>SJYT01053474.1:21015-32168 GCA_006410635.1 Cephalophus harveyi
CTAGACGGACTTTAGTCGGCAAAGTAATGTCTCTGCTTTTGAATATGCTATCTAGGTTGGTCATAACTTTTCTTCCAAGGAGTAAGCGTCTTTTAATTTCATGGCTGCAATCACCATCTGCAGTGATTTTGGAGCCCTGAAAAATAAAGTCTGACACTGTTTCCACTGTTTCCCCATCTATTTGCCATGAAGTGATGGGACCAGATGCCATGATCTTCGTTTTCTGAATGTTGAGCTTTAAGCCAACTTTTTCGCTCTCCACCTTCACTTTCATCAAGAGGCTTTTTAGTTCCTCTTCACTTTCTGCCGTAAGGGTGGTATCATCTGCATATCTGAGGAATCCCCAGTTTTCCACAGCATCATTTAAGCCTGAAAGATGAGCAAGAAAAGTCTACTAGGTTCTGTAGAAAATGTACTACATGAATTGCATATCCAATCAAGTTACAGGTACAATGATAATAAAAAGGCTTTTCAGAACCATACAGGAACTCAGAAAATACAGTATCTGCATGACTAATGTTTAGAGCCTACAATAAGCCATTGGTGTGCACTGCACTTTTGTCATGTTTTAATAGATTTTAAGAGATTGAGATTGAGTTTGAGCATCAGAGATAAGTTGATTGTCCTAATGAAGGATGGATAAAATGAAGGCTCTCTAAGCTGGTGGCAATACAAAAGGAGGAGAAGAGACACATTTATGTGTATAACTGCAAAGTTTGCAAACAATACTAACTAAATTGGTATTTTCTTGAATGCACACATCTCTCAGCTTCACAGAAGATTTAGCTATCCCAGTCTGTTCAGTAACACTTTATATTTGTATACATCCTATTCTCATTTTTGTCGCTTTCTAAAGCTTGTTTTGTTTGCTGAAAATATTTGCAAGTCAAATTATAACACTTTTTCCTTCCAGAGATTTAAAAATTTATGCAACTTTTAGAATTGGTAATGTAATTTATACAAAATAATTGGAATATCTATTATAACTTGTGAAAATTGATAAAAAGTTTGCGTATTATTCCATTTCTATTCATGCTTCAACGTTTAAACTGCCATATTTTAGAATAAAAATGCTGGTACCTTTATTGCCTTATTATTGTATTTCTGATGTAATGCTATACTAACCAGGACCCTGAGGAATTAACATACTTTTGTATAGGGCAAATAGGTACATTAACAGTCTCTTAACAGAAAAATTCACTTTTCTAAGAGCCTACAGATGAAGTGTTTATATACCAACAGAGGTCCTGACTGATGCATTCAGGATCCTATACAACCTAATCTCATCCACAGCTGACTATTTGCAGAAAGGCTACTTTAGTTCCTTGACCATAGAATGCAGAAATTAGCCCTCTCACTGATTTCTATGAGGAATTTATTCATACAAACTGTTAGAGGGCATTGCAGTCTTCAGCAAAGATCTGGGTGTTCATGGAATGGTCAGTCACATCTTAGGACAGTCCTCCTAAGCATGCCTGTCTCTTATCACCTTTTTGCCACTCTCCTCTTTCTTTCTCCTTTTCCCAGAAATTCCCAGTCTTCACCTTCTGCTTTAGCATAGAGTAACTCCCTTGGAACATTGAAGCACAACTGCTAACCCAGTCTAGGTGTCATGATTGTTAATTAAGGCATATTCTTACAAAGACAGTCTCCCAAAGAAGAATTCTCAGTGCATGGGCAATGAGAAATGGTGAGAAATTCACCTATGGTCAATATTCAATACATTCTTTAGGAATTCATTCAGCAAATATCAACTGAATCTCACTTGCACACACAGCAAATTTACATTACTGTAAATTCAGGAAAGTCCTCTGTCTAGGGGAGCTTCATTTTCCTGTTTCCCTGTTTTTTAACTCTAGCCACATACTTGTTGTCCAGGCATTGTGTGTGTGTGTGTGTGTGTGTGTGTGTGTGTGTTTATGAAAGAGAGACAGAAAGAGAGTCCATAAGTGTGTGCTATATATTTAGTTTCCCAAGTGAGCCTGCTGGGGGGCCAAGGTTGAAAACCACCCCACTTGAATCATCTATCTGGACTCTCTCTTCATCCCTCACTGTAGTGTGGTTCATCGGTGACAGTGATTTATTTGGCTTGGGTAAGAGCAGAAGTTTAAGAACACTCATGGTACAGCTGCTTCCTTTCTCTGTTTCTTTGACTTCTTTTCTATGAAACCACACCTTCCTTTTCCACATGGTGGGCACACTTGGTTCAGAGCCCATCTAGTTCTCTAACAACGGATCTTGGAGACTAGTGTGTCTCTCTGTCCCAAATTTGATGGAAATATGAGGCAGCAAACCTCCTTCTGTTAGGTCATACCAAGATCTGCCTTGGAGTAAATGATAGGAAGCCTTGTGTGGCTATATATCGATGCCTTTTTTCAATTTAGCATTGACAGTAATGAACCTAGTAATTCATCTGTCCAGCATAGCCTTTCAAAAATTGCTTCCTAAGACACAGGAAAAAATATGTCTGGTTTTTACTCCATAAAAACATCAACAATCTCTAACTCTCTTATAACAATTAAGCTTGAGAAAAGAAAAAAAGACACAAAAAATTTACTTAAATGATTTTCATATTAGCATAATAAGAAGTCCTTGATGTTGGTTAGGATTTCTTTTCCCTTTTCCCTCTCTTCTTCCTTCCCTGTCTCTCTCCTTCCTTTCTTTTTCCCTTCTTTCTTTTAATTTCCAGATTATACAAGGGTGCATAGGTTAAATAGAACCCAGTGCCATTAGCTGACTAGACACTGGTTCTGCCACCCAAATCCCACAGAACCTGTCCGGGGACACTTCTGTGACAGCTGTCCTGGGACAGCCATTCCTGAGGCTGGTAGAGGAGAGAAAGGCTTCCTTGAAAATCATCCTTCGGCTTCTCATTTACAACTGCTCTGACAAGTATCAGGCCATGCATATATTAAGAGCTATATTTTCCCACACTCATCTCCCCAGTTAGGACCCTGTTAACATTCATTAGCTTGTGTGTTCTGTGGTAAGAGACTTCTCAAGTGTATGATTTGTTTTATCCAACTGACCGGTGACCTCATTGAGGACAGAGACAAGCAATCGCTTCTCCTACTCTTTGATGTCTTGCTCTACTTCCGTACTCTTTACATACTGTTCTAACTACAGCTGATCTTCAATAAAACTTGCCATCTGATTGATAAACCATACTAAAATGAGCTTATATTCTAAAATAGAAGACACTAATGCAGACATTGACATTTACAGAGAAGGCAAAATGATGCATGTTGAAAATAATTTTCAGGAAGCTCGAAGCTAAATTTGCTGCTCTGTTTCAGGAGCTATCTTTAGCCTATAAATTCTGGTGTAACTCTCTTGACCTAGCATAGCCCATAATCACATTCATCTGTCCATGCTTGAATAGTTTTGGCATATCTGTGTCTTTTATTCCAAGCTGTACCTCAAATGTTTTTGGAGGAAAGAGGGGTTATAAATAGCAGGTGTAGCTTATCTCTAGCAAAATACATTGAGTTAAAAAAATAATAACTGCATTATTCTCATGTAATGAATAGGGTACAACACACATGCAGGAAAAAAAAAAATGAATGAAGATAAAAGGTAGCTCTGTGGTTCAAATCTATTTTAAGGAAGCAGAGATGAGCAGCTTGATCACATGAACTTAGAAAGGGTAAAATATCAAGGTCACCATCTTAGCTTCATGTGAAAATGATTGCATAATTTTTAGCAAGTGGCACACAGGATCTGTGTTCACTGACTCATCCAAGAGGTGGCCCTCCCATTAGCTACTCAACTATTAAACTGAGACATTCATCTAATTCTGACTCACACTGTTAAATGCCACACTCTGAATCACCAAACCTACTACATAAAGCACCTGGTTCAAATGTCTCCATGAAACACTTATCCAGGCTGAAAATCTCCTCTTAAGCCTTGGAGACAGTGGAACTATGGTTATAGCTAGTTGCCTTGGAAGTCACAGATGAGTTTAAGTTCACTGGTTCTCTGAAAGTGAAATAAAACCCAAGCCATCAATGGTTTTTATTTCTGTACAGTGCTTTATGATCCCACTTATACCTTTATTGTGTGCAATAAAAATTCTCATTGATAATCCTATTTCTAATAATTCTGGCTTTTAAAAATCTTTCTCTTTTAGTGGATATTGTTTTCCTATTTATTTTATTTTCCAAAGGGACATTTTAAATGGAAAAAATGCTACAGGGCTTACAAATGAAATTCATTCTCTAACTGTCCAGATGTTCATTTCAATGCATGCATCATATAAATCTCAGCTGATGAGAATGGTAATGGCCCAGCTCAGTCTGTCTTAGTTGGTGAACTCTAAAACAAGAAAAATAAGAAATGTGCTCTTTTGGAGGCTATGTGAGTTTTAACAACTCAAGAAAACACTTTTTTTGTATTTTATTATTTAGATTTTGCGGACAATAAAATTAAGTTCCAACAATGGCCTTCTCATTATATAATAGACAAATATCATCTGTTTCAAGAGGAAATCCAAAAGTTTCCTTTGTAATGAGGCTATGTCTGTAAAAAGAGAAATAAAACCCAAAGCCACCCAAAAACAAATTCTGAAATATAACCATTCTTTTGCTTTTCTTTTCTGAAGGCTTTGGTGGCAAAGGATGAGATAGTTAGGTAGCTTCACTGACTCAATAGACATAGCTTTGAGTAAACCCCTGGAGATAGTGAAGGACAGGGAAGCCTAGCATACCACAGTACGTAGCAACTGAACAAAAGCTTTTTCCTTTCATTGTTCCGCACACATCTCAAGGATAGGCATGTGTGATAATCTTCCATTTTTACACCTCAGAGGATTTAAATACAATTATGCAAATGCATCGTTTGCTTTTTGATGTCCTTTGAGAGAGGCTTTCCAGGTGTTGCTAATGGTAAAGAACCTGCCTGCCAGGGCCGGACATGTAAGAGTCATGGGTTTGATCCCTGGGTCAGGAAGATCACCTGGAGAAGGTAATGGCAACCCACCCCAGCATTCTTGCCTGGAGAATCCATGGACAGAGGAGCCTGGCAGTCTAAAGTCTATACCATCACAAAGACTGGAACAAAATTGAAGCAACTTAGCACGCATGCACACACGTTCTTTGAGAGACTGAAAGAAACCTTCCAACAAGGCCAATATGAGGAACACATAGCATCCCTGTTGCTGCCTTACCCATAAAACCATTTCCTTGGATTAACAAATATGGCTAGAAATCTTCAGAACTGACTCTAGAAGGGGCAATTGCCCTTGATACTACAAGATTCAGTGCAGTTTTTCACTTCACTCTGAGGATAAGGACACAGAGTGGCATCTACCTGCTAACAGCTCCAGTAAGACAACCTGGAAACACTAGAATCTCCTTAGAGCATCTCAGATCCTGGGCCATCAGAACTGTGTGTTGTCAACCGAGGTGTGGTTCTGCATTGCTGATCTTTCACCCGGGCCTTTCCTCCAAAATACAGCATTTCCTATAGATGTGCTTGAGCAATGAGGTTCTTAACCTTGCTTATGTGTCTGCCTAAATCATCTACACAGTAACAGTTTAACACCTTCTCTAACTTACAAAGCCCAGAATTGCAATGTTAACATTATATCCTAAAGAGAAGAATATTTTCAGGGAGCCTATCTACTTTAATTAATGCAGGCTATCATAACAAGATATCACAGACCGGGTCATTTATAAACAGCGGAAATGTATTTCTCACGGTTCTGGAGGCTGGAAGTCTGAGATCAGGGTGTCAGCTTGGTTGTCTGAAGGCCCTTTCCCAGGACGAGACTTTTCTTGGTACGCTCACATGGCAGAAAGGGCTAAGGAGCCCCATGTGGCCTGTTTTATAAGGGCACTATATAAGGTACATGAGGGTTCCACCATCATGACCTACACACCTCCCAAAGGCCCCACCTTCTAATACCAGTACCTCGCAGATTAGAGTGCTTCCCAGGTGATGCTGGTGGTAAAGATTTCGGCTGCAATGCGGGAGCCACAGGATATGAGGGTTTGATCCCTGGGTCGGGAAGATCCCCCGAAGGAGGGTGTGGCAACCCACTCCAGTATTCCTGCCTGGAGAATTCCATGGACAGAGGAGACTGGGAGGCTATGGTCCACAGGCTCCAAAGTGTTGGACACGACTGAAGCGATTTAGCATGCACACACGCAGAATGGAATGTCAGCATACAAATTTGGGAAGGATCTAAACAATCATACCAAAGCACTGCTTTAACATATCATCAATAACAAACACTGGTTCCTACATTATACTAGACACTAAAGTTAGCCATCATTTGCAGAACTATAGAATCATCAACACACCTCTAAGAAAAAATGTGATTATCTACTGATAACCTTCATTCACTGTATATGTGTCTTTGGCTATGCAAACTTAGTTTTCTATGGACGTATTCTTAAGGCATTTTATTTATACTGCATATCTCCTCCCCACAGACTAGATTATAAACCACCCAAGTGCTAATATTGGGTCAAGAATCTATTTCTTTATAGCCTTTCTACAGTTCTTAATATAGTGGCATGGACAACTTAAAATGTTAGTGACAAACGGCTAAGGCAATAGAACTGGAAACAAAAGATTTTTTTGCAAGAAGAGCTAGTAATTTTCTTGGCTAAAGGAGAAGCAACAAATCCAGTATTTATAATAATAAAGATTATTTACCATAAAGTACATTTATTATCATATTATAACGGTTTCATTCAAAGAGTTAGCCAAGCGAAAAAGACTTTATGGTTTCATATACAGCCAAATTAGCACTGTCATTTAAAATTTTACGTAAGAAGATCTTGAAAAATTTCCTGAAACCACTGAAATACCTTTAAAGGATAGAGTTAGTAATTTATCTTGTGGCATTAAAATTAAGTGTGTGGTTACAATCTGGCACAATGATATTTCCTGGATTAATCTCTAAGACTTTGGAACCATTTCAAAGCAGACTGTCCAGAGAAAAGGAGATGGACTGGAAGTCTTCTTTGGCCTAGTGATTATGTAACTCATAAATACAGCATAAAGATTGTGGTCTTGGCATTTTTTTCTAGAAGCATTACAGCACATCTTGGAATTCCAGAATCTTCTCTCACAGATTTACAGTCCAGTGATCACTACCTTTGCTCTTAACTCAAACACCATTTGGTCTGCAGATACTAGCCCCCTCTGAGAACGCTCTCTGCTGGAATAACCATCCTCTAGACCCCTGCCCTTCCCATGCTCCTCCCCAAACCCTCTCCTCCACTCTCCACCTGATTCAATTAAAAGTTTTGAGTGACTCCGGCATTTTCATTTTAACACCTTCCTCTACAAGTCCAATGCATGATATTTTATTTTCAGTGTTTTTAAATCTCCACGTTTACTTGTTTCTCACATACTCATCTCATTAGCACTTTCTCCTGGCAACTCTCCATTTATATACGTACTACTTAAGTGTGAGGCACTATTATTCATTCAACCTTTTTTTTTTTTTTTTTTTTTTGGAGTGATAAAAACTGTCCCCAAATATTTGGGCTTATTCATGAACTTGGTGGACATCTTTATCTTCCCACATGAATAATAACTTCGTATTTTCAAGGTAATGTCCTGTTTATTGCAGAAAATACTGTTGGAGTACAAGCAATCTCACCACAAGTAAGTTAACCACTCAGTGTGCTTCTGGAAACATTTTGGACAGAAGATTTTTGTCTCTCCTCCCTGAGCTAACCAAGTTGATATCCTCCCTGGTCCAGAGGTCAGTGCACATAACTCCAGGGGCAAAGCTGGGTCTATTTGCAATCTGGCTCTGTAAATATTTAATAAAGAGTTTGAGAGGAGGCTGACTAGAGATCCATCTGTTAAGCTGCTGGAGACATACCAGACACCGTGAATTAACTACAGAATAGGTCCATTATATTTTCAGGGTTCGATAGAGGGCCAAAGATATGCAGCTGATCCCACATTCTGAGTAGACCAACACTGCAGTAGGAATGGAGCAGCAGTTAAAGTGGATGAATATAAACTCTCCCGCCAAATGAAGTGAATTCCTTGTGAAAAGCAGTTAACAATTTTCTGACCAGTTTAAAACAACACAAGTAGCTCTGATGTTTCAAAATCTGTACTTCCAAGCTAAGATAAATTTCTCACTGTCTGATTTCATTTGCCAGTAGCTCCTGAGGATTGTCATTCCTCAACACATGAAAATCACGACGAGAGAAGGGCAGCAAACATAAGTTACTCATGTTGTTTAATAATTTGAAAAAGCAAACACCCACAAATCAGACCACTCGGGGGATTTCTGCCACATTATGAAAGATGCTTGTTTGTCTTTTGAAAAATTTAGAACCTTAGGATTTCCAAAACATCATTACTAGTTCGTAAAAGGTTAACCTCCTTTATGTCAGCCTCCTTTAGAGAAAACAAGGCTATAATAAGAAGGTAGGTGAAGAGTAGAATATACTTATGCCATGTTCTATCTCTTTTAATTTTATATCCTGTTTTCCTTTAAAGGGATAATTTAAAATAGAAAGAAATGGGCTCATATCTTACACTCACCCTTTTTCCCCCTTAGATTCTAACTTCTCTCACTTCCCAAACACTTGAATGCTGAGAAAGAAAAGCACATTGGTGAGAAGCAGCAACAGGTTCCTAGCTCTGCCCAAGCACCTTACTTTACTGCTTTCTTTTTGTTTAGGAGCCTTGCCCTCCAGATGCAAAAAGGAGTTGCATCTATTAGAAGAATCTCTTAAGGCAATTGTGTTGGAGGCGGAAGGGAAGAGACAAAAAAAGTGCTTGACATTGAGAAAATAAGGAAATGATGTCAGTCTCTCAATTGCATTCAGACTCACATGCAATGAAAGAGGAAATGAACTTCTTTCTTTCCACTCCCACTCTCAACTAAACACATGTGCACACACGTCTACATACACATGCACAGCAAATGTGCACTCACATACAGCGTCACAGTGGCCTGAACACACAACACCTCCCACAGTGTTTATCAGGTGAGATAAGAAAGCTATTTATCTCAGACAGACCATATCTATATAGTCTATACATGTATGCTGCTGCTGCTAAGTCACTTCAGTCGTGTCCAACTCTGTGCGACCCCATAGACGGCAGCCCACCAGGCTCCCCTGTCCCTGGGATTCTCCAGACAAGAACACTGGAGTGGGTTGCCATTTCCTTCTCCAGTGCATGAAAGTGAAAAGTGAAAGGGAAGTCGCTCAATCATGTCCGACTCTCCGCGACCCCATGGACTGCAGCCCACCAGGCTCCTCCGTCCACAGGACTTTCCAGGTAAGAGTACTGGAGTGGGGTGCTATTGCCTTCTCCCTATACATGTATAGATATATCTTAAACAGATTATATATGTATATATATAAAAAACCTTATTTCAAATAAGGAGGTCTATGTTCCCAGAGTATCATTCTTGTCCTATACTATATTGGTGTAAGCTTAAACAAAGCACCATCAGTAAACAATCTATTAGCATTTTGTACTTGCATAAAACACAGTTTTCATGCTACTTTATGGTAAAAAACTCAGACAATGAGCAAGTAAAGGAACTTCAATCCTTCATTAAAATTTGTCTATGGAGCCACTGAATTATATTGCATATTTAAATATATCTATTTTAAGAACAAATGTTCTACAAATTATAGGTGGAAACAGGTTTTCATCATTAAAGAATGATCACAGTTTCACTTTCTTTGTGCTTCCAAAGGATAACAACAAAGCCCTTCTCAATATAGGATGTTAGAACGCAAAGCTCATGGATAGGTACAGATCATACAATCCAAGGAACATCTGATTCAAAAATACAACTTGATTGACAAGGCATTAGAGCATTCAAAAAGATGTACAATTTAGCAGGATGTCATTTTCAAGCTCTTTGCTATTTGTAAAGAAACATCTAAGTAATTATGCTATTATTAAAATTTTCCAAATCCAAATTCTATTAATGTTCAAGTTAGGAAATGGGTAAGTTCCTTAATATATTCTCCTCATATGTAAGATTATTCTACAAAAGTTATTGTAACGTGCAAGTGAATAACACAAAACAGTCATTTATGCAACTAGGCCTGCCTCCGTTCTTTGCATTGAAGTGAAGTGAAATGAAGTCGCTCAGTCGTGTCCGACTCTTTGTGACCCCCTGGACTGTAGCCCACCAGGCTCCTCAGTCCATGGGATTCTCCAGGCAAGAATACTGGAGTTGATTGCCATTTCCTTCTCCAGGGGATCTTCCCGGCCCAGGGATCGAACCCAGGTCTCCTGCATTACAGGCAGACGCTTTAACCTCTGAGCCTCCAGGGAAGTTCTTTGCATTAGAAAGTGTGAAAATGTGATTAAGCTCTTGGATTTCTCTTTTTAATCAGGTGAAAGTGAAATAAAAGTCTCCCAGTCATGTCCAACACTTTGTGACACCTTGGACTATACAATCCATGGAATTCTCCAGGCCAGAATGCTAGAGTGGATAGCCATTCCCTTCTCCAGGGGATCTTCTCAACCCAGGGATTGAACCCAGGTCTCCCACATTGCAGGCGAATTCTTTACCAGCTGAGCCACCAGGGAAGCCCTTCTCCTCTCCACTTATAAATGTCCACACTAGATGAGTAACCCAGCAAACCAATGCTATCTCTCCAAGAAGCCAGGCATGAGACCACATGCTTTTATGTACTTCTGGGGTTGGCCTTGCCACCAGCTGTAGACCCAGGTTGCTTTCTCACCAGGGCCTCTGACCAGCAGAGTTAAGATCACAAAAGCTTAATGTATTAGAGCTGAAAGTGGCCACAGAGGTCATTTAGTCCAACATTCTCACCTCAGGGATGAGGAAATGAGATCTACCCATCAAATGACATGCCCTGTGCAGTAAATTTCTGTACAAGTTTAGACTGAAACTCGTGTTTCCAGACAACCAGTTCTCCAGAATCTCACCACGCAAAGCATAGCACTCATACTAGAAGCACTGGGGATGCATTAGAAATGAAGCCTCTGGACTTCCCTGGCAGTCCTGTGGGTAAGACTCTGAGCTTCCGATGCTGACTGTGTGGGTTCTCTCTGGTTAGAGAACTAAGATCCCACATACCACACGGCACAGCTGAAAGAAAAAGAGAGAGAGAGAGAAAGGAAGGAAAAAAGAGAAAAAAAAAAAAAAACAAAACTCCACAGAACTGCAAAAGCCC
>SJYT01053474.1:32432-43214 GCA_006410635.1 Cephalophus harveyi
ACCTGAAATCCATATGACCACTGGGTTAGAAACTTAGACAAAATTTCTGTGTTTCTATTACAGTCTTGAGACAGAATTCCTTTCTTCTTTGGAAGCTTCACTTTATGTTCTTAAGTGGCCCCTTTATTGGATTAGGTTCACCCATATTATTGATAGTAAACCACTTAAAGTCACCCAAGTGTAGATGCTAATCAGATCTACAAAATACCTTCACAGCAACATTTAGACTAAACAGCTGGGCACCGTAGCCTAGACAGGCTGGCGGATAAAGTGTATTCATCATATTTAAGCTGAATCAGAATCTGCATTTTAACATGATCTCTGGGTGATTCATATGCACATTAAAGTTTGAGACGCTCTGATTTAACTCTATGTAAATTTTGGAGATATCACAGCCCCAATTCTGTAACACAGAGAGATCCAATAGAACAGTTTATGAAGTAAGTTAGAAGCTTATTTCTCTCCCAGTGAAAAGTTTGAGTGCTTAAGTCAAGGACAAGGAAAGAGATTTGACAGCCAGTAACCCAAGTCTCTTCTAACTTGTGGCTCTTCCATATTCAACACATAGTTTTCAAAGCATAGTCCAAGACACTTCTTTCCACCCTGGCCATCGTACCTTTGTTTTTATTAGCAGGAAGAGAGAAAAGGACAATGTATAGAACACTCTTTTCCTTTAAGGACATGACCCAGAAGTTACACTCAACATTGATGCTCAAAGCTTGTGGTCCAGAACTTGATCATAATAGGAATAATATTGTAGTTGTAGCTACAACTAGCTACAATAGAGGCAGGGGAATATAGAACTTTTACGGATTTGTCATTAATTGAAGACAAAATCACTATGATCCATCAGAGATCTGGGACTAAGCAAAGGAGGGAAGAACAGTTATTAAACAACAGCTAACCATTTCTGCCACTTACTGTTCTGCACCTGCAAACACGTTTGGGACTGCAAATGAAGAGGAGAGGGAAGGAGGAGAGAGCAGGCACATCTTCCCTGCTTTCTTTTGTTACAGGGAGAATTGAACCCGATGTAACACTGGATGATGAGGAAATAAAGAGTGATGCCAGCTTTTACGGTCCTTGCATTGATTAACTACTTCCTCGACATGGAATTGCTCTTGACCATTGCAACCAGAATGTAGGTTTCCCTTGTCCCAAGGAAGCAGCAGTGGTAGAATAAGGAGCATTCTACATTCTGGCTCTTTTTCTGCTTCAGCACTTCCATCCCTTCCCTGCCACATAGGGGTGACTCACTTCTCCATGTTTTCAAGGCCAAGAAGGGGCATAAAAGAGGAAACAGCTCTAGCCAAAGTGTCTTCTTTTCTTTTTCAATCCTAGTAACTCTCTTATTCCACGGCTGGAGATAAAAGCATGTAGAGCCATTTTCAACATTCATGTTGACCACAGAACTCTTGGCTATTTCCTTTCCAGAGGCCTGAGGTTGTGTCTTTGGAGGTAACTGCTAAGTATTCAGAGGTATGGTTAAGGATGGTTTTATATGGGAGAGTTATGCTTGCCTAAGTATATTTTCATTTACTTGATGAAAACAGCTTTACACAAAAAAATTACTTAATAGCGGAACAAAAAAAATTGTAAAAATATATCATCTTCTCTGTGCTACTACCTCCCTCAATATCCTACATACATAAAGTCCCTTCAGAGACCAAGAAGGCATATTGTGCAGAATTGGCTGTAACCAAGGTAACAAAACATTGTTTCTTTGTATCAGCTTTTAAGACCAAAGAAATCACTGTTATACTGAATGTTCCTTTGTAATAATGTTTATTGCTATGATGTTTACCTTCTTTTTCAAGATCTAGGTTATGTCAGGTTGCTTGTTCTCTTCCAGGTACTAACTATAGCATTAAACAGATAGGTAATTAGAAGCACTTGGATTATAGGCCAACCCATTTGGTGGTTGTAAATAAAACTATACCTCTGACAGGATTATACTTACCTTCATGTTTCTATGAAAAAGTATTTATTAATTAATATAACTGAATATCAATCAGTTAACTAATACCGATGAATTGATTATATGGTCCACAAGCATATATGCATACAAAGAGTGATATACATAGTTATAAGACACTGCAAATAACTTAAAAGTTTATCACTGTTTATAAAACTATTTGATAGCTTTCTTGCCATTAAGTTATTAATAATATGACAATAGAATAAGACAAACCATCCTGAATCTTTTGTACACTTATAAGAGTACAATGCCTCCCAACGAAGGTACACACACTTCTTAATATATTAAGTGTTCTTTTCCCTTATATGAGAGCTTCACTTAGATGTTCAAAACTGCTTTATAAACATTTTTGATGTTTATGACAGCAGAGCTCAGTAGCATCTGGAATTCTGTGACATCATGTCCTCCCATGAAATTTTATCTTCAAAGTTTCAGTTTGATAGGAATCTCTGACCAACAGGACATGCTGGTACAGTTCTCATAACTGTATGGATCCCATGTTACCTTTTAAAAATATTGTTACTTTGTGCAAACTTGACTCAGAAAGGCACAGTGAATATTACTACTTTGGGCTGCAAAATGTATGTGTGTATGTCTGTGTGTGTGTGTTTAATCAGTAGGGCCTATAGTTTATCACAACACAAAATCACAAATGTCTATTGTCAATATCACTAATGTAATAATTGTTTTACTTTCATTAATTTAAACAATGGCCATTTTTTACCTTGGAAATTAATAGTTATAAAATTTTTGCCTACTAACTAAAATTTGGGGAAAATATGCAAAAATACCAAAGAGGTGCTAACTATGGAATCTCAGGCCATGAAAAGTAACTTTTTTTCTATATTTCAAAAGAAACCAACATTTTCTTACAGATTGAGAGGAAGGAAAATCTAAGTTGTTATCATGGTGCTCTCAATTTACTCTGGGAGCATGTCTTACTCAATCTGCTTCTCTTATATTTTTTCTTACATTAGGGAGAAATTGCTGCTCTGAGGATCTGAATTTCTATTCCCTGGGACTGTGTTTCCCATATGCCTCTGTTTAAAGAGAATAATTTCCAGTCCCAGTCAGGAAATGAAAGCATAGGGCAGTGTAATGAGCATGTGATTGAATTTTTCCAATAGTATAGACTTATTAGCTCTAAAAATTTGCAGATTTACATTAACTTTTTTCTACTTCATGATATTTGCCCTGTAGCTCATGAATTAGATTTTTTATCCAACTTCACAGATGTCATTTGGTTTCAGACTTAGACATTTTCTAGAGATTCAGCATAGAAGCTACAATTACATTCTTAAAGCAGGAATTTTCACTCTGCTTTTTTCTTCAAGATAATTTTAAGAAGATAGTCAGTCATAATACAACTTAATCCATATTCTCAACTATTTAGAAGAAAACATTGATTAACAATATTGAAGAAACCTGTCTGAAAACAGCAATGCATGGGACACAGCTCAATGGTCTCTTAAAAACATTAAGTTTTGTCAAATACATTTTAGTTTTGGCCATTACTATAATCAATGGTTATTGATTTTCTCATTGATGTTAGGAAGAAGAAAGATTTCATGATTTCTATTTATAAAACCAAATTACATCTAGCTCTGAGTCCTACCAGCATGTATAGTAAAAAACCAATCATATTTGGGAGGTGGGTGCTCCTATGTAAGAGTCTCTCCACTTGAAGCCATCATGATCTAGTGCTATGCTGGAAACTCCACCACTCCCAGCCTCTGCCCTTCACGTAACCATCTTGACCCTGGGACAATTGCCCAGGTCTCAAAGCACTGTCTTTGGCAACTTGATACCATGCCTCCATCCACCTCTGGGTCCCACCATCAAACTGGCATTGCCCACGTACTTACCACCCTCTTCACTCTTGTAACAGTGGGCCACAATCCCACACAGGCTGGCCTTGCTTACACTTCTCCCAGCAGAGACCTGCCATCTTTCAGGGCTGGAAAATTCTGGCTGCAAACTCAGTGAGCTTGGGTTTTCCAAAAGTAGTAACAATACGAACTAAACTCAATAATAATACTATATGTGGGCAGTTCAAATGCATTAAGTTGTTTAGCAATCACAACCTGAGGAAAGATGTCCCCTGGAGGAAGAAATGGCAAACCACTCCAGTATTCTTGCCTGAAAAATCCCACGGACAGAGGAGTCTGAAGGGCTACAGCTCATGGGGTCGCAAGAGTCAGACACAACTGAGGGACTAAACACAAACACATTTTACAAATGAGGTTATTAAGACACAGAGAATTTAGGTGACTTGTCATTAAGCCAGGAGGAGAAGAACAAGAATTCAAATCCACACATTCTGGCTCCAGAGTCTGCGTTCTTAGCCACCATATGATACTGCCTGTCCGTATGACAATCTGTTCACCTTTTCCTAAGTAAGATAAGTAATCACTGGCTTCAATCTATAGGTTTGATTGTATAGAGTGGTGACTGAGGTTGAGTAATAAGAGATGTATAAAGAAAAATACTTGTTATATTTATTCCTTCATGAAATTGCTCCGGGAAAAAGTAAACTACTGTCAAATTCTCGGTCAGGTTATTTTGCCATAAATATGATACTCACATTATAACAGGGACATTCAGTAAGATGTATTTTCTGTATTTTCATCTCTAAGTGTTCTGCTCTTCCACATGCATCCTAGATAATTCAGTGGGGAAATGACCAATATCCAATATAGTTGTCAACTGAGTTTGGTTTAACCGTTTAAATACTCTAAGTGTGTTCAATCTATTGAGTTAATTATCCAAATTCTATTTATGAACCCTCCCTTTGATATCTTTTTAAAATGGAGTCCAGGTATTTGTGAAAGGGACTCATGTGACCTCTCAGTAGAGGACTTGGCATCCCCTAGACTGCAAGGAGATACCACCAGTCCATTCAGAAGGAGATCAGCCCAGGGATTTCTTTGGAAGGAATGATGCTAAAGCTGAAACTCCAGTACTTTGGCCACCTCATGAGAAGAGTTGACTCATTGGAAAAGACTCTGATGCTGGGAGGGATTGGGGGCAGGAGGAGAAGGGGACGACCGAGGATGAGATGGCTGGATGGCATCACAGACTCGATGGACGTGAGTCTGAGTGAACTCCGGGAGATGGTGATGGACAGGGAGGCCTGGCATGCTGCGATTCATGGGGTCGCAAAGAGTCGGACACGACTGAGCAACTGAACTGAACTGAACTGAACCTTTGCTTTACATTTACTTACTGTTCAGTAGCTAATGAGCTTTGAAATGTTACTGGTCTTATATTTGAATTTTTGTAGCATGTACTGGTGCCATTTGCAGCCAGATCCACTCATGGCATCTCACCCTCTCTCTCTGCTTGGCTATAGCCCAGGGGCTGAATCCTGGATACCAATGTCTCACAGCAGCTCTCTAAAACCCTCTGGAACATTACATTTTTCATCATGTCCTTGGCCTAGGTGGGCCACCCTTATGATTTATATTCACTAAAAAATATATAAGTTTTACTATAGTATTGTCTTGCTGCAGCCATTTTGGACTCAGGAGGAGGCTTGTTGACTCTCCATTCAGTGGTCAGGCTACATAGAACAAAGGAAGGTAAAATGGAGATGTAAATTAGATTCTCCCTTTCTCTTTTTCTGTACTCTCTTAATCCTACTTAAGGTTAAACTTCAGTGCTGGTATGGAACCTCCTGCCCAAGACTCTCCCCATAGGGCATCAAATTGATGAAAGGATGAGAACTTTCACATATATACTCTATATGCTGTGATAATATTCATATATTTTGTATATAATTTATATGTGGATGCATTACAATTAATATTTTAGTCTTATCTCAGCCTCCACGAAGTCTAATAATTATGATTTAATGATATATTAGGAGAATTCCCATACTGCTTAATAATTCTTCAAATAGATATAGTTACTGATTGCCCACTTCCTAAGTTGACAGCATTCTGAATGGAATTATGTTTTACTGCCTAACAGAATGCAGTTCAACAAATTGTCATTACCTTTCTCCTTTTTTTAGTACTCTACTGTTGAGACTACCATGCAGAATAATTTATTGAGATAAGATAATATAATGAAAACTGAAGAAGCTTTGAAAACAGGTAAAAACTTGAGTCCCAATCTTGTCTCTTCAGCTTGTTCCCAATGGCAAAGAAGACTTCTACTTTGTCTCTTTAAAGTATAAATTGTTAGTATAAATGAGGGGGTTTTTTCTTGAAAATTAAATGTGATAAATATATAGGGAAGCTCAATTTGAAAATAAAGCCCACCTAGAACATAAAATATTAAACATTAAAAAATGTTAATGTAAAGGGGTAACTCTAGAATAAAGCACTGAGTCTATCAATGGGAAAAATGAGGGCCAAATCTCAAGGCTGAAAGGGTATAAATAGAGGGATGGATGAATAAATAGATAGATAGACAGACAGACAGACATCTCCCACAGGTACTGCTCTCTGGAGAACCCTGACAAACACAGTGATACAGATGATGAAGACAGGTGTGGACAGTTATGCCACAGGTGTGTATGGAGGCCAAATGACCTTGCAGAAGTTATGGATAGACCTAGGTTCTGCTTTTGTCCTTTCTCAATTGCTGGAACTCTTGTTGCTCACATGTGATCCTAGAAGTAATGTTTGGTAATAGAGGAAAGACGGTGAGGCCCAGGGACACACCAAGTCATTCACAGTAGCTTCAATTTCCTCACAGGAAAAATGGAAGCAGGGCTGGAAGGATGGGAGATAATGTTTGCAAAGGGCCTTACACATACTAGGTGCTACATGAATCATGCTTCTAATTATTTCAATGTTCACAAAAGAAAGCATTCTCCACCACATCAGCCAAAATAAATGAAACAGATACTTTTGGGGAAAAGATGGTGGTTTTAACGGACAGTATTCAGCTTTCATGTCATCTGTAGGCAAAATCATCTTTGTACTTTTATTGCTGTTCCTAAATTTTAATTTTAATTTTCCAGAAGGGCTTGTAAAGGATGACAATGAAGCAAGATGGGCTGCCCAAAATAATGGATATTTCTGGTGAGTGTGACAGAATCCTGCCAAGCTATGTGAGAAACTCCTAAAATAATAACCTTCACTCCCTCTATTAGAAAAATGGAGATATTTATTGTTGTCATTACCACCACAATTATTGTTATTGCTATTTTTTGAATCCCCCACCAGACCCATTCATTCGTAAGGGGATTTAGTGGTTTGTGTTTCATGTCTGTACGGTCTACCTGGGAAAGTCAAGAGCACTTTCACCTTTGCTTCTGCCCAAACTGAATTTGCAGCTTTCCATCACAACAAAGCCAACTGCCCGGTGCTCTGATCCTGCTCAGCTGTGAAGTCAGTCACTTGGTTTCCTGAGCAATGAGCTCAGACTCATCATTTACTCATCCATCTCTCTATACCCCTTTTTATCAGCTACAGTCAATACCCTTGACTATCACACCTGCTCAAATTCTTCTAAATCCCTTTTCTCTCTTCCCTGCCAGCTGCAAATGTCTTATTTTAAGACCTGAATAAAGAAAGTCTTAAGAGCTTTTTCACTATCAACATGAAGGAGGATGTATGAGATAAATGATTCTTGGCCCATATAGCACTGTTTTTAATTTTTTTTTTTTTTTTTTTTTAGATTGAGAGTCAAACCACAGAATGAGAGATTTTGGAATACTCAAATAACAAGAAACTCTCTTAATATTAGGTAAACTTTGAATATCCTTTAATTACTTTTCTCTTATAATTAGTCAACCCCTCCCCCATACCTCCCTTTTCTTTGATTTTTTATTTCTTTCATTCTTCTTTATTTATCCTAGGCACTACTTGGCACACTCTAAAAGACAACCATTACGTCTTACTCAACAGGTCTGCTCAAACAACTAAAATGCTGTATAAACCATAATAGTATTTGCTTTAAATGGTAACTAAAGATTCTGAAAATGTTATTCACTCAGTTGCATCCGACTTTTTGTGACCCTATGGACTGCAGCCCACCAGGCTCCTCTGTCCATGGAATTCTCCAGGCCAGAATCCTGGAGTGGGTAACCATTTCCTTCTCCAGGGGATCTTCCCAACCCAGGGATCGAACCTGGATTTCCTGCATTACAGGCAGCCTCTTTACCATCTGAGCCACCAGGGTAGCCCAACCAAATATTTTGCCTTATATGAAAGAAAAAGATGTGAGACAAACAGTAACTCCATAGCTCTCATGTTAAGAGAATACATACTGCTACTGCTAAGTCACTTCAGTCATGTCTGACTCTGTGCGACCCCACAGACAGCAGCCCACCAGGCTCCCCCGTCCCTGGGATTCTCCAGGCAAGAACACTGGAGTGGGTTGCCATTTCCTTCTCCAATGCATGAAAGTGAAAAGTGGAAGTGAAGTCGCTCAGTCGTGTCCGACCCACAGCGACCCCATGGACTGCAGCCCTCCAGGCTCCTCCGTCCATGGGATTTTCCAGGCAAGAGTACTGGAGTGGGGTGCCATTGCCTTCTCTGAGAGAATACATAAATCAACCACTAATCTAAGTTCTGGAATTGAAGGCTGTCTTCAAAGACAATCCCAAAGGATAAGCAAAGATAGTCTAGTGTATACTAGAGGTCACCTAGCCTGAAAAACAATAAAGATGCTATTTTCCTTATACACATCACAAAATGGGAATTATTGTAATAATTATGAAAGATTCCACCTCTAGCAATACCTTTAAAAGCCTCATTTTGGCAAAGTGGAAAAGAGGAGAAATTATCTTCTCACTTTACAATCAGTTTCAGACATTTGGAGGGAAAACGGAGCAGAAGCTATGGGCACCATGCCCGTGTATGCCAGCCCTCACACTTTAGTGCATGCCGGCTGGACTTGCAGCTACCAGCACCTGTATTTCTTTGCCTTAGGGCTTTCTTAAGCCATCAAAGGTTGATGCCTGTGCAGCATTCTGGATCTATTTGGTTATTAACTTCCCCTGGGACTCGCCTCCAACCAAATAATGAAAGGAATTGGTGTATAAATACCCTAACAACTTTATCGCTTGTGTATAATAACTTGGAGGTATATGCTCTGCATCAGCTATCAGGGTTTCCCCAGCAGGATTAAGCTCTAGTGAACCACAGCAGTGGGAGCCTTGATAATGTACATCTCATTGTCTGCTTTGCCTCATCTCATTTCTTCATTCTTCTACCATTGCTTTCTTCCCTTTCCAGATCAACTTTTTGTACACTAATCTATATCTTGAGATCTGTTTCTGAAACACACCAAGACTCTAACCATCCCTTCTACCAAAAAAAAAAAAAGAAAAACTGATGGGTAAATCAAAAGTACTGAAAGTTCTAGGATAAATTAATCTTTGAATTCAATTCAGCAAATAATTATTGTGCACCTCCTGTGTCAGGAACCATGCAAAGAAGAACAGCACTTAAATCTTGATTGGAAGGAGACCACTAATTTCAATAGTAGACAATTACTGAATTGTTTTTTGAAACATAGTAATCAGTGCATCCAGAAATAGCTATTAAGCCCAGAACAGGAAGCCTGTAAACCCAGTCAGTGTAGAACTGTGAAATAATGGAAGACTTGCCAAAGAAGAAAGACTTGATCTAGTTTTCCCAGGTGGGAGTCGAAAGGGGAGTATCAGATAAAGGGAGAACAGCATGGTACAGTCTCCTTTAAGATAAGAATGTAGGGAAGACCTTCAAGAGGCTGGGTAATACAGTGGGGAAGAGCACAGACATTGAAACTGGACTGTCTGAGTTCAAATCCTAGAATTTTTATTTATTGTCTGTGTGACCTTGGGCAAACCAATTCATCTCTCTGAGCCTCAGTTTACTCATTTATAAATGAAAATGCCTATTTACTACCCTTCTTTTTCATTTAGAAAATTTAATATAGGTAAAAGGTTTAGGAAAGTAACTGGCATATTGAAAACGCTGAATAAATGATAATTGTGATTTATTATCATGGCTGGTTAATTCAGAGGGAAAGAAATAGGAGATAAAGTTGGCAAAGTAGACAGGAGACAAATCATGCAAGATTTTATATTCCACACTAGGGAATTCCTCATCTCTGAGGTTAAGAGTTAGCAAACTACATACAAGCCACTGGCCAAATCCAATCTACCCCTTGCTTCTGTAAACAAAGTTTGACTAGAATATAGCTACATTCACTAATTTTTATATTGTCTGTGACTATTTCATGTTACAATGAGCTGTTGTGACATTCCATATGGCCCACAAATTCAACAATACTTACCTTTTGATCTTTAACAGAAAAAAATTGCCAACCCCAGCCATAGGTGGAAAGAAGCTACTTACAGAGTAAAGAATGCATTGTATGGAGTAAATGGAGAATAAGACGGTCATTCCACAGGTCAAGGCTAAAGTCAATAACGTTAATAAATCAGATTTCATTTCAAAAGAGGGAGGGTTTGGTATAAAGATGAAGGAGGAATATATTGGGACTTGACAGTGAGTCTAGTTAAACTTGCAGACTACAGGGCACGCCTGCTGCTGCTGCTGCTGCTAAGTCATTTCAGTCGTATCCAACTCTGTGCAACCCCACAGACGGCAGCCCACCAGGCTCCCCCGTCCTTGGGATTCTCCAGGCAAGAACACTGGAGTGGGTTGCCATTTTCTTCTCCAATGCATAAAAGTGAAAAGTGAAAGTGAAGTCGCTCAGTCGTGTCCGACTGTTAGCAACCCCATGGACTGCAGCCTATCAGCTTCACCCATGGGATTTTCCAGGCAAGAGTACTGGAGTGGGTTGACATTGCCTTCTCTGGCCATGCCAAGCCTATAGATAAATTTTAACTACTCCAT
>SJYT01053474.1:55905-100601 GCA_006410635.1 Cephalophus harveyi
ATGATGGCTGCTCCATTTCTTCTAAGAGATTCCTGCCCACAGTAGTAGATATAATGGTCATCTAGCTAAATTCACCCATTCCAGTCCATTTTCATTCGCTGATTCCTAGAATGTCGATGTTCACTCTTGCCATCTCCTGTTTGACCACTTCCAATTTGCCTTGATTCATGGACCTGACATTCCCGGTTCCTATGAAATATTACTCTTTACAGCATCTGACCTTGCTTCTATCAACAGTCACATCCACAACTGGGTATTATTTTTGCTTTGTTCCATCCTTTCATTCTCTCTGGAGTTATTTCTCCAGTGATCTCCAGTAGCATGTTGGGCACCTATTGATCTGGGGAGTTCCCCTTTCAGTATTCTATAATTTTGCCTTTTCACACTGTTCACAGGGTTCTCAAGGCAATAATACTGAAGTGGTTGCCATTCCCTTCTCTAGTGGACCACATTTTGTCAGACCTCTCCACCATGACCCCCGCAGCTTGGGTGGCCCCACAAGGCATGGCTTAGTTTCATTGAGTTAGACAAGGCTGTGGTCCGTGTGATCAGATTGGCTAGTCTTCTGTGATTATGGTTTCAGTGTGTCTGCCTTCTGATGCTCTCTCACAACACCTACCGTCTTAGTTGGGCTTCTCTTACCTTGGACATGGGGTATCTCTTCACTGCTGCTCCAGCAAAGCGCAACCGCTGCTCCTTACTTTGGATGAGGGGTATCTCCTCATGGCTGCCCTTCCTGACCTTGAACGTGTAGTAGCTCCTCTGGCCCTCCTGCACCCTCGCAGCTGCCGCTCCCTGGACATAGGGTTGCTCCTCTTGGCCTCCTCCCAAGGTCAAACTTTTGCATAAAATGTTTACAAAATTTCTAACGTGTTTGATAGATACTTCTAAGCATATTCATTTCCTGTTGTTGCAGAACAACTTACCACAAATGTAGCAGCTTTATCTCACAGTCTCCAGGGGGGTCTGGAGTCTGAGCCTCGTTTAACTGGGTCCTCTGCTTAGAATCTTTCAGGACAGTGATTCAGGTGTTGCTTAAGGCTGCATTCCAATCTGAGACTCAGTATCCTCTTCAAAGTTGATATGATTGGCAGAATTCATTTTCTTGCTGCTGTGGTACTCACGGTGGCTCATTTCTCCAAAGCCAAGAGGAAATGAAGCATCTGATCTCAGAGAAGGCCTAAACCTTCTTTTAAACTGATTAGGGACCTTGATTTCATCTGTCAAATCCTCTTACTTTGGCCATATAATGTAACATAGTCATGAAAATGACAACTATCGTATCCTAGATATCTCTCATACAGGACACAGACACCTGGCAGGAGGAAGGAGAAAGGCGATGGGCCACAGGGGTCATCTCAGAATTCTGCCTACCACAGCAAGTTACCCTAAGAAACATCATATTGTAGATATATTCCTTTTTAAAAAATCACTAAAATTACATTAAAATCCAGAGAAGTGTAAAAACTATTTATTCGAAGTACATTATCTCTGATTTCTCTACTATTTAATTATGTTTTTCATGACTTACACAACAAAATTTTGACAAACCTCTACCCTATGACCTTCTCTCCGTTTACCATGGCTTTCCAAAGAACCTATTTAACTCTTAAATGAAGTCCAACTTATTTTTCAAACACTAAAGGATAATACAATAGCATTGCTTCTGGATTTTTACCAAAAATGTCATTAGACATTAGTATGTCCAGGCATTCTGCTGATCAGTGAGTACTGAGAATGCACAAGTAAGTAAAACTATGTGCTTGGTCTTTGGTGCATCCAGCCTAGGAAGACAGTGACAAGTATAACAAGTATTCCAGTGAGGTAGAGAATTTCTGAGAAAGAGCTTATTAAACATGAAACCAGCAGAAGCACTCACAGAGGAAAATGATGATGAACCGTGAAAAGAGTTAGGTCAATTTTTTTTAATGCCAATAAAAACATTTGGAAAGATTGAATATATAAATACATATGCATGGTATCTATATACATATACACATGCGGTCAACAAATAAATAAGTAAAAACATGAAAGCATAAATCATAAAAATTATGAAGGACATGGATCCAAAATTCAAAGAAAATACAATTGAAAAATACTCAAAAAGTTATTCTCTCTCACTAGTAATTAAAGAAATATACCAAAGGAAATAAATGGAAAAATTTGAAAAATTTATCACTAAGTGCTGGTGAGGGTGTGACAAGCTAGCCTCTGCTATACATTATGAGGAAGCATAAATTGAGCAGCCTTTTTTGAAAGGAATTTGTTGATAATAAGGAGAATGAAAGAATGTCATGCCTTTGGTCCTATAATTCCACAAGTGAAAGATTCTGAAGAAAATGAAGATTTCAACAATAAAGGAATTAAGTAAATGAAGTAGTATATACTCATTAAAAATCATGTTTTCTAAATTATTTTAGTGATGTGGGAAAACAAATACATTGATATGCTAAAGAAGTCCACAACATAATTGATCATGTCTATGCAAAAAATAAATGTACATAGAGAAAACTTGAAGATAAATATACTATAAATTCCAGCCATAATTATCTCAAATATACAATTAAATAATTTTTACTCTATATGGCATATAGAAGTTAACAAAAATTCTTAAAACAATAGTAATGTGTGTGCATGCTTAGTTGTGTCTGATTCTTTGTAACCCCATGGACCGTAGCTCACCAGGCTCCACCTCTCCATAGACTTTTCAAGGCAAGAATACTGGAGTGGGTTGCCATTTCCTTCTCCAGGGAATCTTCTCAACCCAGGGTTCAAACCCACGTCTCTTGTGTCTCCTGAATTAGCAGGCGGATTCTTTACCCGTAGAGCCACCAGGGAAGCCCTTTAAAGCAATAGTAATAAGTCTATAAAATTACAAATTTGATAAACAGAATAGGAAAGCTTAATGTCTTCAACATCTACAAGAAACTGTCATAATCAGAATTAAAGCCTCGGAATTTCAGGAACATTATTAAAACATAGGATGTGACCATGAATCTACTTCACGGAGAGGAAGTGGGTCATAGTGACATGTTGATCAGAGAGCTACCAACCAGATGAATAAGAACCAAAAGCTGGAAAAAACAGCCCAGCTAGAGAGGCATTTCCTGGTACAATCTGATTAATTCTAGCAAAAAGCAGACCACATTTTATGAACTGTAACATACAGCTTAAATATAAGTTAAATCTTTATCTTAACAATTGTTCTAGTTTGGAGGCCGTGGATTAAAAGCAAGTACCCAATTATTTATTGTTGAGTTCTTAAAGAAATAAAACATGTAAAGGTGAAACAAACTGGAATAGGTTATCTATAGGAGAAGGCCTAAGATGAGTTGTATAAAATTACACTCCTCAAAAATTTTTATACAAATTGTATCAACAAACTTTCAAAAAGTTTGTTTGAATTTTAATGATTAATTGACATTTATATTCTAGGATATGATAAATTATGAAGAGTTTATTACTAATGAATTATTCATCTTCATAAAAGATTGAAAAGGGGGAGGGAAGATAAACTTAAATCATAAGAGATTTTTCTTTTTCTTTGGTTCATTTTCTATTGGGAGAGGAGCATGAATTTAAAAAATCTGTGGTTAAATGACTGCAAACAATTTCTCAGATACGCTTATAGTGTGGCTACCCTTAAAGATCTTCCAAATAATACACTCAACACTCTGACTTGCTTTAGGTTTTCACCTAAAACCTAAAGCTTCTGCCTAGAAATGGGAAGGGGCAGAATGACCCATGCCTCGCTCTTAAAATTCCTGTTAATAGAATATAGCACATTCTGTAAGAGAGAGATTAAATAAATAGCAAAATATTTTAGTTATGAAAAAAGTTAATAAATATTGTATTGGAAAGATTTCAGGTACATATTGGACTGTTTGTCTTTAGTTTCATATCACATCTCTAAACATCAACCACAATGGATGAGCCATACCTGAGGGAAGAGATTTGAGAGAAAAGATGTGAAGCTTGTGGGTGGGCTTTTCAGTTGTTAAAGCATTAGTGAATGGGATCTTTTTCCTAGAAGAGAAGTGCAATTTTGTCAGGAGAAAGAAGGAACTGTTTTCTTTTTTTATGAAGCAGAATTCCATTCTAATTCTCTGAGCCTTTTACTATAACTGCCTTAGCATGTGTTTTAAATTATATTGTATGCATGTGTTCCCCATAAAATTAGCCATCATGACCCATTGTTCCACAGTCCTTCCTTTCATCACATTTTAGAGGCCTGTGTTCCATATTAGCAAATAACCCTTAGGGGAAATTATACATTTTCCATACACTAGCTTTGTTACATATTTGATAACACTTATTGTATATTTAAGGATATGGGTAAATATATAATTTTTTAAAAATAATAAAACAACTGGCCAATTGTTTCCTCATGGCAAAAAAACTAGGAAGGCAAACTGAATATATCCAGCATCAATATCAAAACAGAATTAACAGCTCCACTTTTAACCCATATGTTCGTGAATATATAACTCCATCAATATGTTAACTAGGGTGAAGGCACATTGCCAAGTTTAGAACTCACTCAAATTCCTTGTGTTCTGAGTTTAAAATGAAATTTGAGAATTTTCAGGTTCAAGGTCCTTTTCAGTGCTATAAAAATGTGACTTCCTGGTTGGAAAAAACTAAATGTTTTTGGACACCAACTTGCTCACACAAAACACTATGATAAGTGTGAATGAATCAGTGACATATGGATTAGATTTTCCCTTTAAAATCTATTATTTTTTTTAAACATTTTAAATAGAAAATTCATGGTAAAAACATGCATTGGATTTAGCCAACTTTAAATCATTTGAAAAATATTTGTAAGGCATTTTTCTCTCAATGGATATGTGGCAGCATTTCTAGCCCATAATGTTAGTGTAACTTCACTCTTTTCCCCAACTCTCCCCTCAAACCCTCAAATTAATATTCTAGAGAAAACAAACTTCTGCTTGGTTCTCCTTCTCTCTCATGCTCTTTTTTCCTCCTACTTCCTTGATTGTGTCTTAAAAAACTTTATGTATTTTTCCATTGCACTGGCACAATGTTTTTTAATTAAATGGTATTTCAAACTATTCTAAATGTAAAGCTCTAGGGAATAGCGGCAAAGGATATACATTAATGATAAAAAAGAAATACATTTGTTTGTAGTTCTGAATGGACATCCCAAAGATGAGAAACATTTTTTATTCTTCTCAAGCTACAATCCATTAATCTATTAATCAAAATTAACTATTACAATTGTATTTTCTCAGAATGACCCCTGAGTACACAAGAGTGGCAAGTAAACACAGAAAGAAATAATAGAATATTGTAGCGTCTCAAAACTCAATATATTATGGTATATATACATATATAATGCTGTTTTCTGTACTTATTCCTCATTATTTAAAATGTTTTCTGTCCCCAAGTACCTAGAATTAAGCTTTGACACTAGAAAATTTCCTAGGTTGTAGTCAATTCCACAAGTAAATTCACGTAATTGTCCGTCCAAATTATATCTGAAAACAAGATCGCATTATCCTTCTGAATTTATGATTGCAATTCTGTTCGGTTTTCTAGAATTCCGCATGTTCATTTCTTGAGTTGTACATGTTTTCTGAATTTGGCCAGGGCATTTTGCCAGCTGCACGTTTTAAGAGTTGTACTGTCTTACCCACTCAGCTCAAACACTACAGATGTCAAAGCTACACTTGGACTAGAGATCAGAATTTATTACTTAATGAAACTCTTATTTCCAAGTACACAAAACCAATATTCTGTTTATTAAAAAAATAATTAATATAGATGTGGCAGGCCACATATTTATTTTAGACTGCATTCAAGTAATATATATATATAGGCATTATATATGGAATACTGACTACCGTAGTGTGCAATATGCATATTACACACTACTATAGTATATTGACTACTATGCAACTCAACATTCAAAAAACTAAGATAACATTCCCATCACTTCATGGCAAATAAATGGGGAAACAATGGAAACAGTGACAGATTTTATCTTCTTGGCCTCCAAAATCACTGCAGATGTTGACTGCAGCCAGGAAATTAAAAGATACTTGCTCCTTGGAAGAAAAGCTATGACAAACCTAGACAGCATATTAAAAAGCCAAGACATCACTTTGCTGACAAAGGTCCGTATAGTCAAGGCTAGGGTTTTTCCAGTAGTCATGTATGGATGTGAGAGTCAGACCATAACGAAGAGTGAGAGCTGACATATTGATGTTTTCAAACTCTGGTGCTGGAGAAGACTCTTGAGACTCCCTTAGACAGCAAGGAGATCAAACCAATCAATCCTAATGGAAATCAACCATGAATATTCACTGGAAGGACTGATGCCGAAGCTGAAGCTTCAATACTTTGGCCACTTGATGTGAAGAGTCAGCTCATTGGAAAAGACTTTGATGTTGGGAAAGACTGAGGGCAGGAGAAGAAAGGAGAGACAGAGGATGAGATCGTTGGATGATATCACAGACTCAATGGACAAGAGTAAACTCCAGGAGATAGTGAAGGACAGGGAAGCCTATTGTGTTGCAATTTATTGGTTCACAAAGGTTCAGACGTGACTTAGCGACTGAACAACAGCAACAACAATAGTATGTAATATCCATCTAGGTTATTTGTATAGAGCAAAAATAAGGCGACTATAGAAAAGCAAGGAGACTGTAAGTACTCTTATTTTATGTGATGGTACAAATTCCACAATATTATAATATATGTATTTATGTAAAACTTAGCTTTAAAGCCATGAATAGTTGCAGTCTCTGAACCATAACAGATTAATCCATGAAGGTTGTCTTCCAACTCTTATTACAATTAATGAATCTAATTACTGTGATGGATTGAATATTATGCTTTTGCTTTATAATCTACTGTGCCTATATTCTTTTTTCCAAGTGAATGAATGTCGCCCTAAAGTTTTCAATAATGATGAAAATTTCCTAAAGAAATTGAGTTCAGCTGCAATACTGTTGAGATTATTCATTCAACATTTTTTAAAAATTTAAGTACCTAAAAAATATCAGATACTTTCCTACAATCTGGAGAATTTTAAAACAGCTATATATAAGTTATGCCATAAGTGCTGAGAAATACTTTTAGGTAATAAAGACAATTGCACTCATCTCACATGCTAGCAAAGTAATGCTCAAAATTCTCCAAGCCAGGCTTCAACAGTACATGAACTGTGACCTTTCAGATGTTCCAGTTGGTTTTAGAAAAGACAGAGGAACCAGAGATCAAATTGCCAACATCCATTGGATCATCAAAAAAGCAAGAGAGTTCCAGAAAAATATCTACTTCTGGTTGTTGACTATGCCAAAGTCTTTGACTGTGTAGATCACAATAAACTGTGGAAAATTCTTCAAGAGATGGGAATACCAGACCACCTGAACTGCCTCCTGAGAAATCTGTATGCAAGTCAAGAAGCAAAAGTTAGAACCAGACATGGAAAAAAAGACTGGTTCCAAATTGGGAAAGGAGTACATCAAGGCTGTATATTGTCACCCTGCTTATCTAACTTCTATGCAGAGTACATCATGTAAAATTCTGGGCTGGATGAAGCACAAGCTGGAATCAAGATTGACAGAAGAAATATCAATAACCTCAGACACGCAGATGACACCACCCTTATGGCAGAAAGTGAAGAGGAACTAAAGAGTCTCTTGATGAAAGTGAAAGAGGAGAGTGAAAAAGCTGGCTTAAAATTCAACATTCAGAAAATGAAGATCATGTCATCTGGTCCCATCACTTCATGGCAAACAGATGGGAACCGGTGGAAACAGTGACTTTATTTTCTTGGGCTCTAAAATCACTGCAGATGGTGACTGCAGCCATAAAATTAAAAGACACTTGCTCCTTGGAAGAAAAGCTATGACCAATGTAGACAGCATATTAAAAAGCAGAGACATTACTTTGCCAACCTTTGTTGGCAAAGTAATCAAAGCGATGGTTTTTCCAGTAGTCATGTATAAATGTGAGAGTTGGACTGTAAAGAAAGCTGAGTGCCAAAGAATTGACACTTTTGAGCTGTGGTGTTGGAGAAGACTCTTGAGAGTCTCTTGGACTACAAGGAGATCAAACCAGTCAATCCTAAAGAAAATCAATCCTGAATATTCATTGGAAGGACTGATGCTGAAGCTGAAACTCCAATACTTTGGCCACCTGATGCGAAGAACTGACTCATTTGAAGAGACCTTGATGCTGGGAAAGAGTGAAGGCAGGAGGAGAAGGGGACAGGAGAGGATGAGATGGATGGCATCGCCAACTCGATGGACATGAGTTTGAGTAAGTTCCCGGAGCTGGTGATGGATAGGGAAGCCTGGCATGCTCCAGTCAATGGGATTGCAAAGAGTCAGAGTGACTGAGCAACTGAACTATCTAATAATAGCAACTATGATATTCTCTTTCACATTTCCAAAAATTACTGAGTGAATTTTCAACTGTCGTCTCCAGACTTTCTTATTTACCTTTAGAATGATATTAAATGGAAGAACAGCTCTCTTTCCGTTCTTTAAATGGAATGTCATTTAAGTTAAAAGGAAAATAGAGAACTCCTGTTAACAATTCTTGCTAAGCTTGATATAAGTTTTCAAAAGCTTAATGTAGTACTCTTTTGATAGATGGATAAGGGAGATCTTATTCCTACTGATCAATTCTTAATCAAGAATAAGGTATCACTCAAATTGAAAATAAGAACATGTTCAGTTCAGTTCAGTTCAGTCGCTCAGTCGTGTCCGACTCTTTGCGACCCCATGAATCGCAGCACGCCAGGCTTCCCTGTTCATCACCATCTCTCGGAGTTCACTCAGACTCACATCCATCGAGTCAGTGATGCCATCCAGCCATCTCATCCTCGGTCGTTCAGAATGTCCCATTCCACTACCTAGAAAATTAAGTATGACTCCTGCGTTTCACCCTGGCGAGTTTTGTTTCTGTGTAATTGTGAGTAAGCAAAGTGATTGGAATAATAAACGATTTTGAAATGATGAGCTTTTCTAATAAGTTTTAATTGCAAATATTCATGTGCCTAGATGAACGAATCAACAAATAAAAGCAACTTTAGCATCATTCCCATCTCTAATGTCTTTTTCTCTTATTCATCATCCTCCCAACCAGGAAAATAGTTACAGTCATACAATACTATGCTGAAAGTAATGCTGCAGTTATTTCAAGGTGAAGAAACAGGTACCTGCAGAGTGCAAACTGGCCATTCAGCCAACTCATGTCAATTATTCATATCACTGAAAGTAGAAATCCAAAAGTTGAAGATAAATGTCAAAAATAGTAGAGAGTAGAGCAAAACTTCTAGAAAGGTGTGAGAGGCAAAAAGATTGCAACAGACATCCTTGGGTCCAGATACAGGGACTTACAGAGCCTTTGAATTGAAAGTCACCTCTATTATGCATCTAGTTGCCTCACTACTATCAAATTCCGTCAGATAACTATGAGCTTCAGTTTACACTGTTTCAGTGATGGAGAATCTGCTGCTACACAAGGGCAACTGAATTCATTTTTTAAGAGCTCGGGCTATTTCAGACTTGTTACTTAATCTGCCTCAGTGCAAATTCTACTTCTGGGTCTGAGTTCTGCCCACTAAAGTTAAACAGATATCCCATCTACATAAAAATCCCTTTTAGTATATTTAAAATAATCACCCTGTCTGTTCTGTCTTCACTTCTACAGGTGAAATGTCCTCAATTGATACAAATATTCCTCAGAGGGCTTGGCCTTCAACCCATTCCATCATCTTGATGGCCCTTTTGTCATTATCCTCTGGAAGGAAATAGTCCACCTGTGGTGAATTCAATAAAAAATAAAATTAAGACACCAACATGTCCACTGATTCTTCTATGTTTACTTAAACTGGCATTTTAGGATTACAAATGGATAAAGGATATCACTGGCTAAGGAAGTATGGATGGAAGATGTCTTCAAGGAAATGGCTTGTATCACTAGGGGAACTTGACATAGTAGCTGAAAATAATTTCAAGTATCCAAGAACAAACATTACCCTCACCCCTGCCTGTTTCACCATCAAAGTGCATGAATTTTAAGAGTGTGGAAGGTACTCTGATATTGGAAGCAAATCTGCAGAACCAGATACAGTGGTTCCATCCAAGAAGTTCGGTGCTACCATAGACCCTCCCCACAAATATGTACACAAATCCAAATGAAAAACTTTACTGTTAATTACTTCTATACCAATATTATCTTTTCCAACCAACGCTCTCAAAAATTCTAAATAGTCTCACCAGTGGAGAAGAAAAAGTCTGTGGCACAAAGACTTTCTTTCCCTCACTAAAAGGTGTGGCACCTGACCAGACAGCCAAGAGAGTGGAAGAAACAATGAGTTTCACAAAATCCTAGTAATTCTCTATAGAATGTTGAAAAAGTCCAAAGGCAGGTTTTGTGGTTTTGTTTGTGTGTATGACTTTGGAAGCCACAAATCCATGGACAGGGGCAACAAGGATAGGTAGTTATGGCCAACCTGTAGACAGTCCTTGGCCGAACACAAGACTCTAGATGGCAGCATGTCACTGAGTAGGGATAAGAGCTACTTATAGAAAGTGACTCACTTTGAGTACCAAACTAGTTAGTGATGGTTGTTGCAATCACAATTGTGTACAGAGGGGTTAACACTGTTTATCTAATGAGGAAAATGACCAGTGACCTTGGCCATAGCCAATATTCACAGCTGCACTCTGCCGGCCCCAGTGTTGAGCACATGAGAATCCCCAAAGGGGTATGCTGCTGCTAAAAGTCATTTCAGTCGTGTCCGACTCTGTGTGACCCCATAAATGGCAGCCCACCAGGCTCCCCCATCCCTGGGATTCTCTAGGCAAGAACACTGGAGTGGGTTGCCCTTTCCTTCTTCAATGCATGAAAGTGAAAAGTGAAAGCGAAGTCGCTCAGTCGTGTCCGACTCTTCGTGATCCCATGGACTGCAGCCTACCAGGCTCCTCCATCCATGGGATTTTCCAGGGGTATAGAATCTCATAAATTTGAGAGAGTAGGAAGATGTCAGAGTTAAGAGTTGACTAGAACATTTGGAAGATCTCGCTTGGGAAAAACATTCTTTTTTCCATGCTTGGGACTTAAACACCATCTGGCTCTCCTAGACGTGCACAGCTACGAATGTACACATAACACAACAAAATATCGCCTCTGCATCACACAGCCCAAACTTCTGAGCCCTCACTGGGCTGCTGAAGAGGTGTCATAACTAAAATATAACAAACGGTAAGAGACCAAATTTTCACCCAGGAACAAATGGAAAATACATCTCTCCCAAAGACTTTGGAAATATTCAGTTCAGTTCAGTTCAGTCGCTCAGTCGTGTCCGACCTTTTGCGACCCCATGAATCGCAGCACGCCAGGCCTCCTTGTCCATCAAAGAAAATACTTGATCAGTATAGGAACTCAACTGGATGATGATAAATGTATACTAACAGAAAAGGCAGTGCAAACCCTTTTACAGTTTCCCATTGCCTTTAATTCCTTTCTTAGGCCCTGTGTGTCATGCTCTAAGTATTTTTTCAAAGTCATTTCATATTTAAGCTCCTTTAGTTTGGATCAACTAAAATCCTAGGATAGATTTCATACAAATTGTTTTTTAGACCTGTCTCTTTTCTCCTATAATAAGGAATTAACATTATTAACTGACCTGAATGCAGGTCTCAACTTTAGTCATGTTGAATTTTGTCTTGTTAGTTTTGGTTCACTATTTGAGCCTATTGGAATAATTTTTCATCTTGATTCTGTCATCAATTATATTATCTCTCATTCTCATCATTGTATGAATTAGTTGATAAGTAATATCATTTATCCTTGAGGTCCAAATGGACCAATAACAAATAGTGTTACTAAAGAAGAGTTACCAAAGGGGTATGCTGTCTATAGACTTTATTCAGTCTATAGACTTTTAAGTAAAACTCATTTGCCTATTTTGAGTTTAATGAATATACAGGTTATGAACTGAGGCTTTGTCTAAAGACTAATATACATAGCTTTGGGGACAAAGCATCATTAACCATGATTTATAGAATGATCATCAATCACACTACTCTATTTACTTGCACTTAACTTTTTGTTATTTTTTACTCGTGTACTTCCATTCTTCTATAACACAATCTCTGAAATGTTTAATAGTTCAATTCATTGAAAGGAAGGAGGAAAAGAGCTAAATTTATGATTCCTCCATTAGATCCAGGAACTTTGTGTAACATATTGTACCCGACATCGTTCCTCCCCACAATCCTGTGAATGATGTTTTACTCTAATATATTTTTATAGATGAGGAAGCTGAGATTTTTTTTTAAATGATGTGCATTGACTAAAAGCAGAGTTGGTAAGTACTGAATCTATGGCGTAAGACCAGGCTGATCTACTTTCAAAGCTAGCCTGGCTTGCTTATGGAGAATTTACTCACCCCACTTGTAAGTACCCTTTGATGATTTGTTTTAAGACACTTTGCAAAGAACACTCAGAATACAAACATGAAAAACACAGCAAAAGCAATAATGGTAAGAATCAGACAGGTATGACAATGGCCAGGGTACATGATGAATGGGATTGGCAGCAGGAAAGACACAAACACTGTGCTTGGAAAAAGAAGAGAAAAAAAGCTACCATTTACTGTGAAAGCTGTGTTTGTCTCACATCACTCTATTCATCTGGACTTGCATCCTTGGTGGCCTGGATCATTCTAGCTTCTCCTTACCTGCTTTACCCTAGTACAGACAACTATCCAGTACAGGAAAATAGAATATGCTTTGGAATCAAGCAAGCTGAACTTGAAATTTGTTCCAGTCTTTCCAGTGTCTTTGGGCTTGTTGATTTATCTTCTAGGCCTCAGTTGTTTCTGTTTGGGGAAAATCGTCATATTACCATATAAAAATAAGATTGTCATAATAAATGATGCATGTCTTGTTGGCCCATAGTAGGTGTTCAGAAAAGGATTTTTTCGTTCTCTTATTATCTCTCAAACTACTTTTCCTGGGGCACTGTGTTATGTGCAGTTTTGTGTTTGAGTATTATGCTTCATTTCTCTCCTTAGAAAAATTTATTATTTGCTTTGTCTATCTTGTCATATACACTTTCCTATGGGGGACTGATCAAATACTCCTTAATCCAGTCTTTCCTACCTATTTACTCTCACATCTCCTATCTGTAGTAATCAGAACAAGACCCCCACTGACTTATGACTACACCTCACCTTCATGCAAGTTTCAGAACTTTTGACCTTTTTTCTTCCATTTTCTGCTTATGTATCACACAGATCTTGTTCACTTGACTCAGCTCTGATTCCTCCATAGTTACAGTTAACTACTCCCACCTTGACTGATTTATTCTTCCTCCTGTGAGTGTTTACAGAGATTAGGGTTCATAGAAAAGAATTTAGCACTTCATTTTCAGCTCTTCTCCCAGACTCCAGCTTTTTACTCCCGATTTTATCCTGTCCCAGTTCTCAAGCCAATCCGGAAGTGAGACATGCAAGCCGTGCAGACTTAGACTGTGCTTAATGTAATTGGTCCAGCACAAGACCCCTCCAGCCCAGACCCCTAGACCAGGACAACTTCTTAGGTTTCTACACTGTACCCTGAGTCTATTCAATGACATCCCCCCAGGTTTACCTTGTATTTGCAACTTACTCATTCTCTAATGTTGACTCGATGCACAAAGTGAATGCCTGCCTTGTTCCTCAGGTAATCCCAGCATTCAAAGCCTGCTTCGACCCCCTATGCCTCATGTGTACACTTCACCCTTATTGGTTTCTTTGTTGCTTTTGCTATTACACGTCCCTCAAGTAAATATAAATATAATGATAATAATAAATAATCTCTGATGAGTATTCAACTTGCTTTAGACACTCCTCTAAATATTTGCATATCTTATATCCTTTAATCTTTACATCAGTCCAAGGTTTATTAAAATGAAACTGGAGGCATAAAGGATAACCTTTCCCAGATCATATGGCTAGTAAGACAGTGATCCAAGACAGGCTACTGTCTCCACAACCTGCCATCCTAGCATTAATCCAAAATTGAGAGTTGTGCCATCCACCAAAGGAATCCCTCAAAGGTAATCCATGTTGTAAGGGGGAAGTCAAGTTATGACTATAGCCTAACTTACCCATTACTTTGTGCTTGATCTTATCCAACTAAAAAATCTTTGAAACCAAACTTGGGCTTCATGCCCCAGCTTTACCATTCAAGTAGATGGCCCCTACTACAAGGTTAGTCCCATGTCTGGCAAGCCCAGGTGGACAGGGCTTGTGGCAGAATCCAGCTGCCTTCTGGCTCATGCCATAAAATGGGCAAAATCTTAATTTGAATGTAAGATAAGGAATGTATCTCATTTCCTGATACAGATGGCATGCTATCTTATTGACATGCCTTTCTATATCTGCAAGAAATACTAGAGAATATAATGATGCGGGAGCCCTTGGGAGCAATATCTAGTCTTTATTTGACTTTAGGAGATGTTTGGAAGAAAAATATTTCTGAAATAAAGAACAGAGGAAACAGGAATAAAGACAGTAGAATTTGTGATAAGGAGATTCAATACATGATGTCTCCAAGAGTGAATTTAATTCGAGGTGTTGCTGTTACTTTTATTGGCTGCATAATTCTGGGCATCTGAACCTCAGTGTTCGCAGCCATAAATTGGGAATGATAATTTAAACCTACTGCAATGTTTTATGGGAAGGGTAAAAGAGACAAAACATAGGAAAACACTGCTACCTTTCAATTGTTATATAAATTGTTGGTTATTGGTAAGTCATGTCACTCTTCTTTTCTGACCCCATGGACTGTAGCCTGCCAGGCTCCTCTGTCCATGGAATTTCCCAGGCAAGAATACTGGAGTGGGTTGACACTCCCTTCTCCAGAGGTCCTCCTGACCCAGGGACTAAACCCACATCTCTTGCAATGGCAGACAGATTCTTTACCACTGAGCCACCAGGGAAGCCCATTGTATAAATATGTGTATTGAATCTGCTCATTTTTTTGCACTTCAGACAATACTACTGAAAATGTGTGTGTTAGTCACTCAGCCATGTCTGACTCTTTGTGACCCCCCCCCCTGGCCTGTAGCCTGCCAGACTTCTCTGTCCATTAAATTCTCCAGGCAAGAATGGTGGAGTGGGTAGCTATTCCCTTCTCCATGGGATCTTCCTGATCCAGGGATTTAACATGGGTCTCCTATACTGCAGGCAGATTCTTTATCATCTGAGTCACCAGGGAAGCTAATATCACCTCATATTCCACAAATTTAAATAATTGTAGACATACAGCCTGCACCTACGTATTCAAAGTTAAATACCCTAGTACATAAAGGTTGTTTGTTTCTTTAAGTACTTTAAAGTTTTTGTAGGGGAGGAATATTTGGTGAATCACTCTCATTATTTTGCATGGATTGAGTCAACCATGGCTTTACTTCTCCCAACTCAGACCTCAGCCTCCGGTTCTCAGAAAGTCTTAAACAGTGTCCACCCTGAAGGGACAGTCACCTGAGAAAAGTGCCCTTAGTTACATTTCTATCCCCAGGCTAATCCTGAGAAAAGCCTGCCATCAAGATCCTTCATTTTACCAGAAAATGATTCAATGTTTTAGACAACACTTTGAAAAATTCAAGCAAAAACGTGTATTCTTTTATATTAAAACATTCACATTAACTTCTTTCTTAATGGTTTTTCTCTTGGTGATAGACTGATCCTAAATACCTGAAACAGTTCTACTCTGATTACTAGAATAACTTACTCTTTTCTATATGATACAGGGCTAGGGTTCCTTTGAGTCTGGGAATAACTCTGAGATAGGCCATATAAGCATACACACATACACACATAATTGTCATCATTTGCTTCAAAACTGCATTTTAAAATGTTTTAAATTCTAGAAAGTTAGGGTACTGTCAGCAAAACCTAAATCTGGTATGGCATCTGAGCATCACAAGATTAGAGTCCTCTGTTAAAAAGACACTGAAAACAGGAGATTGTTCAGAGATGTATGTGCTGTGAATGTGGTAAGAGGCTGCAGATACAGGGCTTGGCCTTGGTGATGAAGCAGCAGAAATGTGAAATGCCAAAACAGCTCTTTGCTTTCACAGAACGAGCTAGAATTACAGGAGATCATAGGCAAGGAATTATAATCTTGTTTGGTGTTTGAGAGTACTAAGTAAAATGAACAGCCCTGGTTTTATGTTTGGAACTATTCTACAGGAAAAAGAAAATGGCTGAATTAAAAGCAACAATAACAAATTATTTGAGTCATAGCACTTTTGAGATTGTTGGTTAAGAAAGATTGCTTTAATAGTTTCTTAGGAAAATATATATTAATGATTTGGGAGCTGTTTTTCTTCTCCATCCTTGGCAAAGAAAATGGACCTAATTTCACAGAATTTCAGATCTGCTATCTTTTTGGCTAAGCTGAAAAGATAAGGACTGACTTTTTCGGGGGGAGGGGATACAGATAACTTAATACATGGTTAAAGAGTGCTGCCAAAAAAGATGTGAAACCATACAAAATTCTGATGGAAAGTAGTTATAATTATCATATTTAGGCTTATGAACTAATTTCTAGTCACCATTTTCTAGCTTTAAAACGTGTTTATCTCTGGCTCACTGCAGTAAGAGGTAACTGCCTCTAAAGTATTCAGGAAAGGCTGTTGAACATTACACGATACAGTGGAAAGATCTGAGGTCATTATGTCTTTTAGTAAGGGGGTCTGCTCCACATATAATAATTGAGGAGCAATTTCATTAACAAGTATCATTTTGAGGCATATTTCATCCTCATTTGACTACATAGAGATAAATATTAATCAGAATCCACTTATTTAGATTTTCCTATCAAGGTAGGCAGAGACATTATTTAGCTGTAAGGAAGTTTTGCAGAGATGGCAAGGAATGATTTTTTTTTTTTTAATAGCAAGCAAATGCAGGCTCTGTTCACAAAGCCAGTTCATTAAAATGAACTAGCCCATTCTTATTAATAACTTCCCTGGCACTCAGAGCAGACCACAGTAGTCCATGAAAAGACTGAGAACATAGAATCTTACATTACTTAAAACTATGTAATGAGGAATGGCTAAGAGTTATGAAAATGTCACCATCCTATCATAATATCCTAAATCCGTAGGACACCATGAAGGGTTCTACAATTCAGTCTTTATAACAGCAATAACGTATTTTGGAGTCAACACTGTTTCCAATCCACACAAGAAACACGTAAACTTCCATCCTTACCTAATGTGAGACAAAATGAATTAAAAGTATTCAAGAATTGTGTGTGTGTGTGTGTGTGTGTGTGTGTACTTCAAGGTTTTGTCTATAATAAAGCTGAAGTGGGAACCTATTTCCCATTATAGAAATGAACCAGAATGTAATTTGAAGGAAAGTCATTTAGTTCTAAGAATAAAAATGAAAGAATTATCATGCTAAGACAGTAAGCTTTCCTCCTCAGGATTTTTTCTTCAAAAAAATACACAATTTGGGACATTTCTTCCAATAGAGGGGACGTGGGTTCAATCCCTGGTCAGGGAACTAAGAACACACATGCTGTGGGTCAACTAAGACCACACAGCACAACTAGAGAAAACCTATATGCTGCATTGAAGACTCAGCACAGCCAAAATTTAAATATATATATATATATATATATATATATATATATATATATATATATATATATATACAAAAGTCTTTATTTTTGTATTTTTTATCATTTCTTATTTATTGAGGTATAGTTAATTTACAAAGTTATATTAAAGTATAAAGTGATTCAGTTACACATATATATATTATACATATAATATATGTTTTTACTGTTCAGTCACTAAGTCATGTCCAACTCTTTGCAACCCCATGGACAGCTGCAGGCCAGACTTTCGCTGTCCTTCACTATCTCACAGAGATTTATCAAATGCATGTCCATTGAGTTGGTGGTGCTATCCAACCACCTTATCCTCTGTCTCCCTCTTCTCCTACTCCTCCTGGTGGTTCAGATGGTAAAGAATCTGCCTGCAATGCACGAGACCCAGGTTTGATCCCTGCGTAAGGAAGATCTTTGGAGAAGGGAATGGCTACTCACTCCAGTATTCTTGCCTGGAGAATTTCATGGACAGAGGAGCCTTGTGGGCTATAGTCCATGGGGTCACGAAGAGTCAAACCTGACTGAGCAACTAAAATATATATATATATATATATATTTTTTTTTTTTTCCAGACTCTTTTCTGGAAAACAGTATTATGAGATTGAGTATAGTTCCCTGTAGTATACAGTAGGTCCTTGTTGCTTACCTATTATATATAGTGTACTGATTATTGGCTTTGAAAAGATATCACCTGGACACAAATCTTAGCTCATTTATTATGTGATCAAGGACATATTATCTAACCTCTCTGTGCTCAATTTCTTCTTTTAGAAAAGAAAGTAAAAAGAGGAATTAGCTAAAAGATTGGGAGTGAGAATTAAGTGAAATGCTGTATGTAAAACTTATTTGGATGCTTCCCAACGTATAGTTAATGCTTCATTAATTAATGTATTTATTTGGTACATATTGAACACCTCCTCTGTGCAGGTACCATTCTAAGAGTTTGGGTTATAGCAGTGAACAGAACAGTGCTTCTATCCTCGTTAACTTTATATTCTAGTAAAATTTATCCATTATGTCATTAATCTGTTATCCAAGAATCTATGGAAAGCATTTGAACATGTATTAATACCCTAATACATTACAGACGTAAGACAGAGTCCAGCACTCATTGTAAAGTAATTGAGGCCTAAGGAGGAGAAGTGAGAAACGACTCTAAAAAAAACCAAAAACATCTGCACAGATACCCTAAAAGCAATATATTTTTTAAAAGTTGGGGATATAAGAAACCCTTCAAGAGTTTCTTAAAAGCTGCAGATCTGTTTCTAATAAAGTTGAAATATTGACTTAAAGACCCAACAATTCTACTCTTAAGTATTTACCCCACCTTCAAATTAAAAGATAAGTTCCCAAAAAAATACATGTACAGAAATGTTCACAGAGAGACTTCCCTGGTGGTCCAGTGGTTAAGAATCCATCTTGCAATGCAGGGGACATTGGTTTAATCCCTGGTTTGGGAACTAAGATCCCACATGCTGCATCTAAGATCCAACACAGCCAAAAATAAATAAATAATTCCTTTTAAAAAAGTGTTTATAGTACCTTTATTGATGATCACCAAAAACAAATCAATGGTCCATCAATAGAAAAAGTCAAATTGTTGTATAGTCATATGGGAAAACACTGCTCAACAGTAAAGAGAAATGAAATGTTGATAGATGCAATAACATGATGAATCCCCAAAACATCAGAAACTAGATACAAATGAGTACATACTACATGATTCCATTAAGATGACTTTCAAGAATACAAGGCAAAACTAATTTATAGTGATAAAAATCAGTAAGTAGTTGCACTGAGAAGTAGATGGGAAATTGATTGGGATTGGCCCCATGGGAACTCTAGGTGATGGAAATATTTTATTGTTTTAAGTGGTAGCTACATAGGTGTATATGATTTTCACAACTCAAAGAAATCAACTTTTAAGATTGGTGCATTTAATTACATGTAATACTCATTAAAAATCGTCATTAAAAGAACTGTAGACACTTTCCCCAGATAGGAGATAGGAGAATCTTCCAGAGAAAAAGCTTGGTCTGATTCACTAACATTTCCTATATACCAGTTCTGTTTTGACATGCCTTCTCCACAGAAAGTCAAAATAAAATGTGTTTGATCAGGATATATTCGCAATGAAGCATTTTACCATTAATTTTGAAAGGCATGGATTCTGGAATCATTTACTATTTCCTTTGAAAGCTGATGATGCTAAGTCGCTTCAGTCATGTCCGACTCTGTGCAACCCCAGAGACGGCAGCCCACCAGGCTCCCCCGTTCCTGGGATTCTCCAGGCAAGAACACTGGAGTGGGTTGCCATTTCCTTCTCCAGTGCATGAAAGTGAAAGTGAAGACGCTCAGTCATGTCTGACTCTTAGCAACCCCATGGACCGCAGCCTACCAGGCTCCTCCGTCCATGGGATTTTCCGGCAAGAGTACTGGTGTGGGGTGCCATCGCCTTCTCGAAAGCTACGTAGGGTGAAAAGAAAGGTTGTTAAGTTCACTAACTACAAGGAAATCATATCTCTGCTTACACACCATATTGTGCTTTGAGCAATATTTTTATGTGTTCTAAATAAATATGTGTAAGGGCCCTTTAAAAAAGAAGCAATTTTCTGTCAGGGATCAGTGACCTCGGACAAGCTATACATCTGCAAAAAAATGTCTTTAGAGGCTAGTAAAGAAGCCCTATTGTATGCTAATTTCAAATTATCTTTTATACTAGCTTCAGGCTTCAAAGGGGGCTAAGAGAAAAGAAATAGTTGTATGAAAAAAATTACTCTAGATTAGAAAAAAAGACTTTCATGAGGGATTTTCTAATTTTGTCTCACTTCTGATTGGAGCAAAATGCCATTGAGAAGAGGAAAATGGAAGAGATTTTTAAGAAAAAGAAGACACAACAGGAAAGACACAAGGTGGAAGAGAGACCCAGAGGGGGAAAAAGTAATTCAGACTGAGAGCTTTTACTTAGATTTGTGAGGAAAATTTAGGATTGGGCTAAAGGATGATTGAAGTTTAACTGGAAGATATGTGACTGTACTGGAATATTGATTTAAATATGTTCTAATTAAGTATTGCTAGTATAATGATTTATTAGTTAATAGTACTGTTTATTGATTAGCAAAAAGTTTGGTATGTGCAGAAAGAGTATGATACCACAAGCTAAGTGTTCTATCCTATACATGCCTATAGGCAGTTGAGATATATAAGTATTTGTCCTAAATCTACCAGCCTCTGTTCCCCTGAGGAAGTTGGCCTCCCTTATAGGCAAAGAACCTGAGAGACAATAATCTGTACCCATTTATCCTGGACCCCAACCCTACAAAAAATGACTAATTTGATACATCTTACATAAACCATTAGTAAAGATCAGTAGCTTTTAAACTTTTGACCAAGACCCTCCATAAGAGATACAGTTTTCCTCATGGTAGAGAACACACATCTCTATCACTGAAACAAAAGTTCAAAAAATAATCTTTACCAACTACAATTCACTTTGATATATTTTATTCTGATCTGCTTTTTCTATTCCATTTTTAAAGCTAATTATTATCCACTGAAATGATTTCACAACCACAGTTTAAAAAGTACATAGTACAAATGCTTGTTCTACACCTCTTTCATCTAAAATATCTCTGTGATTGGCAAAATGGCCCTAAATTTCCTTTGGCAGCATGCTAGATTCTGAAAGCTTTACATTTACTTTAAATATGGTTCTGAAAGAGTGGTTATGCAAAATACATTGCACTAATTAAGCAAACTAGAAGTAGTAAGAAAATTTGTGACTTTTTTGGGGGGGGGGGTCAATTTCTGGACCAAATTAAAAAATGCAGTCAAAAAAAAACAAAAAACATCAACAACAACTGAAGGATGGCAAGGTCTCTTCAAAAGGGACCTCTGGAGAACTTGTCTAAAGCAGCTGAGAAATTCATGAGACATCTTTCCCTGGCTCTTCGTTTCATAAACTGATGCTCATATACGATCAGTCTCCACTTCCGATTTCTCAGAGCAGGACTCAGCGTCTTGTTTTTTCCCACCTGGTTGATTCAACCTCGGACAACTCAGAAACAGATTTACTGATTTAATACAACTATATTTTAATCAAATTGTGATAGCTTTTAGACACTCAACAAGGGATTAATGGTTCTTTTCCTTGTGTTTTGCCCTTGAATCTTCATCACTATCTTGAGATAAGTGGGGAAGATGGCAAAGAGAGGAAAGCAAAGTCTTTCCTTGTAAGAACCTATGTGTAAGTAGTGAACCAAAGTCCAGTCTCTGGACCAAACTATGTCTATACAAGGATGCTCAGAGAAGAAAGTTTTATCCACCACTGTGTTCACTCACAGCAGCACAAGGATTTATGGCAGTGGAAAATGTAAAAGGAAGGACAGGCAAACAGCAAGTTAACTAACTGTCGTGAGACAATAAGGGTCAGAGTACCCTTTATGTGTACAAGTTCCAGCCCAGTGAGTCCACTGATGTAAGCATTCGAACCATCTAAGTGGTCTACCTAAACCACAGTTAGTTGCCCAGTGTATTGCATAATCCTAGACCCTCACATTCAGCTTGAGGAGAGATGGGGAAAAGGCAGATATATGGAACCCAAGAGAAGCAAACTGCAATTCCAGTAAAGAATGAATGTATGAGCCATGCCCTCGCAGTATTTCCCATCATGACAGCTATTGCCCCAGGATCACATGGCCTGTAAATCACAAGACAGAGCCAATAACAAATGTTGATGCTATAAGACTTGTACTTAAGCATGTATGAAAGAGAAGTGGAGAATATTATCCTAAACCACACAACCTGACACTTGAGCAAACCATGATCATCATTAAACTCATATACCATCATGATTCATATGCTCATGTCACAGTCCTTAATCCTCACGTGAGGAATACTGTGGAGTTCATTGTGCCTGGAGCTGGGTGATACTATCAAGTTTGTGATGCTCTCCAGTTACTCTGTATCCAATGTCCTAACAGGTAATGTTGCCATAATAGTATCCTAAATGATGTATCACCAAACAGTTTGAATAATACAGTTCCACAGCCGAGCTACTTCATACGTCACATGGGCTCAAAACACTGACCTTGGAACTTCACAACCATTTTACAATCTTCCTATGAAAAATATGTTCCAGGCTCCAAATGGTATTCTTTCAGGCAAACTTTGAGAACACAATCTGCTTAGGAACTGTCTCTATTAGTCTGTGATACGTTTGTTTTGCATATAAAGTTTGTTTCATGCTCTTTACAAAGAGTTTTCCTGTTCCTGGAAGAGGACTTCAAATAATAAATTGTCACCAAAAATGGACATGAAATTAAAAAAAAAAAAAAACAGGCAGGAGTGGAAAAGATGAGCAAGCTGAAAACAAGTCCATTTTGAGAAGGTTTTAGACTTCCCGTTTAAGGGAGTTTTCATATTAAAGGAAAAAGCCCTCATGTGTTGTGCATTTCTTTGTTCGTGGCACTTAGCAGAGATTTCTACAATGTGAAAATAGGAAGTTGGATTTATATGGCTTTTACTTTAATGATGCTAAACTGCCTGGAAATAGCAGTGCATGCTACTGCAAGTTTCAGATTTTTTTAAGCTGTACTACCAAACACCTTTCTAAATTTTAGATGAGATCCCCAGTATTGTGGATATTCAACAGCAAAGCAAGGCAAATACAGGAAATTCATTTACTTTAACGGCTTCAGGGTTCCCAATTATATTACAAAGCTGAAAAGACACTTTGGCAGAGTAGTTCCTTACAGTCATCTAATACCAACCATGGTTTTCAGTCATCTCCCCCTAAAACCTTACATGTATTGCCTCAGGGTGGCTTACATAAGCCCCCATCTGGGGAGAGGGGAGGAGGAGGAAATAGCAAATTGCAGGATCTGCTGATCTTGGATATAGATCTCTGCAGGAGCTCCCAAAAGTGTCTTTGTTTATGTTCTGGGCTCTGGGTAGTTGTGGGGCACATATTTAAGAAGGAAGGAATTTGTTGCCTCAATAAAAAAAAAAAAAATGTGTAATTAAGATGTGGAAGAAAGGCTAGGTGAGAGAGAACAAAAAGACTACCTCCATGTATTCAAAACCAAATACTTACACATCATGACTTTAGAGAGCAGCTTTTTCTTTTTTAAAATCTGGTCTTTAGGCATGAATACAGTCCTTAATAAATCCTGATGCCTCCACACAAATTTAAAAAAAAAATGCATGGCAATGATGCATGTAATTCAAGTAGAAAGATCACTGGCTCTGGATCAGAAATGCCTTGATTCGACTTCCTAGGCAAGCAGTGTGTGTAAATTAGTTGACCTCTTTGAGCCTTGGTTTTGTTTTCTCTAAATATGAATTATAAGGAAATATTAAGCATGATGATTAAATATAAGGAGAGGAAAGAAAGTAGCACAACACCTCTGAAATGCCATTTTTCCCTGTTTTACCTTCTCTTTCCTTTTTAAAAGTTATATATATATGCATACATTTTTAATAAGAAAATACATAATTGATTAAAAACAATTATCCAGAAAACATATTTCATTATGGATATTGATAGTGCACTCTACCTACTAGTGGATATGAAAGAGTTAAATGGGAACACTACTTTTAAGTGTTAGGAAGGAAGATGGGAGATGGGGGAGGGTAGTAGAGGGTTTAATAGTGTTGGCTGAGTCCTGGTACTGGTGGGTGTTCCTTTTGAAATTCCCATCAGACATGAAGTGATTCTCTGTCCAAAGAAGTTTAAATTGCCCTCCTCTGGCTACACTGCTGAATAGTGGGAAACCCAGGACACAGAATATTCACAAGAAACAGATTAGCATTTCTAGGGATAGTATGAAAGCAAATGAGCCACCTGTCGCATAGCCTCCCCAGCAACATAGCATTAAAAGGAAAACTTGTATTAAACCTTGAGCACTTGCTGATGTAAAGGCCAAGAAAGTGATACAAACAGTAAGGAACAGCTAAAACACCCTTTCAATTCCCATTCCCGTGCTATGAAATACATAGAGAATTACACAAAAGGACGCATGCGCTCTCTCCTGTGCACAGATACGTGCGCCTATTGGACAATACAAGAAAAGAAATAGACTCTATCGGAACACAGACAGAGTGTCTGTACCATAAGCTTACTGGAGATAAATAAATAAGGCTTATCAGAACTTCATCATAGAACATTTTAAATCTGTTTCTTCCATTAGCGCTTGTCAAATTTGTAAAACGCACACAATTTTCTTTCATTCTTTCAACCAAGATTTATTTTCTTTTAATTAAAAGAGGACATGGGCTTTGTCTTTATTGCAGACTTTTAGGCTTGTGACTGCCTGGCATGTAGATGCTCAATAAATATTTTCTGAATGAATTTATGAATTTTTCCAGGTCTAAAGAAGACTCTGCCATTTTAGATAAGCAATTACAATAAAGCCAGGCTTCCCTGGTGCTAGTGGTAAAGAACTTGGCTGCCAGGGCAGGAGATGTAAGGGACAAGGGTTCGATCCCTGGGTCAGGAAGATCCTCTGGAGGAGGGCATGGCAACCCACTTCAGTATTCTTGCCTGGCGTATCTCATGGACAGAGGAACCTAGTGGGTTAGAGTCCATATGGTTGTAAAGAGTTAGACACAACTGAAGCAACTTAACATGTATGTTAATTGACAAAAGAGTAGATTCGTGGGGTACTATCAGATCAAGATTAGGGGAGTTTAGCCCAATAGATGGGGTTATTCCATATAGAGGGGTCAGTTATTTCCATTTAATCCTTTTGTGGTTTTCTGTATTCATTAATTAAAACTTTCCTTAGGCTTTGGTTTATATGAATATGTTTCTCATTAGTCACAATTTTGCGGTCCAGAGGAACCCAAACCTCCCCTGTTAGTAGTTTTCTTTTTAATGCACTGTCTTAATCAGAGCTATTTCTATATGACTTTGGTCCAACTGACTGAGGCAAGGCATGTTCTGTAGGTTAACATGATAGCCTATTCAACAGTATCTACACAAAAGATATGGATATCAGTTATATTTATTTAGGAGTTTATATTAGAGTGGAAGTGAGAAAATCTCCATCTTCTGTATATTAATGTATCTCAGTAATTTATGAATTGACATACATTGACCTAAATTACCTAAATGACCTAAATTGATGTACACTAATTTATGTCTTCAATCTTCCATGCAATAGATTCCATGCTATCTTTCCCTTTTCTGCAAAATAATTAATTTTATTTTTGTTAAAATTCAGTACAAGCAATTCAGGAAAATGTCATTAGCCTCCCTCTACAAAAGAAATAAATAAATAAACCTGTAACATATCTTCACTAACATGAAAACTTTTCTTTTGCTTTTTCTAAATCTTAAATATTATCTACTTCTTTCTTCTTTGGCACAGTCTTACAAAGAACCATGATGGTCCAGTCATCATGATTTCCTCTTACAGAAACCACATTTTTTTTTCCCCCATTAGCTCATGCATGTTAACCACTAAGTGACTGCTCATCATAACTTCCAGTGGGTGGGGAAGAAACTTTAGGGAGAATTACGTTTCCCTATAGAAGGGAATTTCATTAACAATCGCCCAATATTCCATTTGTAACAAAAGTGTCACCGTCTAGTCCCTAACACCAAAACCACTTTTTATTACTAAAATACATGGACGTTACACATACTCCATGTTACTCTAGTAGATGATGTTGATAGTAGAGAAGGTGTGTAGGGGGTGAGCATGCAGCGAGCATATAGGAACTCTCTGTGTATTCCATCAAATTTTTCCTGTGAAGCTGCTTATTTTAAAAAATTGTCTGTGAAAGAATTTTCACAGAAATAAACACCAGACATTGTTCAAAGTACTTTATATGTTTATGAAGACTAACTTATGAACTCATAGACACCTTATGACAGAGCTATTAATAATGTTATTTCCTGTGTGATGACGAGGAGACCACAGCAGAGAAAGATGAAGTCATCTGACCCTGGGTGGAGCCACCGAAGAGTCTGAGCCACCACCTGGCTACAGTCTATGCACGATCGTTACTCTCCTGGATTGCTTTTAATCATGCCAAATCAAGTATCTGGTCGCACGTTCCTCTCCTCGACCCCAAGCACACGTCTTTACACTACTAGCTCCAGTTGATGTCATATAAACATTGTGTATTTCACAGGAATATTTTTTTTTAACTCTCTGCATGTGTCATTGTCAAGGATAAGCTTTACAAGGAAAAAGGGAAGTGAAAGAGTTCCTAATAGTTTTCTCAGTAAAGACGAGTGTAAGGAGTCATTTGAGTTTTTAATTTGCATCAGCATCATCAAATTGCCTCAAGGAGTCCTTGGCTATCTCCCCAATTCTAAAGTATTGCACAAGTTTGTATTTATTGATTTGACAGCTTATTGCCTTGATTATCCCATGGTTACTGGGGGGAAAGTTTCTATTTTCTTTTTTTATATTTTATGTTTCAAAAATTGTCTTGCTGACCATATCACTTCTCAAAACTGAAAAGTATCAATATTTTTTAAAGTTTAGTCAAGAGAAGTTCCTCTAAATTGTTTAGATAAGTAGTGACATTAATGTGAAAAAAATTTTCAAAGAGCACCTCTGTTTGTTCCCAAATTTCAGATTCCTTATTGAAGAGTTAGTTTTATGAAAATAACTCTAATGTGTATTTCTGAATATATTAATATCACATGTTCTGAAAATATCATCCACACACAACTTACTTTACAGAAAAAGTTGTTTGGTTATAAGAAGACTTATACAAGTTTTGAAATAAACTTGGAGGAATTATTAATACTTTGAAAACAATAGAAAAATAAAACTGAAAGTAAAAAAGATCATTTGAAAATGGAAACAGTGTCTAAAAAATAATATTGTATCTGCTGGCAGTTTTAAAAATATTAATGATTACTGAAATTGAGAAATGTCAACAAGTACGGAAAGAACAAAACCTACTTCCCTAATGAGATTTCTTAGGATGAGCAATTGTTTTGTTCCTTTTTTCTAATCTTCATTTTTATATTGAAACATTCAAAATAAAACAAGGCAGAGAATGTTTAAATATAAAAAAGAGTCTGTTACAAATTTTAAATATGATATAATTGACCATTAAAATAGAAATTCTCTAACCTGAAAAATGCATAGGGAAATAATGACTTGCATTCTCTATGGCATGTCTTTACAAATAAAGGTAAAATATTTATTTGAAATAATGGTTTTCAATGCTGAAGCTTACAGAAGAGAAAAATATAGAAATAATGTGTTCATAGACAGACTTAGATGCACACAGTGGATGCACTGTGGTTTCTCAGGTTGCATAACTACTTTGAAAGATTTATTTTCTGTGTCATCAATGAATTTTTTGGCACAGCCAAATACTCCATCATTTGGTCTTGGAGGCTCCATGCATGCCTGAAGACATGTGTCAGTTTGTTATGGGTTTTAAAGAGCATTCAGATCTTTGTGGTGTCACCCACAACTGGCTTCGGAAGAGTCTGACCTACATGTCACATTCCAGGTGTTTGCTTATTTGTTTTTAATCTTGATCTAGTTTAGTTGGAATCAGGTGAGTCACCTTGTACTCACGTCAGTTGATATTTGTGTCACGGAAACTGTTTAAAAGGGTTGGACATGAAATTGAAAAGATAAGAATGTGATTTAATAGGTCTTGTAGGAACTATGCTTTTTGTTCTTCCTTTCCCTTCTTACCTTGTAAATAAATTCCTTAATTTTAAACTAAGAATTTTAATCTTCAGCACTACCAGACCCTTTCTTCTGTGAAGCACAGGGTGATTTGGGAGATAGGACGTATCTGAATTCCCAGTGGATCTCTCATCATTATCATTATCTTTGTCATCACCACCACTACCATCATCATGATGCTCATCAGAGCACTTACTGTGTGCCAGTGCCAGGCAGTATATAAAGTGCTTACATATATTACATCCTTTCATCATGGAACCACCCCTATGAATTTTATGATGAGGAAATAGACGAAAAAGGCTTTAATGATTTTCCCAAGAGCATTCAGCTAAGAAGGGTAATAGACAAGGTTCAGATGTAGACACAACTATAGACGCAAACAAGCTGTCTTAACAATAAAGATGTTCTGTCCTGCAAAGAATCTGACATGGCATGGCGACTAAACAGTAGGAGCAGCATACTGCCCACAACATGAATTACAGATATGAAAATTATTCACTGAATCAGCCAAGTGGAAATAAAAGTATTTTCCATGTTGATTTGGTAATACTAATAGTCAAAAATAGTTATGATGCACTTTTGGTTGAAATATTTTAACTAGTTCTTAATACTAGGTCACCTCTCCCCAGTAAAATGGTGATTTCTTAATAACTGGATGATCAAATAAAGACAGGAGCAAAAAGTTTTATATATTTTAATCATTTCTGCCCATGACCTCAATTTCATATTCCAGAAATCTATCACTAATGAGAAGTTGTACAACATTCACAGTTGTTGGAACAGCTCAGGATGACTGGACAGAGGCTGCCTATTTCAAAAGTAAAAGTAACAACCAAACAAAATGAATCATTTCTCTCTCAAAATAATTAGACTTTCTTAAGAGATCACCATGCATTTTAAATTGTTTATGATTAGAGATATGTTGCTGAATATATTTTAAGGATGTCTATCATAAGTAAAATATCTCCAAGGTCATTGTATTGAATTTTGATTGTTTTCATATGGTCGTAGTAGAACTTTATTGAGATTAATATGTTTCAAGATAAATAAAGATATCAAACCTGACCTTTGATACTTCAGAAAACACTTCTGAAAAAATATTTTCCATTTAGTCTAGATTCAGCTAGTATTCAGACCATACTATGATACAGAACTGATCCAAGGATAAGAGAAAAGATATTTTCTTCAAATCTTGATCTTACAACCAAAGGGCTAGGGAATAATACTCAGAGTGGAGAAAACCCAAGGACTGAAAAGTAACATTGTAGTTGAGGGTCACAAAAAAGTCTCAAGAGACAATTGGGAAAAATCGGAGAGAGGGAGAAGAAAACGGGCAAGGAGAGAAAAAAGAAGGAACTTGGGTTTGTAGTAAGAAAGAAAGTTGGGAAGAAAATGAGGGACTGGAGGGAAAAGGGGTGAGTAAGAAAGATGAAGAAAGCCCAGAGGTGCAGACAGGGAAGGGGGTGAGAGAGGGAGCATGGTTTTAGTTTTTTATCCAATCAGTGAGCTGTAAAATCTTGAGCTGGACACTTTAAAAATAAGAACCATAAGAGTTAGGGAATGTACTTGTAATTAATTCAAAAATAATAACAGCTTTCTGCCATGATAGTAGAGGCTATATCTCCCAACTACCTTAAGTGATTTCAAGTGTCCTTATCTAGAGTGAGTAAAAACATCTGTCTTCCCCATGGCAGGAGGGGTTGGGGGGGGGGGGGGGGTTCATTTTTAAAGGAAGTGAAAACTTGTAATTAATTCAAAAATAATAACAGCTTTCTGCCATGATAGTAGAGGCTATATCTCCCAACTACCTTAAGTGATTTCAAGTGTCCTTATCTAGAGTGAGTAAAAACATCTGTCTTCCCCATGGCAGGGGGGGTTGGGGGGGGGGGATTCATTCTTAATGGAAGTGAATGTGCTGGAAGCATTTACTGTGGATTCCACATTCTCTGAGTCTTCACCACCCGAACTACAGACATCAGCAACCCCTGATAGTCTTGGGACTGTTACACTGTGACTTGTCATCTACACAAGTCATCTTCCACAAAATATGAGTGAGGGCTAGTACATTGTTCATGGCCAGTTGTGAACATAAAGAATTTATCAAAGAAAAGGCAACCAAAAATATCATGTAATTTAGGTGATAACACATTTGAAATAGTGATAAGATTTAGATGTTCTATAAACAGTTAAGTAACTGTGCTGAATTGGTGTATGTGATACCTTTATATATGTGTACATATACTCCACCACCTAAAAAGAAACATCAAAAGAGTTTAAAATATCCTGACTTGACGACAGCTGAGGAGCTGATTGTTGCCTTCCGCTGCTGAAACTGTGTAAATGCCAAGAAAGGAACTTCTCAGCTTTCGGAGGGGATAATTAAGTTTAATGGAATCAGTAGAGAAGATGAACATTAAGCCTATCTTGGAAAACTTCCTCCCAGTGAAAACTTTTAGATAATGGAATCACCTCCCAAGAGAAATGCTAGAAATCCTATCACTGAGGACAGTTAGATTGAGATGGACACCAGAAGACATTCTATTAATATTATCTAAGACTTTATGACCTTTTGTGTCCAAATGGCAAAACGTTCAAATTCTTTCTACAGGGACTATGTATATAGAGACTACACATATATATGTGTATGTGTATAAATGGGCTTTCCTGGTGGCTCAGTGGTAAAGAATCTGCCTGCTAATGCAGGAGACACAGGTTCAATCCCAGGGTGAGGAAGATCCCCTGGAGAAGAAAACGGCAACCCACTACAGTTTTCTTGCCTGAGAAATGACATGGACAGAGGAGCCTAGCAGGCTATAGTCCACAGGATTGCAAAAGAGTCGAACACGACTTAGCAACTAGACGAGAGCAATAATACATGTACATATATACATGCAAACGTCATATGTACATAAATAGGCACACATAAATATGGTCTCTATATAGTCTGTGTTTATATGTTATAATATGATTATATATATTTATATTAATATATAGTCCATGTGTGTATTTTAGATATACATACATATTTACATAATTTGTCTATATATGTATGTTTGCATACATTACACACACATCAGAGAGACTATGTATCATGTGTGTTTATATAATACACATTATACATATGTAAACATACATGGCACATGTACAAAACATGAAAAAGAAATTTGAAATTTAAGGTTCTTTTGTATGTACATTTTTAAACTTGAAGATCACATATGAAAACACTAAAAATTGTGACTGATGTATATTAAGCAGATCTGCTAAGGTGACAAGCCCCGCCGTTTTCCTTATTACATTAACATTCCAGAGTCAGAAACAACCAGGTTTGCCTTTCCTTTCAGTTAGTACCCACTGCCTCTGAAAATAAGCCTAAAGATTAATCTGAAATTTCAATAAAAGTAACAGAAAAAAGTACAAATGGCAAATAAAAAGTGCTCAGACTCTCAGCGAGAACTTAAGGTGCAATGACCTAACTGAATTTTCCTTGAGAATGAAACAATCACTTTCAGAAAACCTTTGCCCCCAAGGAATGACACATCCACTTCCTCCTACACATAGATCACATTATCAGTGTTGCCAAATATATCAACAACCGCCTGGCTGCCGAGCACCATGTTTATCTAATGGACCATAGCAGACAGCCGGAACAAGCACAGTTGGAGACAGGGATCTCTAAAAGTATCTTCTAAACTAATACAGCTCTACTTATTTTTTATTTTTGCTTTTTCTTTTCTCAATTAAGGGAAAGAGAGTTATTAAATAAGACAGATACACGAGCACTCTAGACATTTCCACTGAAACAATTTCTTTTGACTGAAATGTAAAATAACTCTGGAGTCACATTTTTATGTCTTCACACAAGAACTAGGACAGAGAAGAAGGTGGGTCACAGAGTGAAGTTTATTTTGGGCACCCAACCAAATCCATTATGAATTGCAGAGAGAAAACTTTATTCTAAGGACCCTAGACATAAATTCTCTACTATTCCCCTCTCCAAAAGGAAACAATTCAAAGCCAAGGACCAGAAGGAGGCAAAAAGGGGTTTTATATAACTACTTGTGAGAAAAATGATACAATTATTTCACATTGTTTAATTTCAAAAATAACATGTTTGTTGTTAAATATTCAGAAAACACAGGTAAGTCAAAAGAAAAATAATACATATTATCCTACAGTGTGGAGGTGAATTTTGTTGTTGTTGTTCAGTCACTAAGTCATATCTGACTCTGCAACCCTGTGGACTACAGCACGTCAGACTCCTGTGTCTTCACTATCTCCTGGAGCTTGCTCAGATTCATGTCCCTTAAGTCAGTGATGCTATCTAACCACCTCATTCTCTGCCACCCCTTCTCCTTTTGCCTTCAATCTTCCCCAACATCAGTCTTTTCCAATGAGTTGGCTCTTCACATCATGTGGCAAAAGTATTGAAGCTTCAGCTTAAACATCAATCCTTCCAGTAAATATTCAAGGTTGATTTCCTTTAGGATTGACTAGTTTGGTCTCCCTTCAGTCCAAAGGATTCTCAAGGGTCTTCTCCAACACCACAATTGAAAAGCATCAATTCTTTGGAGGAAAATAAACACAATCAAAAATATTGATTCATAGTTCTCCAGTTTCTGTTCTGAAAACAGATATTTTAAAAATCAAAAAAAAAGTGGAATTACCTTGTACATATGTAATATTTTTCTATAACACCCTTTTGATGGTTATTTCATACTCTATTACAGCTTTGTCCATCATCTGATCCTCTTTTTGTTTTCATCAAAGATTTACTGTTAACAGTCTGTCATATGTACCCTTACATTGTCCATTTCCCTAGAATGATTCACTTGGAATCTGTCAAAAAATATGAAAAACTCCAAGATTTTGTGATCAAAGCAGTTAAAACATCCTTCAGAGAGTTTGTCATATTTTTTTCTACCATCAACCTTGCTTATTGTGGTTTTTTTACAGAACACTGCTTTGTGAGTTTGTTTTTATTTTCCTTCCTTGAACCTGTCAGTTTCTTTCATGGTTGCTTTCATAGGTTTATGTTTAGAAAAGCTTTTCCCATCCAAGGTTATTTAAACACTATGTAGATAAATAAATTATATAAATAAGTTGGCAATTGAAAGGGGAACTTTTGCTTTTTTCAAGTCACATACCTGTTTTACACACTATATTTATTTTATAGTTAGAATTTATATTGATATATAAGAGAAAAATAAACTGTTACTCAGTTTTCTCTAGACATTTATTAAATAAGCCGTCATGCCTTCACTGAGTTGATGGGCTACTTCATAAAATTATTGTATATACACAATTTTTATTTAATTAAACATATAAATTAAATAATTTCATTAAGTGTATAAATTAAAACCTCCCCTTTCTCACTTCCCTGAAAGACTTAGGAGTAGCAATTATCTTACCTGTGAAGGACAGAGTCAAAACTGAGCAGATTCTCATTTCTATGTTTATGTTTTCAATTGAAAAAATAAAAAGATCAAATGTTTGTTTCCCCTCAAAACCTTAAGCCTACCCACAAACAAATATGGAAATTAGCATAGTAAGTCTCCTACCTATGAACAAGTTCTTTTCTGAGAGCGCATTTGTAACTCCAGCTTATTTGTAAGTCCAATAAATTTAGCCTAGGTACCCAACTAACACAGTCAGCTATGTAGTTTACTGTAATAGGCTGATGATACTTTTCACGCAAACAATACATTTTTAAAAATCTAAAAAATAAAGAAAATATTTTTAACATCTTACAGTAGAGTACCTTAAAAAGTGCAGTAGTTCAGTACAATAGCTGGCACACAGCGGCTGGCATCAAGCAAACAGGCAAGAAGAGTTACTGACTGGAGAAGGGAGAGGACGTGAGAGATGAAGAAGAGATGGAGGGCAAGCTGCAATTTTACTCACGCCCTGATGCTGATGGCACAAGTTCTGGTTCCTTGCTAAATTCAAGTCTATCTACCTTCTTGAAAAAATACACCAGTAAGAAGGCAATGGCATCCCACTCCAGTACTCTTGCCTGGAAACTCCCATGGACGGAGGAGCCTGGTAGGCTGCAGTCCATGGGGTCGCTGAGTCAGACACGACTGAGCGACTTCACTTTCACTTTTCACTTTCATGCATTGGAGAAGGAAATGGCAACCCACTCCAGTGTTCTTGCCTGGAGAATCCCAGGGATGGCGGAGCCCAATGGGCTGCCATCTGTGGGGTCGCAGAGACGGACACGACTGAAGCGACTTAGCAGCAGCAATGTCTGGGTAGTAGGTCTGAAGTGAAGTGAAGTGAAGTCGCTCAGTCGTGTTCGACTCTTTGCGACCCCATGGACTGGAGCCTACCAGGCTCCTCCCTCCATGGGATTCTCCAGGCAAGAGTACTGGAGTGGGTTGCCATTTCCTTCTCCAGGGGATCTTCCCGACCCAGGGATCGAACCCGGGTCTCCAGCATTCCAGGCAGATGCTTTAACCGCTGAGCCACCAGGGAAGCCCCTTGGGTAGTAGGTCTTTTCTTCTCATAATAGATGACACAGTAGCACTGGATTGCATTCTCAGTGGCTGCTGCAACCTTTGTGTACCATTCTATGTTCGGGTCTGTGCCTCAAAAGCTAACAGTGCCTCCTCAGATCTTCTGACATCCTGGGCTGAAATAGAGACCTGTATGACTGTACTCTACGCAGTACTGTACAGTAAAGTACACAAAAGCACAACCACTTGTAGAGGATGTGCACATGTAACAATTTACACCAGATACATCAACTAACTTATGTGATTGAACTTGTGAATGCACATTCGCATCTTTGAAAGTCTGAAATTTGAGGATTTGTATGTAGGGAATTTGTTGTTGCTGCTGTTCAGTTGCCTAGTCATCTCCAACTCTTTGCAACCCCGTGGACTGTAGCACGCCAGGCCTCCCTGCCCCTCACCATTTCCTGAAGTTTGCTCAAGTTCATGTCCATTGATCAGTGATGTCATCCAGCCATCTTGTCCTCTGATGCCTTCTTCTCCTTCTGCCCTCAATCTTTCCCAGAATCAGAGACTTTTCCAATGAGACAGCTGTTCATATCATGACCAAAATACTGGAGTTGTCAGCTTCAGCATCAGTCCTTCCAACAAGTATTCAGGGTTGATTCCCCTTAAGATTGACTGGTTTGATTTCCTTGCAGTTCAGGGACTCTCAGGAGTCTTCTCCAGCACCACAGTTCAAAGGCATCAGTTCTTTGGCATTCTGCCTTTTTATGCTCCAGCTCTCACAACAGTACGTGACCACTCAGAAGAACATAGCCTTGACTATATAAACCTTTGTCAGCAGAGGAATGTCTCTGCTTTTCCACACACTGTCTAGGTTTGTCATAGCTTTCCTGCCAAGAATGAATTGTCTTCTGATTTCATGGCTGCAGTCACCATTGGCAGTGATTTTTAGCCCAAGAAGAGGAAATCTGTCACGACTTCCACCTTTTCCCCTTCTATTTGCCATAGAGTAATATAACATAGAGAATTACTGTAGATCAAATCCAGATGAAATTATGCAGCCGCCTGACTATAGTGGAGATTCAAATTGCAGAAGTAAATGTACCCTTACCTCAAAGACCAACAAAGTTTCAGTTCTTTTCTCCCTGTCTTTTTGTGATATTTCATTTAAATCAATGGTTCTCAAAGTGAGGTCCCCAGATCAGCAGTATTACCTGAGAATTATTAGAAATTGGACCACCTCAGAACTCCTGAATCAGAAATTCTGATTATGACACCCAGCAACCTACATTTCATCAAGACCTACCAGTGATACTGAGGTGCACACACAAACTTAAGAACCACTGATTTCAAAGAACTTCATCAAGAAAAAGTCTGAATAGAACACACATGAAACATCATATCTTTATCAGATTCCAGCCTTTGTTGGGATCTGTAATACAGATCTTTATCCATTTGTACTTTTCCCATTTGTTGTGTATCTCCCATTTATTTTGTGGGCCTAGATCATGGCTGTGACATTGAACAAGCCAAATCCTTTGCATGTAGAAAGCTCACAATTTATGTATTTTTTGTTCTACCTTTAAAAAAAAGATAAGGAAACAAAAAACACCTATAAAGGGAAAGTCATCTATTAATTTTTTCATTTGTCCTTATTTTAATTTCCATGACTAGTTAAAATAAATACAAGTATTCTTCTTTTTGATTATAAGTTTTCTTTGTGGAAAAAAATTCTGCGCAAGATGAGACCCTACAAAAATAATACTAAAAGTATTTTAATTGATTTAGAAATTAGAAGGAACCAGGTGTGGATTCATACTAAAAGAATCAGAAGGAAGCCTAAGTAAGTAATAACTGTTTGAAAGAGCACATAACTGAAAAAGCAGAGACTAACAAGTTCATTTTAAAAACATAGTAATTACCAGGCAGGCTAACTAGGGTGCAACTGAAAGGTTTATCTCTGGGAAGGGAAAAGGGCCAAGTCTAATTGAAAAGATAACAGAAACAATTTAGGAGATTTGGGAATGGATATGAGCATTAGAAGCAAAGTGCAGGATGATCTCAAGGATTTCAAACTCAAGAAAAAGAATGAGATAACCACAGTTATTATCAAAAAGAAGGACTAACTGACGGAATCATTGATCTGGACTAATGATAGGAAACAGTTTCTCTCCTCGATCTGCGGCTCTTTTCATGGTGAGTGAAGTGATTACCTTTCCGTATCAGAGACTTTTCCAATGAGACAGCTGTTCATATCATGACCAAAATACTGGAGTTGTCAGCTTCAGCATCAGTCCTTCCAACAAGTATTCAGGGTTGATTCCCCTTAAGATTGACTGGTTTGATTTCCTTGCAGTTCAGGGACTCTCAGGAGTCTTCTCCAGCACCACAGTTCAAAGGCATCAGTTCTTTGGCATTCTGCCTTTTTATGCTCCAGCTCTCACAACAGTACGTGACCACTCAGAAGAACATAGCCTTGACTATATAAACCTTTGTCAGCAGAGGAATGTCTCTGCTTTTCCACACACTGTCTAGGTTTGTCATAGCTTTCCTGCCAAGAATGAATTGTCTTCTGATTTCATGGCTGCAGTCACCATTGGCAGTGATTTTTAGCCCAAGAAGAGGAAATCTGTCACGACTTCCACCTTTTCCCCTTCTATTTGCCATAGAGTAATATAACATAGAGAATTACTGTAGATCAAATCCAGATGAAATTATGCAGCCGCCTGACTATAGTGGAGATTCAAATTGCAGAAGTAAATGTACCCTTACCTCAAAGACCAACAAAGTTTCAGTTCTTTTCTCCCTGTCTTTTTGTGATATTTCATTTAAATCAATGGTTCTCAAAGTGAGGTCCCCAGATCAGCAGTATTACCTGAGAATTATTAGAAATTGGACCACCTCAGAACTCCTGAATCAGAAATTCTGATTATGACACCCAGCAACCTACATTTCATCAAGACCTACCAGTGATACTGAGGTGCACACACAAACTTAAGAACCACTGATTTCAAAGAACTTCATCAAGAAAAAGTCTGAATAGAACACACATGAAACATCATATCTTTATCAGATTCCAGCCTTTGTTGGGATCTGTAATACAGATCTTTATCCATTTGTACTTTTCCCATTTGTTGTGTATCTCCCATTTATTTTGTGGGCCTAGATCATGGCTGTGACATTGAACAAGCCAAATCCTTTGCATGTAGAAAGCTCACAATTTATGTATTTTTTGTTCTACCTTTAAAAAAAAGATAAGGAAACAAAAAACACCTATAAAGGGAAAGTCATCTATTAATTTTTTCATTTGTCCTTATTTTAATTTCCATGACTAGTTAAAATAAATACAAGTATTCTTCTTTTTGATTATAAGTTTTCTTTGTGGAAAAAAATTCTGCGCAAGATGAGACCCTACAAAAATAATACTAAAAGTATTTTAATTGATTTAGAAATTAGAAGGAACCAGGTGTGGATTCATACTAAAAGAATCAGAAGGAAGCCTAAGTAAGTAATAACTGTTTGAAAGAGCACATAACTGAAAAAGCAGAGACTAACAAGTTCATTTTAAAAACATAGTAATTACCAGGCAGGCTAACTAGGGTGCAACTGAAAGGTTTATCTCTGGGAAGGGAAAAGGGCCAAGTCTAATTGAAAAGATAACAGAAACAATTTAGGAGATTTGGGAATGGATATGAGCATTAGAAGCAAAGTGCAGGATGATCTCAAGGATTTCAAACTCAAGAAAAAGAATGAGATAACCACAGTTATTATCAAAAAGAAGGACTAACTGACGGAATCATTGATCTGGACTAATGATAGGAAACAGTTTCTCTCCTCGATCTGCGGCTCTTTTCATGGTGAGTGAAGTGATCACCTTTCCGACACCAGATATCTACCTCTCCTTCAGGCTCAGGTCAGAACACATATATCCTCCAGGATACACTTTCCTTATCTGCACGTGCCTCACTTGGCTTCATCTTCCAACAACTCATTCAATAATCACAAGAACCCAGTACAATTTTATTCTTACAGTACAGATTTATGAATGATGTAGCAAGGTAACTCACTCAGTTCACCCTGAAGGACATCATGGATCATGGCAGAATGATACAAAAAGGGGATGCTCTCCAGAATGTCAGGTAGGGACTTCCCACAAGGTATTTCCCACTTTCTGGAAAACACCAAACAAGCCAGCTCTTCACAGCTCAAGTCTGATCACTCTCCTTTACCAATCAATTTTGTTTCCTGTCTTCATCTAGATACTCCTATTCATTCTTCAGATTGACATTCAGGTGTCAGTTCTACCGAGAAGTCAATTCTAATTGCTTGGACAGTTCAATTCTCCTAACAAAGGCTGTTCTTACTCCTGTACCCCTCTTCACACCATGTATTACAAATATAACTTTATGTAGACATATGCGACTAGAATCCAATTATTCTACTTGATGCCTCTCTCCTTGTCTATTTTTGTTCACATTTGAATCATTAGAACCTAGGGCGTTGTTTACCACATGGCAGATGCTAACAAAATATTTAAATATTTGCTGAATGAATACATTATTTTTCATGTTCTTAAGCAAAGCAACCCCCTTCCTCTTAAGCTCTTACTTAATGCTGTCTTGGAAATCCATGTCTTGTTCTTGCAATTTCTTTAGCAGCCTTTGTCAAATCATCAATGGAGATCTTTCATCCTATAATTTTAATATGAAAAGCTACTTTTCCCCTCATAGCTCTTACATGTTCTTACTTAGTGGCTGTTCCCCTCACCCCAACCCCCACCTTAAATAGAATAAATCTCTATGGAAACAAGAATGTCGACATGGTTACTACCATAGCTCCCAGTACAGTGTTGCTATAAGTGAAAATAAAAATTATCCCATGTTAGAATCACTGAAGTATACCAGCAGAATTGAAGCACACTAGACTCTACCAAACTGTAAGTAGCCAAAAGATGCATATCCCTTTTAGGTCATTCAGAGTTGTAACAACATGAATGGGAGTGAAAGGGAGCAGTCAAGGGAGATGATGATACGTAAAATATGCAGATTTCTCACATTTTTAGTCATTGTAAGCAAGGCAGATAACATCCCAATGCTTGAGGAACTCAATAGCATGGTGAGTAGAGCAAAGGAGACTTTTTCAAACCTGAGCTAATAACTTACTGCTAATATCTATTGGTTTTTTGTTCATTAAATATAAAAATATAACTCTGTGAAAAGAGCCTTTACAAGATACAAGTTATGGTAGAAAAAGAACATTGCCTGGTCAGTTCAGATACTCCCCTTACCAAAATGAGTTCACTGTAAGATGAACTCATCTTCATGACAAATACCAGTGTAGGTATTTGACATGGATATTGTGTGCACTGTGATGTTTATTTTATTTGTCACTGCCTTCTGTTATAGGCTGAAATGTGCACACACACACACACACACCCCACTAAGAAATCATGCTGAAATCCATCACTATCTCCTCCTGAGATAGTGATGACAGCCATCTACAAACCAAGGAAAGAGACCTTGGAAGAAATCAGCTGACTCAGCTGACACTTTGATCTCTGACTTTTAGCCTCCCAAACTGTGAGAAAACACATTTCCATTGTTTAAGCCACCCAGTCTGTGGTATTTTGTTACGGAAGCCATAGAAACATACCCTTTATTTATTTAAAGTTTTAATTTAAATCTATGAACTTGCAAAGTACACTATATACCAAGAGTCTATTGGTTGACATACTGAATGAGAAGAAACAGTCAAAGTTAGTATAGATATTAGCAAATATTAATGACAAAGCATTTAAAAGATATTCGCTGGTGATATATTTGCCCAGGAGGAAAACAAAATGACCAAGATTTTGGTTTTCATACAAAAGATTCAGAATTGCCAAAGCAATCCTGAGAAAAAAGAACAAAGCTGGAGACATAACCATTCCAGACCTAAGACAATACTACAAAACTACAGTAATCAAATAGCATGGTATTGGCACAAAAACAGACGTATTGATTAATGAAACAGAATAAAGAGCCTAGAAATAAAAACCCACACACTTATGGTCAATTAATCTCTGACAAAGGGGCATGAGTATATGGTGGAGAAAAGATAGTCTAGTCAACAATGGTATTGGAAAAACTGAACAGCTACATGGAAATCAATTAAATTAGACCACTCCATCAGACCATATTCAAAAATAAACTCAAAATGATTTAAAGACCTAAATATAAGACATGACACCATAAAACTCCTAGGAGAGAACATAGACAGTCTCAAACATAAATTGTAGCATTATTTTCTTAAAGCAAAAGAAATAAAAGCAAAAATAAACAAATGGAACTTAATAAAACTTAAAAGCTTTTGCACAGCAAAGGAAACCATCAACAAAGCAAAAAGACCACCTATGGAATGGGAGAAAGTATTTTAAAAAGATGTGACTGACAAAGGGTTAAAATTCAAAATTTACAAACAGCTTATACAATTAATATCAAAGAACAAAAGAAAAACAACAACAAAACAACCCAATCAAAAACTAAGCTGAAGACCCAAATTACCATTTCTCTAAAAAGATGGCCAATAGACACATGAATGGTTATGAATGGTCATCGCTAATGGTTAGAGGAATCACTAACAGTCATCGCTAATGGTACAGTCAGTTCAGTTCAGTCACTCAGTCGTGTCCGACTCTTTGCAACCCCATGAATTGCAGCATGCCAGGCCTCCCTGTCCATCACCAACTCCCGGAGTTCACTCACGTCCATCCATCGAGTCAGTGATGCCATCCAGCCATCTCATCCTCTGTTGTCCCCCTCTCCTCCTGCCCCCAATCCCTCCCAGCATCAGAGTCTTTTGCAATGAGTCAGCTCTTCACATGAGGTGGCCAAAGTACTGGAGTTTCAGCTTCAGCATCATTCCTTCCAAAGAAATCCCAGGGTTGATCTCCTTTAGAATGGACTGGTTGGATCTCCTTGCAGTCCAAGGGACTCTCAAGAGTCTTCTCCAACACCACAGTTCAAAAGCATCAGTTCTTCAGTGCTCAGCTGTCTTCACAGTCCAACTCTCACATCCATACATGACCACAGGAAAAACCATAGCCTTGACTAGACGGACCTTTGTTGGCAAAGTAATGTCTCTGTTTTTCAATATGCTATCTAGGTTGGTCATCACTTTTCTTCCAATGGTTAGAGGAATACAAATCAAATGAGGTATCATCTCACACCAGTAAGAACAGCCATCATTAAAAAGTCTGTGAATAATAAATTCTGAAGTGGGTGTGGAGAAAAGGGAATCCTCCTACACCATTGGTGGGAATATAAATTAGTGCAGCCACTACTGAGAACGGAGAAGGAAATGGCAACCCACTCCAGTATTCTTGCCTGGAGAATCCCATGGACAGAGAAGCCTAGTAGGTTACAGTCCATGGGGTCACAAAGAGTCGGACACGACTGAGTGACTTCACCTCACCTCACCTACTGAGAACAGCATGGTGGTTCCTTAAAAATCTAAATGATCCATATAATCCAGCAATCTCACTCCTGGGTTTATATCCAGAAAAGATGAAAACTCTAATTTGAAAAAATATATATGCACTGCAGTGTTCATAGCAGCACTATTTACAATAGCCAAGACATGAAAACAATGTTAAGTGTTGGGGGAAAAAAACAGCAGTTCTCCAAGAAGACTCAATATATGTATATTCTGCTTCACATAAACTGATGCCAGAGAGTACAAACTGATTATTTGTACAATTTGAAGAAAAGTGAACCCAGAAGAAAAAGAAGTGACAAGTAGTAGAGATTTTGGAAAGCAAAAAATAAAATTATTGGGGATAGCAGGAGATCATGAAAATGACACTGAAAGGAAAAAGATAACCTTTTATAGAAGTTTCAGAAAAATGAGTCTAAAATGTGAAATAAACACATAAGAGCAAAGAAAAGAAAAAGTTATTTTCATGATAGACCCAAGGCAAGAGCATTATGGCTTTTCAAGAGCTTACAGAAATATATGACCCTTTAACATAAAATGCACTTAATTCAAAAATGAAAACCACAAAATCAAATCTTAAAATAAACAAAACCTTACAAATGTTAATACTGTGCTTTTGAATCAACTGTATCCTATACATATAACAGTTCATATATCAATTATGTATTCTTTAGGAAAGGGAAACATTTTAGCATGCTTGATATGAATTCCCCAGGGGATCTTACCAACCCAGGGATCAAACCTGGGTCTGCTTAATTACAGGCAGATTCATTACCATCTGAGCCACTAGGGAAGCCCCTGATATGATGTATGTACATTTAAAATGAAAGCACAAAGGACTTTTGAAAATCTTAAAATTATCACAGCAAAAAGTAGCAAGGCAACACAGGAGGAGAAAGAACTTATGATAGAGTCAGAATGACTTTATCCAAGTTATGGAATCAAGAGTTCTGGAAAATTCTTCTGGTACTACCAGACAGTTGTTCCTAGAAGAAAGTATGGGGACACACAATAGTTCGTGCTAAAAATTCAGACATCATATATCTTACTTTTTGGTATTATGTTTGCAAAAATATAATCCCAAAAGTATATTCTTGTATCAGCAATCTATTGTGTAAAAAGGACAGGGTTATGTCTAGATGATGACAGACAACAATAATTTAACAAACTCAGTGAAAGAAATCTGTTATCAAAGGGTAAAACATCATTCACCAGTTGCTTGTCATTAGGAAGAGAGAACTATTGTACTTTTTCAAGACTGAATCACTACTTCCTATAGAAATGATCTAATAAAACACATTGGATTGCTCAAATCAATGTGAATCTATTGTTCAATAAGACATGGCCAGATTTGATCATTAAAAAATAGTGTTTCCAGGGAATGAAAACAAGCTATTTTGTTAGTATCTTCAGAAAAATGTACACACTACTTGTACAATAAAAATTCATTGATTAACGCTTCATTGAAAACATAAAGCAACCAGTGTGATTTCACCCTTGACAAAAGAATTATGACAACTTAATTTAATGCCAAATTATAGAATTTTATTTTTAATAGGATAGTATGGGAATTTTAGGGAGGATATACAAATAATAAAAATCAGAATGTTTATCATATTGGTAGGTCATAATAAATTTTTACAACAGTCAGCCAGCCTATGAACCCTGAAAATAAATTTGACTAACATATAAAAAAGCCTGAGTTTCAGTTCTCATAAGAGGGAAATTGATTATTTAAGCTATGAAAACTAAAACCATATTTAAAATCTCCCATTATTAAAAATTCTAACACCTCTGAGTACATACTTTCTAATGTGTATTTAGGTATATTTCTTACGTAGGAGAACTAGGTAAATCCGGAATCCTAAGTATTTCACACAATAGGTACAGATTACAAGTTTTGCAGTTATTGAGTTAATCATTAGATAAATAACTTATCTTCTTTCTTGAAACTGAAACTACTATCACTTGGTATAAATCTATTACTATACACTGAGCTGATATGCTTTAAGTATAAGTATCATTGCAATTCATCAATATAAAAGCAATTAATCAGAATGTTCTGATTCAAAAGTAACTATTTCTGGGATAAGAGAATATGGGAAATAAATCATCACCACTAACATGGGTGATACTGCCAACAAGTAACAATGGCCCATCAGACAACATATTTTTAAATTTGAAATTTTTTAAGTAGTGAATTTTTAAAAGGATGAAGATAATCAATATACATATACCAGGGGTTAATCTCAGTCCTTTTTCAGCAAGTATACAGGCTGACAGACTTCCCAGGTGGCTCAGTGGTAAAGAATCCACCTGCCAATGCAGGAGACATAGGTTTGATCCCTGAGTTAGGAAGATCCCTTGGAGAAGGAAATGGCAACCCACTCCAGTATTCTTTCCTGAGAAATCCCGTGGACCAAGGAGCCTGG
>SJYT01053474.1:101097-122968 GCA_006410635.1 Cephalophus harveyi
TGTCATCTGCATATCTGAGGTTATTGATATTTCTCCCGGCAATCTTGATTCCAGCTTGTGTTTCTTCCAGTCCAGCGTTTCTCATGATGTACTCTGCATATAAGTTAAATAAGCAGGGTGACAATATACAGCCTTGACGCACTCCTTTTCCTATTTGGAACCAGTCTGTTGTTCCATGTCCAGTCCTAACTGTTGCTTCCTGACCTGCATACAGATTTCTCAAGAGGCAGGTTAGGTGGTCTGGTATTCCCATCTCTTTCAGAATTTTCCACAGTTTATTGTGATCCACACAGTCAAAGGCTTTGGCATAGTCGATAAAGCAGAAGTAGATGTTTTTCTGGAACTCTTGCTTTTTCCATGATCCAGCGGATGTTGGCAATTTGATCTCTGGTTCCTCTGCCTTTTCTAAAGCCAGCTTGAACATCAGGGAGTTCACGGTTCACGTATTGCTGAAGCCTGGCTTGGAGGATTTTGAGCATTACTTTACTAGCATGTGAGATGAGTGCAATTGTGCGGTAATTGGAGCATTCTTTTGCATACTAGGCTAGACATTAAAATGCAAAGTTGTAGTATAGTCCAAGTTCTACATGCATTAGCCCTAGAATTCGGCTGCTGCTGCTGCTGCTGCTGAGTCGCTTCAGTTGTGTCCGACTCTGCACGACCCCATAGACGGCAGCCCACCAGGCTCCCCGTCCCTGGGATTCTCCAGGCAAGAACACTGGAGTGGGTTGCCATTTCCTTCTCCAATGCATGAAAGTGAAAAGTGAAAGTGAAGTCTCTCAGTGGTATCCAACTCTTCGCAACCCCATGGACTTCAGCCTACCAGGCTCCTCCATCCATGGGATTTTCCAGGCAAGAGTACTGGAGTGGGGCATCATCACCTTCTCCACTAGAATTCTGGTTAGTCCTTAAATATATGGAACCAAAATTTCTTCAGTTTTTTTCAATAATTTTTAATGAAGTGTATAATTTTTCTTACCTTACTCATCTCACAAGAAGATGGAGATGCATAATACAATGGTAGTCTTAAAAGTAACAATTCTGAGCCAAATACTACCCAGATGATCTTAATGAGATACATCATGTTGGGCAAATGATCTCATCTCTTTGGACCTCAGTTGTTCAATAGCTGAGTCATGTCCAACTCTGTAACCCTATGGACTGAAGCACACCAGGCTTCCCTGTCTTCATTATCTTATGGAATTTGCTCAAACTCATGTCCATTAAGTCAGTGATGCTATACAATCATCTCAGCCTCTGTCACCTTCTCCTCATGATATCAATCTTTCCCAGCATTAGGAACTTTTCCAATGAGTGGGCTCTTTGCATCAGGTGGACCCAGTATTAGAGCCTCAGCTTTAGCATCAGTCCTTCCAGTGAATATTCAGGGTTGATTTCCTTTAGGATTGACTGGTTTGATCTCCTTGCAGTCCAAGGGACTCTCAGGAACCTCCGGCAGTACAGTTCAAAAGTATCAATTCTTTAGCAGTCAACCTTCTTTATGGTCCAATTCTCACATCCATACATGACTGCTGGAAAAACCATAGCTTTGACTATGTGGACCATTGTTGGCAAAATGATGTCTCTGCTTCTTAATATGCTGTCTTTTAATATGTTGCCATAGCTTTTCTTCCACAGAGCAAGTATGCTTTAATTTCATGGCTGCAGTAACCATCCACAGTGATTTTGAAGCCCAGGAAAATAAAGTCTGTCACCTTTTCCACTTTTTTTCCCCGGTATATATTATAAAATGATGGGGCCAGATGCCATGATCTCTGTTTTTTGAATGTTGAGTTTTAAGTTAGCGTTTTCACTCTCTTTTTTCACTTTCATCAAGAAGCTCTATAGTTCATCTTCCCTTTCTGTCATTGTGAAAGTGAAAGTGTTGGTCACCTAGTCATCTCCAAGTCCTTGCAATCCCATAGATTGTAGCCTACAGTCTCCTCTATCCATGGAATTCTCCAGGCAAGAATATTGGAGTCGGTTGCATTTCCTACTCCAGGAGATCTTCCCAAACCAGGGATTGAACCGAGGTCCCTTGCATTGTAGGCAGATTTTTACCATCTGAGCCACCAGCTGTTCATCTGCATATCTGATGTTTTGATATTTCTCCCAGCAATCTAGATTCCAGCTTGTGCTTCTTCCAGCCCAGCATTTTACATGATGTACTCTGGATAGAAGTTAAATATATAGCCTTGATGTACTCCTTGCCCAATCTGGAACCAGTCCATTGTTCCATGTCTGGTTCTAACTGTTGCTTCTTGACCTGCATACAGGTTTCTCAAGAGGTGGATAAGGTAGTCTGATATTCCCATCTCTTTGAGAATTCTCCACAGCTTATTGTGATCCACACAGTCAAAGGGTTTGGCATAGTCAATAAAGCAGAAATACATGTTTTTCTGGAACTCCTTTCCTTTTTCCATGATCCAGCAGATGTTGGCAATTTGATACCTGGTTCCTCTGCCTCTTCTAAAACCAGCTTGAACATCTGGAAGTTCACGGTGCACATAGTGTGGAAGACTAGCTTTGAGAATTTTGAGCATAACTTTGCTAGCATGTGCTGCTGCTACTGCTAAGTCGTTTCAGTCGTGTCTGACTCTGTGTGACCCCATAGATGGCAGCCCACCAGGCTCCTGCGTCCCTGGGATCTCCAGGCAAAAACACTGGAGTGGGTTGCCATTTCTTTCTCCAATGCATGAAAGGGAAAAGGGAAAGTGTAGTCGCTCAGTCGTGTCCGACTCGTCACGTGTTGTAAGAGCAGTGCAATTGTGCAGTAGTTTGAGCATTCTTTGGCATTGCCTTTCTTTGGGATTGGAATGAAAACTGACCTTTTCCAGTCCCATGGCCACTGCTGAGTTTTCCAAATTTGCTGGCATATTGAGTGCAGCACTTTCACAGCATCATCCTTTAGGATTTGAAATAGCTCAACTGGAATTCCATCACCTCCACTAGCTTTGTGGAGTTCGTAGTGATGCTTCCTAAGGCCCAATTGACTTCACATTCCAGGATGTCTGGTTCGAGGTGAGTGATCATACCATAGTGATTATCTGGGTCATAACGCTCTTTTTTTCGTATCATTCTTCTATGTATTCTTGCCACCTCTTCTAAATATCTTCTGCTTTTTTTCCTGAAGAGATGTCTACTCTTTCCCATTCTATTGTTTTCCTCTATTTCTTTGCACTGATCACTGAGGAAGGCTTTCTTATCTCTCCTTGCTATTCTTTGGAACTCTGCATTCAAATGAGTATATCTTTCCCTTTCTCCTTTGCTTTTTCCTTCTCTTCTTTTCACAGCTATTTGTAAGGCCTCCTCAGACAGCCATTTTGCTTTTTTGAATTTCTTTTTCTTGGGAATGGTCTTGATCCTTGTCTCCTATACAATGTCAACAATCTCCATCCATAGTTCATCAGGCACTCTGTCCATCAGATCTAACCCCAGCTTGAAGGATTTTGAGATACCAAAGTCAATATTAAGATATTGAGTTATGAGATGCCAAAAATAATAACAATAATAGTGTGAGAAATATACATGGCACTAACTACATGCTAGGCATTGTTCTGTGTATATCAAATAAATCAATCCTTAAAATCCCCAAAATGTATATAAAAGCTTTATCTCCAGTGCTTAGTAGATTTCCATATTAAATATTCTGCTTAGTGAATGTTGGGTGGGCAAATAAAATGGAAAAATTATTTAAAATATAGGATTTTTTGCATTATTTCTGTGCAAGTGAAAATATGTAAATATTCTTCATTTACAAGAAAGATAAAATGTCATAAAAATAATAAAATCTCTGTATAGGTAAAATGAAAGTGAAAGGATTGTTATGTTATTAATTTTCTTTAAAAAGTGAATTAAGAATAAAAGTATACAAAAAAGAAATAGAAAAAAAGAATCTACTGATAAATACATGGAACAGTCCACACTGTTAGAATTTCTTATTCAACTTAATCTGAAAAATAAAACAAAACTTTATATCTGCTTCTAGAAGACTTTCAGTTAAAGGCTTCATTCTAACTTTTTTATTTAGTGGGTCTAGTTGCTAATTAGTTAAACTCACTCTGGGAATCATTCAGAGCTATGGCTCTGTACAATCAGGAAACAGTGGTTAAAAGGAGGGCAAATTATATACTAATAACTAGGAAGACCCATGATCCGTTTTCAGGATTTAACATCAAGAGTGGCAAGAAGGGATAATTATACTGAAATAAACATACACACAGAAACTCACTGAGATAATTTTAAAACATTTAATGGTAGTGAAGAGTAAATTATTTAACTCTAACCAGGGATAAGAGTCTTTTGGTAGCTATCACTTACTGCAGTAAATCTGCTGAAGTTTGCATTTCCTGGCTGCTGGCTTTATTTATTTAAAGTCATTCTGAATGCTCTGCTAGAAATGATTTCAGTGGTGCTGCCAAATTTTCACTAGATTGAAACTGTGCAGTGCTGATAATATTTTTATAAACACCGAACACAGAATAAGAGCCATGTTCTTTAGAGATCAATTTGCTCCCTTCTACAGTTATTCTTTCTGCTAGGTGTTCTCACTTGGCAGAATGTTTGATGGGATTATTTCTGATGAAATGTACTAGGAAACTTACATTAAAGTCCTCTTCTGGATTAACTGCTGAAGTAGAGATCTCTCAGTAACTGGCAAAGCCATAGGACAATTCATCAATGGGAATGTTGGAATGTCTAAACATTTGCTAGAAAAGTGTCCATGAGGACAAGTTTTTTGGCTTCAGAAAAGGTAACAAATAAGGTGTTGTCAAATACAACTTGTAGAACAGTACTCAGATTAAATATATATTCCCTCTCAACCCTAATGCTAAGGTCAAAGTTGCTTTCACTGTTATTAAAGTAGTCATAGTTAAACAATTTTTAGGCTTTCCATGATCCCCTTACATTTATCCTGGGATATGAAAACCACAGGAGTTTTATTAAAACAGAGTTTGCTCACAATAGGTTCCATGAGTGGCAGGAAGAAGTCTAAACTGAAAACTTAGGAGTCAGCAGAAATTAATGGCTAGAAGGGGGAAGTTGAATTGTTAGAAAAGAAAAGCTCTGACTAAGGAGTAGCAAGTTAAAGACTGGACAAGAGAATGTGCAGTTAGAAGCAGAAAAATATTTCCACAAGGTCAAATGCAACAGAAAATCAAGTGAGGAGGTCAAATACAAGAAGCAAAAAAAAAACTCTAGAGGAAAACTATGAAAATTGGTAAATGTGGAAATATTTGTTACTCTTCTTTGTTTATTCTATCTCAGAACCTCTTCCTTTCGATTGTCTAAAATCACATTTAAACTAGAGTTTCTGTTTAAGGTCCAAAGGAGGGTCCAAAGGATACCTAGGATGTTCATACCAGTAAAGGTCAGTCCATTTGGATCACACATATTCCTGAGAGATAGGGTAGAAGGATTTGCTGTGTTGTGCTGTGCTTAATCGCTCCATTGTGTCCAACTCTTTGTGATCCCATGGACTGTAGCGTGCCACAGTCCTCTGTCCATGGGGATTCTCCAGGCAAGAATACTGGAGAGGGTTGCCATGCTTTCTTCCAAAGGATCTTCCAAACCTAGGGGTTGAACCCAGGTCACCTGCATTGCAGGTGGATTCTTTACCATCTGAACCACCAGGGAAATTCAAGAATACTGGAGTGAGTAGACTATCCCTTCTCCAGGGGATCTTCCCCACCCAGCAACAGAACCGGGGTCTCCTGCATTACAGGCAAATTCTTTACCAGCTGAGTTACCAGGGATGCCCAGAAGGGTCTAACATTATTTAAATTTTTAATTCTCATTTTTAAAAACAATTATAGACTAATATCATAGGTAGAAATTTTACATGACTTTTTATTAAACAAAAATCAATGTAAACTTGCACAGTTTAATTTATGCTTTGGCCCCTGTCTCTTGTCTTTATTCCCAATCTCTACTCCACCCCTAGTTAGGGGCAATTTGACCAGCACAGAAAGGTAATTAAATTCCAGTCACTGAAAAGGGAAAGAGGTTTTAGAGTAAGTTCAAGAAGGACTTCTTAATTCTTCCCAGGTACTTAAGACTTCCCTTTGGTAGTATGTACCAGCTTTTTAATGGGACCTCATTAGAGTGGATCAGGCATGGCCTTTGGACTTTCAGCTAAGATAACTGGGGACAGTCATATCAAGAGAGAGAGAAACAAAGGAGAAAGATATATACACACAGAGTGAAAAATATTCAGTTTACAGACAAATTAACTCTATTTTTCTAAATATGAAGGTTGAGATATACCAGAGCAAATGCTAAAAATCAATTCCAGGTGGCAATATTTTATATCATATATTTCTTTTAGATTTAATTAATATAATTTAAAAATTACAGGTTATGTTTATTGAGCCTAAGAAGATGGAGTATGAGAAGTTGATGGCAGACATAACCTAATTCCAACCCAATCTTACCACTATCATTAACTTCTTTGTGTAAAGGCTAAGCATCACCCTTAGAACTCTGATTACATCAAGATTGTGGTTCAAGCACACATACTCGACTAGAATGAATCTGTTGTTGTTTAGTTGCAAAGTCATGTCTGACCCCATGGACTGAAGCAGGCCAGGCTTCTTTGTTCTTCACTATCTCCTGGAATTTGCTCAAACTCATGTCCATTGAGTCAGTGATGCCATCTAAACATCTCATCTTCTGCCACCTCCTTCTTTTCCTGCCTTCAATCTTTTGAGGGTATCAGGGTCTTTTCCAGTAAGTCAGCTCTTGGCTTCAGGGGGCCAAAGTATTGAAATTTCAGTTTCAGCATCAGTCCTTCCAATGAATATTCAGAGCTGATTTCCTTTAGGGTTGACTGGTTTGATCTCCTTGCAGAACAAATCTGTGCATGTGTGCTCATTCATTTCAGTGGTGTCCGACTCTTTGAGACCCTACAAACTGTAGCCTGCCTGGCTCCTCCATCCATGGAATTTTCCAGGCAAGAATACTGGAGTGAGCTGCCATGCCCTCCTCCAGGGGATCTTCCTGACTCAGAGACTAATCTGCATCTCCTGCATTGCAGGCAGATTCTTTACTGCTGAGTCACTGGGGAAGCCCACAGAATGAATCTAACAGAAGCCAAATGCCAAGGGTGGAAGTTGAAGGAAAAGAGACTGGGAGTCTCTACCTGACTCCCAGTAGAAAATTCACTATGAAAAATGAGAACATCAAGCACATTGAGTTGGGTTCTCGAATAAAAGACCAAGGATGGAAGAAGTGTAGGGTGCAAACACCTGTTATAGGAAGCCCACCACTCTACAATACGCGAAGCCTATGAATAGTAAAACTGGGTATGGATGAAGCTTAACCAAAGGAATAACACTATAAGGCACATGCTATCCTGCAGTGGAGACATTTGGAAAGAACCTCAGACAGCAGAGAAGGTGCTATTTTTCTTCTTCTTTTCAGAGGGACACGAAGCATTTTGAGAGCAGGCAGCCAACGCACTGTTTTTTGTTGTTGTTGCTGCTGTTTTTAAATGGGGTAGAGTTGCTTTACAAGATTGTGTTAGTTTCTGCTGTACAGTGAAGAACCTAAAAGACTTTACGTTCAGGACTTATGACCTGCCCAGGAAATTCGAATTAAGCCTGGGAAATGAAAACCAATCAGAACCCAACACCTAATCCTTCCACAGAAGGTAACCAATTAGACGTTTCCCAACCCGGAAACTCCTGTTTTTTGAATTTTTTGCACGAGAAAACCCTATATAAGCAATGAAACCTAGAGTTCGAGGCTCCTCTCCTTAGCTGCTGCGTCGGTAATGGTGGGAGCCCAGCTCGAGCTTGGTAATAAAAACTCTCTTGCTTTTGCATCGGATATCGGCTCCCTGGTGGTCATTGGGAGATTTCGCGACTTGGGCATAACATTTGGGGGCTCATCCGGGATCTCCCATTGGCCCCGCAGGGAAACCGATCCGGAGAGTTATCTGCAGCCGGTAAGCTCTTCTCTGTCTCTTTGTTTCTGATAAGGCCTATTTTCTGAAGCTGGTATATCACTCAGGTGGACGCACCAGCAGGTCACCGGTGCGGGTCGTTGGGAGATGTCCCCGACCCCCTAGGAGGGAACGGAGTGCCCCTGTTCTCTATAGACGATAGCGGGTTGCTCCTGCTGAACGGCCGGAGGCCGTCGTCTTACTTTCAGTTTGCCTCCGGACTCCCAGAGGTCTATATCTTCTATCTCTCTGTCTGTATGTGTGGCTATCTGTACTGTCTGTGTTAATTTACCAACATCTGACTGATCCAGGAATGATGGGGCAAAGCCAATCTAGCCCTACTCCTCTATCTCTGGTCACTGACCATTTTAAGGAGGTCAAGGTGCCCACGACCTCAGTGTGGAAATTAAGAAAGATAAATTAATCACTTTTTGCAGCGCGGAATGGCCAACCTTCCACATGGAATGGCCCCCAGAGGGCACCTTTGACTTGGAAACCGTGCACCGAGTCCGAGACATCATCTTTCGACCGTGGAGCAGACACCCTGACCAAGTTCCCTATGTCATAGTGTGGGAAGATCTCATATTGTGCCCCGCTCCATGGGTAAAACCTTTCTTGCCTCAACAGGGATTTTCCACTGCACAGGTCCTGGTGACACATGTAGGAAAGAACCTGAAAGATCCCAAGGAACCTGAACCAACAGCGCCGTTGTACCCTATTTTACAAGGGGGAACAGAGGAAGAACTTCTCTTCCCACCCCCTTACCAACCCCTCAAGCCACCACGGGCCCCTGCTATCCCTCCACCTAGGGCCAACGCATCAGAAAGGGGGGCCTGCACAAAATACTCGCCATAGGCGAGCCATGTCTCCAGCAAGGCCAGTAGACTCAACTGTTGCCCTCCCTTTACAAGTGGCCGGTCCCTCCGACGAGGAAGGAAACCAACCTCATCAATAGTGGCCCTTCTCTACCAGCAACCTATATAACTGGAAGTCCCAGAACGCTAAGTTCTCAGATAACCCTAGAGATCTAACTAACCTTCTAGAGACTGTGCTTTTTACTCATCAGCCCACCTGGGATGACTGTCAACAGCTGCTCCAGATTCTCTTCACCACGGAAGAGAGAGAGAGAATACAGAATGGGGCCCATAAAAGGGTCCCAGGGGCAAATGGAGAACCCACCACTAATATAGATGAAATTAACACCTCTTTTCCTTTATCGCGACCTGACTGAGATTACAATATGGCATAAGGTAAGGAGAGGCTCCGAGTCTACTGCCAGACCCTGTTGGGGGGGCTCAAGGCAGCTGCACAGAACCCACTAACCTAGCTAGAGTAGGAGATGTTCAACAAGGCCCCACCGAGAGTCCAGCCGCTTATCTGGAAAGACTGATGGAGGCCTTTAGACAATACACCACCATGGACCCAGAAGCAGAAGGCACTCAGGCTGCTTTGATAATGCATTTTGTCAACCAGACGGCTCCAGACATTGGGAAGAAGTTACAAAAACTAGAACGCCTGGGTGAAAAGGATATCCAGGATTTAATAACAGTGGCAGAAAGGGTCTACAATACTCGAGAGACCCCCGAGGAAAAACAAGCTAAGGCAGCAGACCTCCAGACCCGCAATATGGCACGCATCCTGCTAGCGGCAACAGCTTCTAATTCGGGAGAAAGGGAGCGCCAGCTGCGCCGCCTAGTGGCTGAAGGTAAGAGCCGCCCCCGTACGCAACTGGCATTAGGAAACAATGCGCCTATTGTAAAGAGGAAGGACATTGGGCCAAGGAATGCCCTAAGAAAAAGAAGGGACCGTGAAAGATCCCCATTCTGGCTGTTGAAGAACTGAGAGATTAGGGGAGATGGGGTTCAGTGTCCCTCCCCGAACTCAGGGTAACCCTAAGAGTGGAGGGGACCCCAATTGACTTCCTTGTCGATACTGGGGCTCAATATTCAGTTTTGCTAGAGCCCCAGGGGAAGCTGGAAGGAAAAACCTCTTGGGTGCAGGGGGCCACTGGGATGAAACAATATCAGTGGACTACCCAAAGATCGGTGGATTTGGGCATGGACCGAGTATCCCACTCCTTTATGGTCATCCCAGAATGCCCTTTCCCACTGTTGGGAAGAGACTTGTTAACCAAGATGGCAGCTCAGATTCACTTCCTCCCAAGAGAAACTAAAATATTTCATCAGGCAAGCAGGCCGATTCAGGTACTGACAATTCAATTAGAGGATGGATATCAGCTGCACCAAAAACCGACCCTTCCCCAAACGGACATCCAGGAGTGGCTAGATGAATTCCCCGAGGCATGGGCCAAGATAGAGGGAACCGGCTTGGCTAGGCACCACCCTCCTATATATATAGATCTCAAGCCAGGGGCCGATCCCATCCGAGTCAGACAATATCCTATGACCTTAGAGGCCCAACAGGGAATCACCCCCCATATCCACAGGCTCCTAGCCCTGAAAATCTTGAGACCCTGTCAGTCGGCGTGGAATACTCCCCTGCTCCCTGTTAAAAAACCAAATTCTCATGACTAATGGCCAGTACAAGACCTCCGGGAAGTTAACCGCCCAGTTCTAGATATTCATCCTACGGTGCCAAATCCATACAACCTCTTGAGCTCGCTCCCGCCAGATCATCACTGGTATACAGTTCTAGATCTAAAAGACGCTTTCTTTAGTCTATCCCTGGAGCCCAAGAGCCAGGAGCTTTTCGCCTTTGAGTGGTCCGACCTGGAAGAGGGGATCAACAGACAGCTAACCTGGACACGACTACCACAGGGATTTAAAAATTCTCCCACTATCTTTGATGAGGCCCTCCATGAAGACCTGGGTGAGTTTAGACAACAGCACCCCCAACTAACCCTGTTACAATATGTAGATGACCTCCTGATTGCAGCAAAGGACCAGCAGACTTGCCTCATGGGTACCCGAGAACTGTTGCAGGCCCTTGGAAAATTAGGATACTGAGCCTCAGCCAAAAAGGCTCAGATATGTCAACCAGAGGTCACCTACTTGGGTTATGTATTAAAAGAAGGGCAGAGGTGGCTGTCAGAGGCACGGAAAGAGACAGTACTCAAAATACCGACCCCAGACTCACCTCGAAGGGTGAGAGAATTCTGGGGTCTGCTGGCTTCTGCCGTCTTTGGATTCCAAACTATGCGGAACTGGCTAAGCCCTTATATGAAGCCACAAAAAATACCATCCCTTTCAGTTGGACAGAACAGATGGAGACCGCTTTCAAGGCCATTAAAAGGGCCTTACTGTCAGCCCCCGCCCTGGGACTACCTGACGTCACCAAACCCTCTCTTCTATATGTAGGTGAAAAGCAAGGGGTGGCAAAAGGGGTGCTGGTGCAACATTTGGGACCCTGGAAGCGGCCGGTGGCCTACTTGTCTAAACGCCTGGACCCCATGGCTTCAGGCTGGCCCCCGTGCCTCCGCATGATTGCGGCAGTGGCCCTAATGGTCAAAGATGCAGACAAACTGACATTGGGGCAGGAGTTACATATTACCGCCCCCCATGCCATTGAGGGCATACTGAAACAACCCCCAGATAGATGGATCAGCAACGCTCGGCTGGCCCACTATCAGGGACTACTGCTAAACCCTTCCAGAATCATCTTTCTACCGCCTACTGCTCTCAATCCGGCTACATTGCTTCCTAACCCGGACTTGGAAGCCCCGATCCATGACTGCAGCAACATACTAGCCCAGGTGCATGGGACGCGAGAGGACTTGCAAGATCGCCCCCTGGCGGATGCTGAGGTCACCTGGTATACGGACGGAAGCAGTTTCGTTTGAGATGGACTCAGGTATGCAGGGGCGACTGTAACCACAGAAACCCAAATTGTGTGGGCAGAAGCACTACCTCCGGGTACTTCAGCTCAAAGGACTGAACTAATCGCCCTAATAAAAGCCCTTCAGTTGGGAAAGGACAAAAAACTTAACATCGTTACCGATAGCCGATACGCCTTTGCTACTGCCCATATACACGGGGCCATCTACAGAGAGAGGGGACTCCTCACAGCCAAGGGTAAGACGATTAAAAACAAAGAAGAAATAAAAGCTCTCCTCTCGGCATTATGGCTACCTAAACAACTAGCCATAATACACTGCCCGGGGCACCAAAAGCCAGACACCCGATCTCAAGGGGAAACAGCTTAGCAGACAGAGCAGCCAGAGATGCGGCCCAGAATACCGGGATAGAGGCCATTCTCCAGCTGCCTGACCCCGGGAGCCCTGTTCTGCCAGACTTGCCCAATTACTCACCAAGAGACTTAGACTGGATAAAAAGCCTGCCTATGGCCCAACAGCTGGCCGGGTGGTGGAGAGCAGCAGACAGCTCTCTAATCCTCCCAGAAGAACTAGGAAAACAAGTATTACTAAAAATGCATCATGCCACTCACCTGGGAACCTGCAAGATGCAAGACCTGATTAGACATGCCAAAATTACCATGAAAAATGTCAGGACAACAATAGAAGACATCGTATCAAACTGCAAAGCATGCCAGCTCACGAACACTGTCCCTCATCCAACCAACCAAGGAATTAGGACAAGACCAGGAGCTTACTGGGAGGTGGACTTCACTGAGGTGAAACCGGGTAAATAAGGATACAAATACCTGTTGGTGTTCATAGATACCTTCTCAGGGTGGGTAGAAACTTTCCCCACCGAGAGAAACAGCACAGGTGGCGACCCAAAAGCTGATTGAAGACATCTTGCCACGGTTCGGGTTTCCGGCACAGGTGGGGTCAGATAATGGGCCAGCCTTCCTGTCTCAGCCAGGGGGTAGCCCGGGTTTTGGGGGCTAGATGGAAGCTGCACTGTGCCTATAGGCCCCAGAGCTCAGGACAAGTAGAAAGGATGAATAGGACGCTTAAAGAGACATTAACAAAACTAGTTGCTGAGACTGGTGGGGACTGGGTGGCTCTCCTCCCCTTTGCCCTGTACCGGGTGCGGAACTCACCCTATCAACTGGGACTCACCTCTTTTGAAATCATGTATGGGATACCTCCCCCCAATAATCCCTAACCTAAAGGCAGAAGTGTTAAAAGAAATGGATGATCAGAAGTTGCTTTTTTGTCTCCGGTCCTTACAATACTCCCACAGGGACACATGGAAGAGGCTCAAAGCGCTATATGAATCAGGCCCTCCACCTGAACCTCACCACTACCGGCCAGGAGATTGGGTGTACGTGCACCATCATCGCCAAGAGGCCCTAGAGCCTAGGTGGAAGGGACCCTTCCTTGTCGTTTTGACGACACCAACTGCTCTCAAAGTTGACGGCATCTCTGCTTGGGTCCACTACACCCACACACGGCCTGCGGACCTGTTCGCCTTTCGAGAAGAGTTCCTCCCCCAGTGGAAGGCCAAATTGGACAAAACTAACCCGCTCAAGCTAAAACTGCGAAGACAACAAAAGTACTCACCTTCGGGCTGTGTTTATTGAACAAGTTAATGACCTTCATCAAGAGCCGCATCAACATGGTGCAGCTTATGGTGCTCAGGTCCCAATATACAGCTCTGCCAGCGGCCCCCTTAGTGGAAGAAAATATAGAGCTGGACCCATGATTGGGTCTGTCTTGGGACCTTGAGAAGGGGGGAATGAAGAACCTAAGCCACCCCATTTTGTTAAAAAAAAGACTCCATTTTAGAGTTCTGAGGATAGAGTCTTTGGAAATCCCCTGACTTCATCCCACCACCTGCAAGCCAATCAGATCCCAGATCAGGATCTCCTGACTTTACGTTCAGGACTTATGACCGCCTGGGAAATTCGAATTAAGCCCAGGAAATGAAAACCAATCAGAACCCAACACCTAACCCTTCCACAGAAGGTAACCAATTAGACGTCTCCCAACCCGGAAACTCCCGTTTTTCAAATTTTTCACGCGAGAAAAACCTGTATAAGCAATGAAACCCAGAGTTCGAGGTTCCTCTCCTTAGCTGCTGTGTCGGTAACGGTGGGAGCCCCAGCTCGAGCTTGGTAATAAAAACTCTCTTGCTTTTGCATCAGATATCGGCTCCCTGGTGGTCATTGGGAGATTTCGTGACTTGGGCATAACAACAGCAAAATGAATGAGCTATATGTATACATGTATCTCCTCTCTCTTGGATCTCCCTCCCTCACCCAACCCCAGTCATCTAAGTCACCACAGAGAACCAAGCTAAGCTCCCTGTGCTATACAGCAGGTTCCCACTAGGTATCTATTTTACACATGATAGCATATATATGTCAGTCCTAAACTCCTAATTCATTCCTCCACCCCTTCCCCTGCCCCATGTCCACACATCTGTTCTCTATATCTGTGTCTCTATTCCTGCCCTGCAAATATATTACTCAGAAATGAAACTGGGTCATTTGCAGAGACACAGATGGACCTAGAGACAGTAATACAGAGTGAAGTAAGTCAAAAAGAAAAAAAAACAAATATTGTATATTAATACACATAAGGGGTTTCCCTGGTGGCTCAGTGGTAAAGAACTTGCCTGCCAATGTAAGAGACTTAAGAGACCAGGGCTCAATCCCTGGGTCGGAAAGATCTCCTAGAGGAGGAGATATTGGCAACCCACTCCAATATTCTTGCCTGGAGAATCCCACAGAGAGAGGAGCCTGGCAGGCTACAGTCCATAGGGTCGCAAAGAGGGGGACAGGACTGAAGCGACTTAGAACGCAGAACGCAACACACTTAAGTAGCACTGCTTTGAGTTAATGGTCAAGCTAAGATCCTAGAATTCAACCAGCTCACCAAGTGATCACAGCAGTCAGGGGAATAGGATAGCATCAACTTAAGGCAGTGACAAAATGACAGCTGTATGGCCAGGAACTGCTCCCACAGCAGAGAAGACTACAAGATGGCACCAAAGGGAGGCAAGGTGGTAAGTGAATGGAGCAGGAGTCGAGTCTCTGTAATTTCATAGATGAGAAATAAGCAGGTAGGTAAGAATTAGGCTTGCATCTCTGTGCATTATGGGATCCACAAAGTAGAAAATGATGGGAGTACTCAGAAAGGAGAAGGGAACTGGGAGGAGACTCTATGGTGATAGAATTGAAAACACTTGGGAAGCAACAGGAGAATGGTTATTGAGAAGGAAAAAGTCGAAGGTAACAGTGATGTCTTGAATTTTGGTCTTTGATGGAAGATTAAGAAAATTATTCTTGTAACAAATAACAATACATGTGTGTGTGTGTGTGTGTGTGTGTGTGTGTGTAAGTGCTTGCAGATTTCAATGTCTTTTGGTTTTCTGATTGGTACATAAAATATGTTGATGTTTTTCAGTGACCAAGTTGTATCTGACTCTTTGTAACCCCATGGATGGCAGCCCACCAGGCTCCTCTGTCCATGGGATTTCCCAGGTAAGATACTGGACAGGGTTGCCATTTCCTACTCCAGGGGATCTTCCCAACCCAAGGATTGAACCCATGTCTCTTGCAGTGGCAGGCAGATTCTTTACCACTGAGCCACCAGGGAAAATTCTGGCATGTAAAATATAATCTGTTTCAAAATAAGTCTCCTAGTCTTCCACCTAAGATCTGTGGTGTTTTTTTTTTTTTTTTTTTTTCCTTCTCTATGTTTCTGGGTGGAGAAGGCAATGGCAACCCACTCCAGTACTCTTGCCTGGAAAATCCCATGGACGGAGGAGCCTGGTGGGCTACAGTCCATGGGGCCGTTAAGAGTTGGATACGACTGTCTTCACTTTCACTTTTCACTTTCATGCATTGGAGAAGGAAATGGCAACCCACTCCAGTGTTCTTGCCTGTAGACTCCCAGGGATGGCGAAGCCTCATGGGCTGTCGTCTATGGGGTCTCACAGAGTCAGACACGACTGAAACAACTTAGCAGCAGCAGCAGCAGCATGCTGCTGGGCACTGAGGTTCAGAACATCCTGCCATATTTGAGTGGTCCACTTTCCTTGCATCATATCCAATATCTGAATTCTCTAGATCCTATCTCAACAATGTCTTGTATTTGTCTCCTCTTCGTTCTTATTGTCTAATTTACGGAACGTGTCATTGGCATCTTTTAAGTGTCTTTAAAGTAACAGTCACTTTACTAATCACCCACAAAATTCACTGAAGCTTCAAGCAGCAATGGCTCTTCTCTGATCTCCTAAAGCAGTTTTCTTTTGTCTACAACTCTTTTATGGTCATTATTATTTTCTAGCATGTTAACTTTTATGGGCATTTCATCTCGCCTATTAGACAACAAGCTTGTGAGAAGAGCTGAATGATTCATTTTCAAAAAGTTTGTTCATGGTAGCTGTAGCATTATGGGTAAATGAAAAAATTAATGAATGGCATTCAAATTATATGCAAACCTAAATATTGTGTGAAGGTGAAGTCACTCAGTCGTGTCCGACTCTTTGTGACCCCATGGACTGTAACCTACTAGGCTTCTCTGTCCATGGGATTCTCCAGGCAAGAATACTGGAGTGGATTGCCATTTCCTTCTCCAGAGGGTCTTCCCAACCCAGGGATCGAACCCAGGTCTCCCGCATTGGAGGCAGACACTTTAACCTCTAAACCACCAATGTGTTAAAAATAATGTGCTGTTCCTTTTTAGTGTAGAATTTCTGATATTTATATTGGCATTTACAAGGTCAACATATAGACATCCACTGTCTTATCATTCTCCTACCAATAGATGTCTAGGAGGGCTTATTTGCATGTATTCACACATACATATCTTGCTATATTATCCTACTAATGCAGCATTTCATACTGGTAAGTTTAATCAAAAGACTTAGATTTAGTTCTGCTCTGCCAGTTACTAGTCAAAATAATCTGACTGTTAATTTTCTTCTCTAAGCCTCCAATTTTTTTAATGTAAGTGATTTAGTTATTTTTTTATGTAAGTGATTTAGTTTCTAGATATGTTGTGTGGCTAACATGATATGATGAGTGAAAAACCATAATCTGTTCAAAATCAATGTCGATACTTTGTAGATCTTAAGGAATAATTCACATATTTTTTGTTTCTTATATCTCTTCCTTTTATTGTCTCTGTCTCTCCATTTCTTCAACCTACAGTTTAACTAGTACTGAAATATTCTTTACTGTCTGAGCCACGATGTTCCAGGTGTTCAGTCACCCAGTTTTGTCTGACTCTTTGTGACCCCACGGACTGCAGCATGCCAGGTCTCCCTATCCCCCACCATCTCCCAAAATTTGCCCAATTTCATGTCCATTGCATCCATGATGCCATCCAGCAATCTCATCCCCTGACTCCCTCTTCTCGTCTCCTCAATCCTTCCAGCATCAGGGACTTTTCCAGTGAGTCAACTGTTCACATCAGGTGATCAAAATACTGGAGCTTCAGCTTCAGTATCAGTCCTTCCAATGAGTATTCAGGCTTCCAGAGCCAGTGGGGAAGCCCAAATACTGAACTAAGAACCAAAAATTTGTGTTCTACAGTTTAATAGTTACATGACCTTGAGCAATATAATGTTTACAAATCTCAGTTTCCTTTTCTATATAATAAAAAAGGTATGAAAAATGCTTTAAAAGCTATAAATCTTTATTAATGTATAAGGTTTTTATAAATCTAAGAAAAATAATATGAGGTCATTATGACTGCCCTAGTTGTTCTGTGTCAACCTTCCCCTGAGATTATGCTCTTGATCTTGAGTATAGTAGAAAGAAGGATATTTAAGGGAGGGGGGCAGATTTTATTCCTCCTGCAAAATCTAAATTGAAAACTTAGTTTTAAATATATAGATACCATATGAAGCAATTCATCTAATTGAATTAGACTATACCAGGGCATAGACTGGTAAGACTTAGGTAACTCAGCTTCAAAGTCAATGTCATTAGCCTTTATAATGTCTGGGGTGACTATATCTGGACACTGCTGCATATATATTTTGAGAAGTAACAGAAACTTAGACCCTGAATACCCAATGTATCCTGAGACAGTCTGACTGAGGAAGAACTGAAATTTTTCCACATGACTGATTTTACTCCATGGATCAGAATCTTTTTGTGTTCCTCATGTATTCTAGAGACAGGTGGATCTACTTGGCATGGTGGTGGTAAATTGCTTCAGTTTTGTGTCCAACTCTTTGAAGCCCTATAGACTGTAGCCTGCTAGTGTCCTCTGTCCACGGGATTCTCCATGCAATAATACTGGAGTGGGTTGCCTGTGCCCTTCTCCAGCGGATCTTCCCAACCCAGGGGGGAACCCACATCTCCTGTGGCTTATGAATTACAGACAGATTCTTTACCACTGAGCCACGAGGTATATGGTGACAAAACGCTACCCTGCTTGAGCCCTACTTTCATACTAACTCAGAATTATTACAAATGCTTTCCTGCTCAATGTTGGTGCTGTGGGAGAACAAAATCAAATAAAAATTTGGAAAAAACTCCTGACGTACTTTATTACTTAATGAAAGTGAAAGTCGCTCAGTGTGTCCAGCTCTTTGCAACCCCATGAACTATACAGTCCAAGGAATTCCCCAGGCCAGAATACTGGAGTGGGTAACCTTTCCCTTCTCCAGGGGATCTTCCCAACCCAGGGATCAAACCTAGGTCTACCGCATTGCAGGCAGATTCTTTACTAGCTGAGCCACAAAAAAAAGCCCTTAGTACTTAGTATATTTAATCTAATCAATAAAATCTGAAAATAGGAGCTCTCAGATATGCAAATGCTCAAAAATTGGCTAGTCTTTTGCTTAGCTCTTCATTATAAAGTTTTGCATGTTCTGGCAAAGATTGTCAGATCATCCTAGGTGAAAGAAAACTAATTTCCACAAACTGCTATTTGTTATATTCTTCTAAAAGTCTGTCATTACCACCTGTACACATTAGCTAATTATCTCCTGTCTGTTGTTTAAATAAATGCATTTTGTTTACAATTGTCTGTACCACTAAATAAGAGATCTTTAAAAATAATTGATCATGAAAAACTTGAGGACTGAAAAAATAATGAAAACTTGTGGAAAATAAATGTAACTTAAGGGGAGGATGGTAGTTTAAAGAACTGTGGGGAAAAGGACATGAAGTGGGAGGAAAAAGAGAGGAAAGGAAGATGCATTCACATATTATTCATTTAACACACAGCTATTCTTTAGAAAGGTGGAATCAGACTCATATAGAAAAAAACATAACTTTTTAAACAGGTTGTAACTGGTTAGGAGTTCTTTGAGGAAAAGAACACATGACATACACATTCTGAAGGAAAGTCTTGTATCTGGATTGACTGTTATATGAATGAGAAAGATAATTTTATTCTGTGAAGACACTGAGGTTTGTTGTTGTTTTTTTTTAACACAGCCATAATTAAGTACCCTAGTGAATGCAACTATTAAATACTGGTTCATAAGGTAAAAATCACAAATGCTATAAAATTTTCCAAAAGATGGATATCTTTTAACATCTAAACATGTCTCCTACATATAATGTTTTTAAATGAGTTGAAGCAGTCAAAAGAAAAAAAAGAATGGAAGAGAATGAAATCAAGCTTGCCTTCAGAGGTAAATATGTTGTAAGTAAATAGTAAGATGGGTAAAGATTTAATTGTATTATTTTTCTAAAAAATTTTTTTGACAAATATTATGTCATTAATTTGAGAGGTAGCAAAACTATGCTAATTCTTTTGAGGGAGAGAAAAGGCAAGATATAGGGGTAAAGAAGTTTGGTTAGGTAATCTTCATGAATAAAAACTTGACCTGTGGGTTTTGGTGGGCATGTAGCAAGCATTTCTCAGAAGAACTATTCCAAATTATAGTTACAATAGCTCAATTTCTGAGCCATCATGGATAACCAAGATCATGAAGAAAAGTTCATTGAAAGCAGCTCTCTGAAAATATCAAATCTCTGTGATACTCAAATAACTATTTCCAGCATTCACCGTTCTTTGGGTGAAATGATTTTTAAATAATTCTTTCACACCAGAAATCAATATTAATTGAAATTTTTAAGGTGATTTCTCCAGATTTCAGCCAACATTCACAATCCCGTCCTCAGGCCCTTCTCTCTTCTCCCTGATTCTTAACTCCTCTGAACACTTTCTGTATATGTCTATCTTGTGAACTATATTTTCATAAACATTCTTATGGGAGTATAACTGTCTAAACCTTAAATTTATAGCCTGATGAAGTTTTATTAAGTGACCATATCTCTGTAACCACCACCAAATAGACTAGAGCAATAGACTATTTTACCAGAACCAAAAAAGAATTCCCTAGTTCTCCACCAAGAAGTAATCACTATTCTGAGGCCTATCACAAGATTTAGGTCCTCTTTTGATTGTTCTGTGAATGGAATCAGTGTGCATTCATGTATCTGACTTTTTTACAATATTATGTATATAAGATAAATCCATTTATCAATAAAATTTTCTGTTGTTAGTGTCATACTAAAAAATATTAATTCATTCAACAGCTCAGGATATATTAGTGTTGATATGCGTTTTCAGCTATTAACAAAAATATAGCCATGAACACATTTCTGTTGGAAATACATTGAAAAATGAAAATGTTAGTTCACAGAATATGAAAATAGTCAACTTTAGTAATGTCAAGTTCTCCAAAGCAGTTATGTCAACTTAAACTACCATTTATCTACTAGAGTTCCAATTTTTTTTTTTTTAATCTTTGCTTATGTTTGGTATTTTCCAGGCTTTTGTTGGCTCATTTCAATTTTAGCCTTTTCAGTGGGTAGCTAGTAGATGCTCATCATGGTTCTTATTTGCATTTCTCTGATGATTAATGATGTTGAAGAGCTTTTTATATGCTTGTCAGTCAATTGTGTGTTCCCTTATGTAAAGTACTTCCTAAAATTTTTGCAGATTTTTAATTGGATTAACTGTTTTCTTTCTGAGCTTTCGGATTTCTTAGCATTTTCTGTATACAAGTGCTTCCTTGGAAATATGTGTTACAGATAGAATCTCCTTCTCTATGGTTTGCTTTTTTTCATATTATTAAAGATTTTTTGCTTGAAATTCTATTTAAATAGAATATTTTAAAACGTTTTAAATTGGCAATATTTTCTTAATGATACTTGAGGGCTTTTTTGTGCTTGATTGAAGAACTCTTTGCCTGTTCCTAAATTAAGCATTTTTTTTTTTAATTTTCTTCTAAAAGTTATATAGATTTATGGTAAACAAACAGATTGTTTTGGTATGGAATTTATTTGAAGGTATGAGGTTTTCTTCCCTCCAATTAGATACTCAGTTAATTTTACACCTATCATTTAAAAGATGATTTAGCATTTTGTAAGACTTCCCTGGTGGCTCAGACGGTAAAACATCTGCCTACAATGCAGAAGATCCGGGTTCAATCCCTGGGTTGGGAAGATCTCCTGGAGAAGGAAATGGCAACCCACTCCAGTATTCTTGCCTGGAAAATCTCATGGATGGTGGAACCTGGTAGGCTATAGTCCATGGGGTTGCAAAGAGTTGGACAAGACTGAGCAACTTCACTTTCACTTAGCATTTTGTTGCACTGGAAATTTTGTCATATATTAGGTAAATTTGTTTGATCAATACCACTCTGTATTGATTCCTTATAAAGTTTAATATCAACACAGGTGAGCTCTCTAGCTTTGGTCTTATTCTTCTTTGAGACTATTTTAGCTTTCTCTTGTCCTTTACATTTTAATATATATTTATAATACATTTATCAATTTTCTCAAAATTTCCTTTTGAGGAAAGGTTGAGATTAGATCAATTGGGAGAGAATTGCTTTTTCTCTTATTTTTATAATAGTGAGCCATTTAATCCTTGAATATAGACTATCCTTCCACTTATTTAGCTATTTTAGTTTTACAGATTTCAACATAGAAATATTTCACTTCTTTAGTAAGATTTATTCCTTGGTGTTTATTGAAGATATTATAAGTAACATATTTTTAAATTGAAAAAATTTTTAAATAAAATCAATGTAAAATTTGAACAAAATATATAAAAATTATTTAAAATTTTTTAAT
>SJYT01053474.1:133704-218472 GCA_006410635.1 Cephalophus harveyi
CAAGGCACTTGATACATACATTATTTCAGTTTTAATACTTTTACTATCTTTATTGGTAAACGAAATACTAAAAATATCCAAATTATGTTACTCAGTATATTTCTGATTTTTTATAGTAAGAAAAGGAGGATATGAGATTTTCAACAAAATTAATTTTCAAGTGAAACTGCACATTTCTACTATAAGCATATGATAAAGACATACATTATTAAATGTTGCTATTTAGGAATTATGTGCATAAATTTAACAATGCACACTAGCCAATTTTCTGTAATGTGTGTTTGTATATTTAACTGTTTCTTTGTATAGCTAATTAAATGTTTGTTGCAAAGTCTCATGGGAAGCTCATTTGCATATACCTTGTTATAATGACTAAACACATTTTCACTAAGTATTGCCTGATGAATAGATATTTCACAAATGCCTGGCATAGACACAACAACAAACTATGGACACATGTCATTATTACTGTAGTTCATCAGCACAACCCTCCATGGTTCTCTCTGCATAATTGGACTCATTTAGGAACCGCTCATTTGCTTATGAGTGGTAACTAGTGTAGTACTGCATTTTAATTTTAAAAATTTAATTAAAATAAGAATTTGTTCAGTTTTTTTACATATTTGAATATGTATAGATATTTTAATGTGAGTGCACATGCAAGTCTGATTCTAGGAGAATATGTCATATCAGAAAATAAATTGTCAAATTCAGATATAAACTGAAATAAAAATAAATAACAAACAAAAATGTTAAAACTATATCTTCTTCGCACAGTTCTCTTGTGAGAACTAACGAGAGGTAATCCATGTAAATAAAATGACCATCAACAGGAAGGCTACAGTAAGCATTAATTTCCTTCTAGCTTTTTCTCGAAAATGAAAAAATTAAAGTGACCTAAAAAGAACAGTAGGTAACTTGTGAAGTTAATTATTTTGGGAGACTCACAAGGTATATTGGCGTGGATGTGAACAAAGATTGCTTAGTTTTGGTGTGATCTGAGTTTTGCAGCCATGCAATGTTATAAAAGCAGACGTCATTATGCTTCCTTCCACTTCCCATGAGTAATGGATGGACTGATTAATAAGCCTTTAACGCATTCAATTCAATTTTTTGCAATCTAAATTTCATTTTGCTATTTCTACCTTTCTTTCACATATTTCTACCTTCTTTAAATATCTGTCCTCACGGAAGCTCTTCACATCTCCCAATTTAGCATCATCTGTAAATTTAATTAAGTGCTTTTTCTGTCCCTTCTTGCAAATCATTAAAAAGCATACTAAATTAAACCATGACTAACTCCTACTATATCTCACACTGTCTTATAATGTAAAGCATTTTACTTCACGAAGAAGAGAATTACCAAATAATATTTTTAAAAAGTACGTGTTATACCGGTATTTCATTTCTGCCAATGGAAAGAACCCTGAGCATTTCTTTCTAGGAAGCTACTAAAATTTTTAAGTTATGGCCACCGTAATTTTGATATATGAATAAATTATGTTAAATCAACTTGACTAAGATAACTAGAGACACTTAAATCAACACTTTTATATACATGTGTGTAAAACTATGTTTTGAACTGTGGTGTTGGAGAAGACTCTTGAGAGTCCCTTGGACTGCAAGGAGATCCAACCTGTCCATTCTAAAGGAGATCAGCCCTGGGTGTTCATTGGAAGGACTGATGCTAAAGCTGAAATTCCAATACTTTGGCCACCTCATGTGAAGAGTTGATTCATTGGAAAAGACTCTGATGCTGTCAGGGATTGGGGGCAGGAGGAGAAGGGGACAACCGAGGATGAGATGGCTGGATGGCATCACCGACTCGACGGACATGAGTTTGAGTAAACTCCGGGAGTGGATGATGGACAGGGAGGCCTGGTGTGCTGTGATTCATGGGGTCGCAAAGAGTCGGACACAACTGAGCAACTGAACTGAACTGAACTGTTGTGCATTAAAGTATATGACAATGCCATATATCACTGCACATGCTAAGCTGCTGGGAGAAATAGACTCTGAGGAACGCCATTCACAAAGAGAAATTAAGGAAGTTTCACTTCTTTGGTGTAATTTTTTTCAATTTTTTACAATGAGCATGATTTGCATGTGTTTTTATTATTTTTATTTTTTTAGTATTTATTTACTTGGCTGCACCAGATCTTAGTTGCAGTACCCAGGATCTTCCGTCTTCACTGTGGTATGCAGGTTCTTTATTTGTGGCATGTAAACTCTTCCTTGTGGCGTGTGGGATCTAGCTCCCTAACTAAGGATTGGATCCTGGCTCCCTGCATTGGGAACTTGGAATCTTAGTCACTGGAGTACCAGTGAAGTCCCCTACATGTGCTTTTAAAAAGTAAGCCTATTTATATATATTATAGAATGTTCCTGCAGGATCTGCCTTCACTATCCCAAATGTGGCACTCAGAATGAAGTCACATGAAGTCACTGATAGAAGGTCATTTTGCAAGTTCAGACAAGTTGTTATTGTGCTCTGTGTGCTTATAGCCGTCATGTCCACCTCTTTGCGATCCCATGGACTGCAGTCTGCCAGCTTCCTCTGTCCACGGGGATTCTCCAGACAAGAGTACTGCAGTGTTGCCATTTCCTTCTCTGGGGGATCTTCCCTACCCAGGGCTCAAACCTGGGTCTCCTGCATTGCAGGCAAATTCTTTACCAACAGAGCCACTGGGGAAGCCCCCAAATTGTCATTACAAAGCATCAAATTTTGTTCATCCAGTTTATCAACAAACCAATCTTGAGAAAACATTACATGTGAAACATTTTGCTAAGTAGTATGGCGACCCATTCCAGTATTCTTGCCTGAAGAATTCTGTGGAGAGAGGAGCCTGGCAGACTATAGTCAATGGGGTCACAAAGAGTTGGCTGGCACTGAGTGACTAACACTTTCACTTTCACACCTGGAATGTAGAGTTGATTTACCTGGAGGCAGTGTGGTTAGTGGCTAAGATGAAAAGCTATAACTTTAACTACTACTAGGTATCTGGCCTTATGCATATTAATTGACCTCTCTGAGTGAACCAGAGATCAAATTGCCAACATTGGCTGGATCATTGAAAAAGCAAGAGAGTTCCAGAAAAACATCTATTTCTGCTTTATTGATCATGCCAAAGCCTTTGACTGTGGTTCACAATAAACTGTGGAAAATTCTGAAAGAGATGGGAATACCAGACCACCTGACCTGCCTCTTGAGAAACCTATATACAGGTCAGGAAGCAACAGTTAGACTGGACACGAAACAACAGACTGGTTCCAAATAGGGAAAGGAGTACGTCAAAGCTGTATATTGTCACCCTGCTTATTTAACTTCTATGTAGAGTGGCTGGATGAAGCACAAACTGGAATAAAGATTGCTGGGAGAAATATCAATAACCTCAGATATGGAGATGACACCACCCTTATGGCAAAAAGTGAAGAAGAACTAAAAAGCCTCTTGATGAAAGTGAAAGAGAGTGACAGAGTTGGCTTAAAGTTCAACATTCAGAAAACGAAGATCATGGCATCCGGTCCCAACACTTCATGGAAAATAGATGGCGAAACAGTGGAAAGAGTGTTATTTTGGGGGGCTCCAAAATCACTGCAGATGGTGACTGCAGCCATGAAATTAAAAGACACTTACTCCTTGGAAGAAAAGTTATGACCAACCTAGATCGACCCCATGGGCTGTAGCCTACCAGGCTCCTCTGTCCATGGGATTTTCCAGGCAATAGTCCTGGAGTGGATTGCCATTTCCTTCTCCAGGGGATCTTCCCAACCCAGGGATCAAACCCGGGTCTGCCCACATTGTAGACAGACGCTTTACCATCTGAGCCAACAGGGAAGTTTTTTTACCAACCTAGATAGTATATTCAAAAGCACAGACATTACTTTGCTGACTAAGGTCCGTCTAGTCAAGGCTATGGTTTTTCCTGTGGTCATGTATGGATGTGAGAGTTGGACTGTGAAGAAGGCTGAGTGCCGAAGAATTGATGCTTTTCAACTGTGGTGTTGGAGAAGACTCTTGAGAGTCCCTTGGACTGCAGGGAGATCCAACCAGTCCATTCTGAAGGAGATCAGCCCTGGGATTTCTTTGGAAGGAATGATGCTAAAGCTGAAACTCCAGTACTGTGGCCACCTCATGAGAAGAGTTGACTCATTGGAAAAGACTCTGATGCTGGGAGGGATTGGGGCAGGAGGAGAGGGGGACGACAGAGGATGAGATAGCTGGATGGCATCACGGACTCGATGGACGTGAGTCTGAGTGAACTCTGGGAGTTGGTGATGGACAGGGAGGCCTGGCGTGCTATGATTCATGGGGTCGCAAAGAGTCGGACACTACTGAGTGACTGAACTGAACTGAGCATCAATTTCCTCAACTTACAAACTTACAAATAATAGTACCTATCTCATAAAAGACCCTGAATGCTGGAAAAGATTGAAGGCAGGAGAAGAAGGGGATGACAGAGGATGAGATGCTTGGATGGCATCACCAACTTAATATACATGAGTTTGAGCAAACTCCAGTTCAGTTCAGTTCAGTGGCTCAGTCGTGTCCAACTCTTTGCGACCCCATGAATCGCAGCACACCAGGCCTCCCTGTCCATAACCAACTCCCAGAGTTCACTCAGACTCAGGTTCATCGAGTCATTGATGCCATGCAGCCATCTCATCCTCTGTTGTTCCCTTCTCCTCCTGCCCCCAATCCCTCCCAGCATCAGAGTCTTTTCCAATGAGTCAACTCTTCGCTTCAGGTGGCCAAAGTACTGGAGTTTCAGCTTTAGCATCATTTCTTCCAAAGAAATCTCAGGGCTGATCTCCTTCAAAACTCCAGGAGATGATAAAGGACAAGGAAGCCTGGCATGCTACAGTTCATGTCCACAAAGAGTTACACATTACTTAGCAACTGAAACAACAAATATCATAAAATCATTGTGAGGATTAAATTAAATAATTTTTCCAATTTTTGTAAACCTGCATAACATACCTGGAACTTTGTAAGAGAACTATAAATGCAGCAATTTTTTTAAATTAATGAATTCAATACAAAGTTATTGAGAGACAGTGTAAGCTGTCTAAAATCATTTTGGAACAAAGTAAGTTGTAAATAAGTACTGTAGACTGAATATTTGTATCCTCCCAAAATTCACATGCTAAACTGTAATTCCCAACATGATGGTATTTAATGGATGGGGAGGGGGCTGTGGGAGTGCTTAGGTCATAAGGGTGGGTCCTTCGTGAATGGGATTAGTGACTTTATAAATCAGACCCCCAGAGAGCTCTCTTGCTCCTTCTCCCCATGTGAGGATACAGAGAGAAGACAGCCATCTGTGAAATAGAAAGTGGGCCCTAACCAGACATGAAATCTGCTGCTGCTATTATCATGAAATTCTCAGTGTCCAGAACTGTGAGAAATAAATTTATGTTGTATATAAGCCACCGAGTCTATGGTAATTTATTAGAGCAGCCCAAACAAACTAGGAGGACAAGCCAATAAACAAATACCACATTGCAAATAAAGAAACAAACAAGAGCAGCTGAATCAATTGTAGTAAACAGTCCTGATAGAGTTTACATTTTAATTAAATGGAGAAACAAACCAAGTAAACTGTATAACACAATGTGCCACATCACAACAATCCTTTTCATAAAGCCATTGGAAATAGAAATAAGTGATCAGTACTACCTGTGAAGGCAGACAAATTTTCAGGAAGAATATGATATTCTTGCTGAAGTATAAAATAAGAATATGACAGTTCAGTTCAGTCGCTCAGTCGTGTCCGACTCTTTGCGACCCCATGAATCGCAGCACGCCAGGCCTCCCTGTTCATCACCATCTCTCGGAGTTCACCCAGACTCACGTCCATTGAGTCAGTGATGCAATCCAGCCATCTCATCCTTGGTTGTCCCCTTTTCCTCCTGCCCCCAATCCCTCCCAGCATCAGAGTCTTTTCCAATGAGTCAACTCTTAGCATGAGGTGGCCAAAGTACTGGAGTTTCAGCTTTAGCATCATTCCTTCCAAAGAAATCCCAGGGTTGATGTCCTTCAGAATGGACTGGTTGGATCTCCTTGCAGTCCAAGGGACTCTCAAGAGTCTTCTCCAACACCACACTTCAAAAGCATCAATTCTTCGGTGCTCAGCCTTCTTCACAGTCCAACTCTCACATCCATACATGACCACAGGAAAACCATAGCCTTGACTAGACGGACCTTAGTTGGCAAAGTAATGTCTCTGCTTTAAAAGTCCTGAAAATCATGTAATGTCAGAGACTTCTATGGTGGTACAGTGGATAAGAATCTGCCTGCTAATGCAGAGGACATGGGTTCAGAGCCTGGTCTGGGAAGATTCCACATGCCTCCAGGCAACTGAGCCCATGTTACAACTACTGAGGCTGGGTGCGGCAGCTACTGAAGCACATGTGCCTAGAACTTGTGCTCCACAACAAGAGAAGCCACCGCAAAGAGAAGCCCATGCACAGCAACTAGAGAGTAGCCTCTACTCGCCACAACTAGAGAAAGTCCTTGTGCAGCAATGAAGACCTAGCACAACCAAAAACATACAATTAATATTTTTTTAAAAAAAAAACCTAAAGAAAATAAAATTTAAAAACAAAGAATTGTTTTAAAAAATCATGTAAGGTCAGGCTTTTCATGCATACTTTTTCCTGTGTTTATAGGTTCAAGCCCAAACTGACTAACCCTGGAATAAAGTATCCTATACAGTCTGGCTCCAAACTATCTTTCCAGTTTCCTCTTTTTCACTCCACCTTAATATCCATTAGAATTTCCTCCAATATCCCTGCATTCTCTTATTCAATGTTGGTAGGCACAGATATGTCTTAAAATGCAGAATGTTTCAGATCTTAGAAAAGTAATTCAGTATCTAACTTTAGATTACCGACATCTTAAAAAGTAAAGATCCTAAAGTGAAGTCGCTCAGTCGTGTCCCAACTCTTTGTGACCCTGTGGACTGTAGCCTACCAGGCTCCTCTGTTCATGGGATTTTCTAGGCAAGGGTACTGAAGTGGGTTGCCATTTCCTTCTCCAGGCGATCTTCCCATTCCAGGGATCAAACCCAGGTCTCCCGCATTGTAGGTAGGGGCTTTACCATCTGAGCCACTAGGGAAGTCCTTGGGTAATGTCATATAATGAAACACATCAACACACCTGCAAAAAAATAAACTTATTCACCTCATGCCAGTTCAGGTAAGGTTCTCCTGACCTAAAATCAAATCAGATCAGGATTGATGGATAGATACCAAAAGAGTTAGGAAAAACTCAGAGTTTATAAAAGTTTGGGGACTGTAGAACTGTGAATAAAGGATTGTTGATCCCTGTCACCCAAATATGCAATGCTCTTTTGTTTCTCTGTAAAACCTCAGTTATTAATGCTGCTTCTGCCTTTCAAACAATTCATCCTTTAAGACCCAACTCAGATATCATCATCTTGATGAAGATAATCTATGACATCCATGACACATCTCTGGGTCTCATTAGTACTTTATGAATCCCTCTCTTATTGTTTAGATGACATTGAACATTAATTATGTGTTTAAATGTTTGTAACTACCTCTTAACCATAAGCTTTCAAAGACAGGGATTGTGTCTTTCTCTTTTTAGTATCCTCTGTTCATAATACAGCATCTGGCATATGGAAAATACTCAATATTACTGGTAGAATATAATGAACTTATAAGCATTTAAGAATATAAAGCAAGGATGCAATATACAAAAATCTATCATCAAATTTCAAAGGACAGAAGTCATAAGAATAGTTCAAACTAAAGGTTATAGAAAAGTAATTAGAAAAAGTTTCCTTTCATCATATATAGATGAGGAGAGTGTTTAGGAAGTGGTAGCAGAAAGAATATGTTTATGAAGTGTAATGCAGACATAAAAGTCAAATTAAGGAAGCAATCCATATAAGCTGGAGGGAACAATTCATGTTTGAGACAAATAGGAGATAAGGCAACAAAAAGTGAATGCTGCTAAATTAAAGAGAATTTGGAACTCTGCAATAACAGAGTCTGTGCTCATTCTATAGTGCATCAGACACCAGTATTTTTACACTTCTGTACTGGACTAATGAAAACAAAGTAGAATGAAAGTGGGTAATAAATTCTTCCTTTCTGATATGCTATGTTTTGGCAAGAAAACAATTTATACTGACTAGTAAGCAAAATAATTTTTAGGTGGATGGTTGATGAAGGAAATCATTGCTCATTCCTGCACACTGAACCATAAAAAACAAATACAGTTATGTTGATTTGAAAGTAAGGCAGTAAAATCAATGAAAAGGAGGTTAATCATTTTCTAAAGAAAGAAAAAAGGATAACTGATGGATGAAATTTTAAATGCTTTAGTATTTTATTTCAACTCTAGGAGGAAAAAATATACTGCCAAATTGGTGAAATGAAGAAGATGATACAGAATTTCCAAACCTAAGGGGAGAGAGAATGTGAAATCTTCCAGTATTTTCATTGGTGATCTGGGTTATATAACTTTTTTTAAAAAAAGAAAGTACATTGTGTTTTGTAGAAAAATGCTAGTTATTAAAACTAGTGTTACTTTTTCCCCAAAAATATGTTGTCTCTAATATTAATGGTATATTTTTTTCTAGATTAAATATTAGTCAAAATCCATATTTCCAGAACGACAGACTTGAGAGCAGGCCTGGACACTTCTGTATGTTTCTTGGTGAATCCTTCACAGAAACCTCTCTTGCCCCACCGTTAGTCTCTGATCTGTCATGGGGCTTAAATATTGACCACCAGAAATCATTGCATTGAGTCTTCCAGGGTTCCATATATTGGGTTTTTCTAGGCAAATATTTTCCAGAAGGTAGTCCTTTCAATCCCTGTAAACTTTGATAGTTTATCATGTATTCGTTCACCAATTCATTCCTGACCAGCTGCAGTGTTGAAGGTTGTGAGAAAGGATTAGGAACCTCCTCCACAATTAAACAAAAGGTGAGAAAGCGGATGCTGTGAAGAGGGATGGGAGAGAGACAAATTTTACTGTATTTCATGAAATTACACATTCCTAAAGTGCCAGCACCTCTTTCCTTGCAGTGCCTGGTTTAACAGCAAATGGATTTGACCCTCTGTTAATCATAAAATGGGACAAACTAGGAGCCTGGATCCCTCAACCTGCCTGTTAATTCCAGTATTACCCTACCTGACCCTACTGATTCTTTTCAACTGTTCTCTTTTGGAAAATATTTTGGATTCTCAGGCAACTCTTTAAGAGAGTGCATTGTGAAGCCACTTATCAAAAATTATATATCACATTTACCCAAAAATGTACATTTTTGAAATTAAAACAGTAGTAAACATCTTTTTAATTGAGATATACTTGACATATTATATGCTTTCCAGGTGACTCAGTAGTAAAGAATCTGCCTGCCAATGCAGGACGTGCAAGAGATACAGGTTTGATCCCTGGGTTGGGAAGATCCCCTAGAGAAGGAAATGGCAACCCACTCCAGTATTTTTGCCTGGAAAATTCCATGGACAGAGGAGCCTGGCAGGATATAGTCCATGGGGTCGCAGAGTCAAACACGACTGGGGCACACACACACACACACACACATAATTGACATAGAACATTATATTAGTTTCAAGTATACAATATTTGTATGTACTGTAAAATGAGCACCATGATAAGTCATTAATTTCTACCACCTTATATATTTACATAATTTTTTCTTGTGATGATTACATTTTAAGATACTAAGTAATTTTCAAATACAAATGTAGCATTATTAGCTATAATCACTATGCTGTAATTTTATCTTATTTTATAACTGGATGAAAGTGGTCTAAAGGTACAAACTTTCAGTAGTAAACAGCTATCAGCTATAAGCAAATGTTTACATTAAATTAGTGGGGGTGATTTCCATTCTTAAGTAAAAGCAACAGTGCTGAATTCTTTAGAAGTAATAACACCAATAGATTAAGGATTGATTAAACTCTGGACCCTATCCATGTTAGCATGAACTTTACTATAATCTAATTACATGTCAATTGATATTTAGCTCATATTAATTTAACTGCTGAAAACCTTTTGAAAATCAGAAGGAATAAAAATAAATAAATCTGTTTTACTAAATTTAATTGAAAGTACATTCAGGAAAATGTTACCTATGTATTTGAGTAATATAGCCTGGTTGATCTCTCCAATCACTTTCTTATGTATTATGAAAAGCTTTGAAATTCTTTAAACAGAATCTGGTCAGTTTTAAGCATACATGTATTTTTATCATCTTCCATGTCACAAATTCAGATTTTCATTATATTTTCTTCTCTATATATCTAGCACAATGTCATGGTCACCCTGAAGTTTGGATAATTTTATTTTGATTACATGAAGATAAGGAATGAAAAGTAGTCTGCAAATCTTGGAGAAATATATCTCTTTTTCAATTATTTCTCTCTTTTCCTCATATACATACATATACACACAACATAATACATACACATGAACACATGCATTAATTCAGAGACTTGCAAACACATAACAATTTTGTTAACTCATTTACACCCTCACCTAATCCTAAGCAGAAAAGTGAAAGGGAAAGTGAAGTCACCCAGTCATGTCTGACTCTTTGTGACCCCTGTGGACTGTAGCCTACCAGGCTCCTCCTTTCATGGGGTTTTCCAGGCAAGAATACTGCAGTGGGTTGCCATTCCCTTCTCCATCCTGAGCAGAATAAATGATTTTTAAAATGCAGAGATAAAGATCAAAAACTGTTACAACAAAATAATGAGGCAAAAAAAAAATATATGCTAAAAGGGAAAATCAGAGGAAGAACACAGGCAGGAAATCCTACCTGAGGGACACAGATATCACTGGGCCAAGTCTTAGTGTATAGTTTCCTAATAGCCAAAGCAAAGAGACAATATGATGGATTACAGGGCTATCATTTTCTAAAAAAAGAAAGCACACCAGTTCATCAACAGAGGCAAACTTTCCTATCCCTGACTTCGAAGACTAATTTGTCAAAAGGATCTTTATATGATGACAGTGAGCTCCATAATGTCCCCCATAGCAATTTTACAAGCAATATAGAGATGTTCCACATGGCTATTCCTTATAGTATTCTGACACTGAAGCCAAGTGCGTGTTGAAAGTTGTGGTTCTATAAAGCCAGAGTGGGAAGTGAGGTGGAGAATAGACAGAAAAAGGAAATGTTGGCAAAATAAAAGGCACAAACATGCATGTTTCTGCAACATGGCTTAATGCAAACTTATGCTTAAACAATGTAGAAAACAAGAGTAAATACTTATAATATCTTGTTTGAATATCAGTGTCTTTCCAAGTTTCTGGCAGAAGTTATATGGTAGATCATTTAAGTGTATTAAGTTACCAGACACATACATAACAAAGATAGTACATCAGTCTGATAATTGAATAAATTATTGTGTTTGCCATCTTAAATAACCAAATCATATGTATATGATATGGTCTGTCAGTTCAGTTCAGTTCAGGTCAGTCACTTGGTCATGTCTGACTCTTCGTAACCCCATGGACCACAGCATAGCAGGACTCCCTTTCCATCACCAACTCCTGGAATTTACTCAAATTCATGTTATTGAGTAGATGATGCCATCCAACCATCTCATCCTCTGTTGTCCCCTTCTCCTCCTGCCTTCAGTCTTTCCCAGCATCAAAGTCTTTTCAAAGAGTCAGCTTTTCTCATCAGGTAGCCAAAGTATTGGAGTGAAAAAGTTGGCTTAAAGCTCCACATTCAGAAAACTAAGATCATGGCATCCAGCCCCATCACTTCATGGCAAATAAATGGAGAAACAACGGAATCAGTGACATAATTTTGGGGGGGCTCCAAAATCACTGCAGATGGTGACTGAAACCATGAAAGTTAAAGATGCTTGCTGCTTGGAAGAAAAGCTATGACCAACCCCACCAGCATATTGAAAAGCAGAGACATTATTTTGCCAACAAAGGTCCATATAGCCAAAGCTATGGTTTTTCCAGTAGTCACTTATGGATGTGAGAGTTGTACTATCAAGAAAGCTGAGTGCTGAAGAATTCATGCTTTTGAACTGTGGTGTTGGAGAAGACTCTTGAGAGTCCCTTGGACAGCATGGAACTCCAACCAGTCCATCCTAAAGGAAATCCATCCTGAATATTCACTGGAAGGACTGATGTTGAAGTTGAAACTTCCATACTTTGGCCACCTGATGTGAAGAACTGACTCATTTGAAAAGACCCTGATGCTCGGCAAGATTGATAGTGGGAGGAGAAGAGGTCAACAGAGGATGAGATGGTTGGATGACATCACTGACTCAATGCACATGAGTTTGAGGAAACTCTGGGAGTTGGTGATGAACAGGGAGGCCTGGTGTCCTGCAGTCCATGGGGTTGCAAAGAGTCAGACATGACTGAGTGACTGAAATGACAGACATCGAGATTTTGCCCCTCAGACAGTGTACACTGATAGGTGTATAAATTGTGTGGACATTTAAGGTCTTGCTGTACCAATGTATTTACATAGTTTCATGGAGATTTTAGACCACCAAAATGTTATTTCAAAGCTTTAATTTGCATAATAGAAAGACAAGTTTCAGATATGTCACTTATAAAGGAGATTTTGTTTCTTTTCACTTACAAAAAAGCTATTGGCTTAAAATTTGAAAATATTTTCTATAATAATAAATGCAACTGAACATTGCAAGAGCTCTGTGGTTAGACTTGGGTTGCAATCTCATTTCTGACAAATATTAGGTAAGTGAACTTGGGCAAGTGACTTCAGCTTTCTTAGCTTTAGTTTCCTCATCTGTAAAATGGTGATGGTAATAGTTGTCTAGAGAATGACATTTGAATGTACCATGCCTAAAACACAATGCACATTGAATTATCAATCACGTAATCAACCAATCAATCAGCAACAGCTAGTGAGCATTTTGAGCACTGAAATCCCAAATTCAGAACTGAGTCTTCTTTTGTCTTCAGAGAAGCAGAGACTCTGTTTCATTCTATACAGTTTGCTAAAGGATTTGTGGTCTCTAAATGCTACAAACTATATAAAAATATTAATATAAAGAGGAAAATAAGAAGCTTAGGTTGAAAACATACCTGTCTGGCTAGATATGTGAACCATAATAATCATGAGTTTTATTCTGTCCACAAGTCTATGGGACCTACTTTTTTTTTTCTTTTCAGATAGATTTTGATGAAAAGACTTACAATTCTATCTAGAGCAATTTTCTGAAAAACTTTGCTGATATTTTCATGATAATTTTATGGAGTCATATTTTTTACTTAAACTAAAATCTGGTAAACCAATCAATCCAGGAGCTGTAGCAGTGTGTGAAATCCACTGATTTCTTTAAGGCATTGCGCTCACAAAGGCCTCTTAACAGACCAGCACTGGACACCATCAGATCACTTTTTGCCTTTGGAGGAAAAGTCTCAAAATATAAAAGAGTATCTCAAAAAGCTGAGAGCACCGAGGACAATAGCACTTTGCATAACCATGTCATGAAATTTTGCTGACTTTGAGTGTGGCTCAGATCGTAAAGAATCTATCTGCAATGAGGGAGACCTGGGTTCAATCTATGGTTTGAGAAGATCCCCCAAAGGCGGGCATGGCAACCCACTCCAGTGTTCTTGTCTGAAGAATCCTCATGGACAGAAGAGCCTGGTTGGCTACAGCCCATGGGGTCACAAAGAGTTGGACACCCTGAATGACTAAGCACAGCACATTTACACACCTATATGTAAATACGAATGAACAACGTTTTTACTTGCTCCCTTTCTCTCAGGCAATTGTGTAAATGAAAAGGGCTATAATTTTGCAAATTTCTTTCCTTTTATCTTATTTATTAACCACAAGAAGGGGACAGTATTGCCTCTCATATGTTATCTTCTGTCATGTAAAGGCATTGTGGTGTAGCAGAAAGAATGTGGATTTCTGAATTAAATCAACCCGTATTTTCATTCTGGTTTCTCCTATTCACTAGTTGAGGAAGTTTGAAAACACAGACACACACACACACACCTTTTTAAACCTCGGTTACTTTATGTGTAAATAATAACTATCTCTTTGTTTAAAGTTAACTTTTTTATTCTAGAGAAAATAAAATAACATTTTATCCCCTTTGATATGAATGTACCACTTTATGGAAGCTGACACTCAGAGTGTAAATGAAAACTCAAGCAACTCTTAATGCCATCTTTTCCTTCTAGCATTGGGAAGATAAGGGAAGGGAAGGAATTCCAGTCAGCTCAGCGTGTTCAGGGTTGGACATCCTCACCCCTCCCCAGAAGCACTGGACACGCTGACAGCCAAGAAGGACTGCACTGTTATCTTGACAGACATTCACCCTCAGAAACCCTCTTCTTGTCTCACAAGCCAGAAGAACAACAGAACTTGTGTCAGAAGATCCTAGGAAGTATATGAGGAGGATGTCAGGCCAGCCACATTCGTGTCTCTGGCCTTACACTATCTCAGTGAAAGGCTCTCAGTAAACCCCGGTCTTACAGGTCCAGTGGGACTGGCAGAGTCTGGCTCTATTGAGGCAAAGAGAGATGGGGCAGGAAAAGGGAGTGGCATGGAAGGCAGACTAATCACATCTACAGTGAGGAAGGGTTTAAAGGTGGACTTTGACAAGATGGCCAGGAAGACAGGTCTTATGATATTCCAGGCAACCCCAACCAAACACATCTAAAATGAGAGTTAAAATCCAATCCCAAATTTTCAGTGATTCCCAAATCTGTAATGTCAAAGTCAAATTCCCTGGACTTTTTTTTTGATATCTAAGTAACTACACTTTTAAATTCCTTTGGGGCTGGTTCTGTGACCAGAGAAAATCTCCTATAAAGTGGCTTCTTGGAAGAGTCTAGATTCCAGGAAGATGGAACTATCCCAGGAACCACTTATCAAAATGATAATCAAATCCTTGTGAAAAGTATCTGGCCCATAGGAGACACTCAACACATGCTAGTTTCTTACTGCAAAAGATTCATTGCTCCAATCTTTCCTTCCTAGGTGTCTCAGTGGTAAAGAACCTGCCTGCCAATGCAGGAGATATAGAAGATGTGGATTTGATCCCTGGGTTGGGAAGATCCCTTGGAGAAGGAAATGGCAACCCACTCCCCTGTTCTTCCCTGGGAAATCCCATGGACAGAAGAACCTGACAGGCTATAGTCTATGGGGTCACAAAGAGTTGAACTCCACTGAACGGCTGGGCATGTTCCATTCTCTCAAAAAAATAGGTCTCCTATGTGCTAAGGATTGGCATTTATCTTGGGGCAAAGCAATGATGTGAACGTGAATGTGTGAGTCACTTAGTTGTGTCTGACTCTTTGTGATCCCATGGACAGTAGCCCACCAGGTTCCTCTGTCCATGGAATTCTCCAGGCAAGAATACTGGAGTGGATAGCTATTCCTTTCTTCAGGGTATCTTCCCAACCTAAGGATTGAACCAGGGTCTCTTGCATCACAGGAGTATTCTCATCTGAGCCACCACGGAAGTGTTGAGAATGGCAATTCTAATCCTTCATAGAACATAAAATCTGGCTTTGACTGATGAGTTATACTATTTCTCCCAGACACAGTCTTGGCAATGTGATTCATTAAACTAAGCACGTTACTAGGAAATTTTTTTTAAAAAAAAAAGCAAACAAAACTGGAATTCTAATTCTACCACTAATTAGCTATGACTTTGGAAAAACCATGTAATACTCTTGGATGTCAGTTTCTATAGAAAACAAAAGGACAGATAAGCTTTAAAGCCCCTTTTTTCTGAACATAGGCAACTATACAGTCATCAAACACGCATCCTTGGGCTTATTCATGCCATAGTTCAACCAACCAAGCTCAGTAACCCTCTGTTTTTCTTACCTGATCTTATTACCATTCTTCATGCCTAGCTGGCTAGTAATGGCAGCAGGGTTCCATTGGCCTGTGTGACCATGTTCCTGTGGCACAAAGTCGAGCATAATGAAATGACTACCAAGGCTTAAACTGCAAGCACAGACAAGCAGGTCTCAAGCAGGGCACCCTCTCCAGCAGTGGACAGCTGCTCAGTAGCTGTCTACACCATGATTTAACACTGGGAACTTATTTTGAATCAGCTCTTTTCGACACCAGATGTCCAACAATGACTATTTTCACAGGCCTTACACAGTCCCTGCAAGGCTGACACATGTCATTTCGCTCTAAAATGTGCTGTATCAATAACACGTCTCCACACCATCTCCTATCTCAGGTTTCCTGAGAAAAGGAAAACGCTCAAGTGAAATCAGAGACTTCGTTGGACTGACCGGTAAGTTTTAGCCTTTTTAAGGTTCCCCCATGTTTCAGGGTAGTATTGTGCACTTTGGTGATGCTGAGAACAGACTGATGCCAATAAGCCATTTGAGATAAGAACTAATTGGAAACAGAAGGTTGAAGAATGATGATGTTGGGAACGAGCAAAGGGGACAGACAAGTAATTACTCAGGCAGAATTTCTTTACACAAAAGGCAGATGGAAAAGGGAACAAAATTCCAAAGTCTATGGCAGAAGTAAGCAGCTGCACATTTCTTTTTTTGTGGAAAAGCAAACAGAGTGAGTGATTCACTGGGTTGGTAATGGGCTCCAGGGGTCCCCAGGGAGTCACAATGTACTGGCAGCCCACAGCATGTAAAATCACTCAGTGGTCTCCATCGAGCTCACCTCCTCAACTGACTCTAATTGTGAGGCATATGAGATGAGATTTAAGGAGAGACTGAAGAGAAACAGCCTCCTGTTCACACATGAATCATGGAAGAGGTGTGCTGCGGAAAAGGCAGGAAGATCAACACACACGCCAAATGTTCCACATTCGTAACGAGCCATAGATCAGAAGCAACTGAACGTTTCCATTCATAACCATAAACTCCCTATACATAGAAATCACGAAAAGGTGGCATCTTGGAAAATATTCCTCCAAATTATCATCGAGTCATCAGGTTGTGGATAAACAAAGCTCTGTGATCTCAGGGCTGACTTTGAAAAGCAAACGCAATATAATAAATAGTAATCAGTGGGGAAAACAGAGATGCCAGCTTCCCCCCAAAGCAAAAATCCATTAGTAGCAATCTGACTCAACAGGACTAATTAAAAGATATTTAATACAGTACTGTCTACAAAACAAAATTTTTAAATAAAGACACAAAAAATCTTTCTTAATTTTTGTCTCAGGCTCAAACTTCCTACCCTCATTTTCCTGTCTCTCTAAAATTAGATATAGATATGTACATGCTAGAGTGGACAAATGCATTGAAAGAACATTCTTCAAGGACATCTCTCACAAGATATGATAGCATTAAAGCGACCAGGTCCCCAGCTAGCTGGGAACATGAAACCAGATACCAGGCTTCACACTGATGAAAAAAGTTTTCAATAGGTAGAAAATGATAAAGAAAAGAAAGAACAGAAGAGAGAGAAGATCTCATGTGAAGTAAAAGCCATAATTTAGTCAGTACGGAAAAGAAAAAAGATAGGTATAAGGATGAAAGACAACAAGAAAGGTCAATAATAGATTTAAGAATAATACATGTTACGATGGGATAATGTATAAATCTTTACAATGAGATTTTTACTCCGTTGGCATTTTTCACAAACTGAAGTACATCCAATCCCAATTGCAACCACTTCTTTGCCCCAACTCCCGCTTCCCTTTTCCCCGTAAGGGTCTAGACTCCTTTCTGCTTCAGTTCAGATACCCACAGTTCTTCTTCTAGTCCACTTCCTTCCAGTCCTCCCCTCTGGCTAAATCACACTCAACCTGTGGCTTCAGACTCCAAGTTGGAGATGCCTGACTTGAGTTCTTGCCCCACCTTTAATATGAAACCTCTAGATTGTTCTCTCATAAAACTCATGGGTTTTCTGGCAAATTACACAATGCGATTTGAAATTATATATTTATTTCTATGTTGGTTTTTCTTCCCCACCACACTGTGAACTCTCCTTGAGTGAAGGCTTCTCTGCTTTGCTCACCACTGTGATATCTAATTTCTGACAGAGAGCTTGGCACAGAGTAAGTACTTAATAAAACTTGCTGCTGAATTAACAGACACCACTCCCCAAACCTCTTACAGGTCATAGGATTTTGCTACCTATGGTTAAAAGTAATAATAAGTCTTATGATATATAATCAGTTCAGTTCAGTTGCTCAGTCGTGTCCGACTCTTTGCGACCCCATGAATAGCAGCATGCCAGGCCGCCCTGTTCATCACCATCTCCCGGAGTTCACTCAGACTCACGTCCATCGAGTCAGTGATGCCATCCAGCCATCTCATCCTCTGTCGTCCCCTTCTCCTCCTGCCCCCAATCCCTCCCAGCATCAGAGTCTTTTCCAATGAGTCAACTCTTCGCATGAGATGACCAAAGTACTGGAGTTTCAGCTTTAGCATCATTCCTTCCAAAGAAATCCCAGGGCTGATCTCCTTCAGAATGCACTGGTTGGATCTCCTTGCAGTCCAAGGGACTCTCAAGAGTCTTCTCCAACACCACACTTCAAAAGCATCAATTCTTCGGCGCTCAGGCTTCTTCACAGTCCAACTCTCACATCCATACATGACCACAGGAAAAACCATAGCCTTGACTAGATGGACCTTAGTCAGCAAAGTAATGTCTCTGCTTTTGAAAATGCTATCTAGGTTGGACATAACTTTTCTTCCAAGGAGTAAGTGTCTTCTAATTTGATGGCTGCAGTCACCATCTGCAGTGATTTTGGAGCCCAAAAAAATAAAATCTGACACTGTTTCCACTGTTTCCCCATCTATTTCCCATGAAGTGATGGGACCAGATGCCATGATCTTCGTCTTCTGAATGTTGAGCTTTAGGCCAACTTTTTTGCTCTCCTCTTTCAATAACAATGGGCTTCCCTGGTGGCAAAGAATCTGCCTGCCAATTCAGGAAACACCGGTTCAATCCCTGGATCAGAAAGATCCCCTGAAGATGGAAATGGCAATCCACTCCAGTATTCCTGCCTTGGGAAATCCCACGGACAGAGGAATCTGGCAGGCTACAGTCCATAGGGTCTCAATAGAGTGGGACATGGCTTAGCAACTAAACAACAACAGCAAACAATAACAACAATTATAATCTAGGACTTAATGATTAACCTTGTGTCAGGTACTGTTCTGAGAATCTTATTTACACTGAGTCATTTAATCATTATGACACCCCAATGATGTAGGTACTATTATGATATCCATTTTAGAAATGAAGACATTTATGCACAGAAAATTAGATAACTCGCTCAAAGTCAACTGGCTATTAAATGATGGAACCTGTATTAGAAAGCAATCCTCAGAGCAGCAGGATGTGTATATATTATGAGAGATTTATTTTAAGGAATTGGATTACATGTTTGTGGGGGCAGGCAAGTCTGAATCTTCAGGGTAGGCTGAAGACCCAGGGAAGAGTCAGTGTTTTCACTCAAGTCTGAAGAAGGTCTGCTAGCAGAACTCCCTCTTCCTGAGGGATATTAGTCTTTTCTCTTAAGGTCTTCAACTGATGGGATGAGGCCTATCACTTTTCAGAAGGTAACCAACTTAACCTGAACATTAAAGATTTAAATGTTACTAGCATCTTAAAAAAATATCCTCACATCAACAGCTAGACCACTGATTGATCAAAACTGGGTTCCAAGACCTCACCAAGTTAATACATAAAATTAACCATCACAGAGCCAGGATACAAATTCAGTCTACTTCCAACATCCAAATACTTAGATCATATACTATTCAGGAATTTAGACTGTGAGGATTCCCTTAAAGTTCATTTTCTACACTTTTGACAGTAGGAAAAAAATGCATAGATATTTGTGTTGTGTATGTATGTAATTCTTTGTGAGAATTAACAATAAAATGCGGGACATTTGTTTCAATAAGTTCCACAGGTATAAACATTTTCTCATTTTATTGGGATAATTGTTGAGTACCAAGATGGAAAAAGATAAACTGTGAAACTTACAGTTTAAAAATGACGTATTACTTATTGTCAATTTTCAAATGAGTTTTAAATTGCAGGAAAGACACTCAGCACTTCAAAGAAATTCTTATAACCGTATCCCAAGACAAAGAGAATAAAATTAATAGTTGTGTTTCTAAGCAGAACAGTGAATAGAAGTGACAACCCCTGAGTTCTAGTTTTAATTCTGCCAAGAATGGTCGTAAACAGAGCCGATCATGAACACTCAGGATGACTATCAGTTCCCCACAGCAGCATCACCACCAACTTCCCTTCAAATCTAAAAGTCCAAGTTTCATGCTCATTTTTTAGAGCAAAGTACCACCTCCAGACATCTGGGTTAAATAAAAAATATGTCACCCTGTGGTTAATATATTAGGTCATGGATATACAATCACACAAGCAAAATAACTTATTATTTATAAGCCACCACAGTAGAGCACCAAATCCTGTCATCATGGAACACGGATCCAGTCTTCTGTACTTTTCACATCCATAAAGTAGGGATAGAATTTCCAATTATGGATGTTGACACATTATAGAATATTAACAGAAGCAATTTCAGAAGCCCATTTTCAGAGAACAGCTTTTCCTTTAAAGTAAAGCTTGGTTTGTAGGAGATTCCCACTAGAGAACTGGAGTAAATATTTGCAAGAGTTTTTTGGGTTTTTTTTTTTAAGATCTGAGGATAACAGAAGCTATTTGCTGAGAACTTTCATCCATCATTAAAACTGATATCCTGAAGCCTGGCAGTGAATGGAGTTCTACTCCATCGCCTGACCTAACCACTTTTTGGTGTAAACCACAGTAAAGGTGATGAATCATCAGATCCCAGAAAAATAAGACTCCAAAGTCCAGTTCCTTCAGGGCAGAGTATCCAGATAGAACAATAGCTATGTCAATCACCAGAAATATACATCAGTTCATCTAAAATGTTCAAGCGAAAAGAGTCCAAACTGAGGAATCAAAATTTTATGTATAACTAGAGGCATGATAATTGATGATTTGGATCACCAAGAAACAATGTTTACATTTCAAACATCCAGGGCTTGATTTTCCTGGTATGAACATGAATCAGACAAAAAGGATATACACAGTTACACAGGAGGAGACATGTTTCAGCTATGAACATTTCACTGCAAATGACAAAAAGAGCCTGTGGGAAAACCCAGAGGACAAGAGAATTGAGTGAACACAATAGGAACTTGCATGTAAAAATGAAGTTAAAAGGGATAGAATCATGCCATTTAAGAAGAGAATAAGTCACATTTCATAATTTTCCATTTGCCTGTGTTTTTTTTTTTTTCCAGCTCTTGACAGTAAAGAGAAAATATGTTCAATCTTCTGCTGGGTTCCCCCCAAACAATGCCATGATAAGGCAATTCTATGGGGCTCAGCAAATACTGTCAGAGAGGATATTATGAAAAGTATGTGATAAATATATCAGCTCACGAGAAAATATCAGAGTGAAAGGGGTTGGAAGTTTTTTAAAAAGACTAGTTGTCAAGGGACTGTGTAAACATGGAGAAGTGAAATGATCTCCAAATTTTAAATGTTGTTCAATTCTTCAAGTTGTGTCTGATTCTTTGCAACCCCACGGCGTGTAGCACACCAGGCCTCCCTGTCCTTTACCATCTCTTAGAGCTTGCTCAAATTCATGTCTATTGTGATGCCATCCAACCATCTCATCCTCTGTTGCCCGCTTCTCCTCCTGCGTTCTATCTTTCCCAGCATCAGGGTCTTTTCTAATGAGTCAGCTCTTTCCATCAAGTGTCCAGAGTATTGGAGCTTCAGATTCAGCATCAGTCTTTCCAATATATTCAGTGTTGTTTTCCTTTAGGACTGATGCTGGAATAAAAAGAGTTACTGACCATCTGAACAGAAAACTGGTAAGGAAGAGATGCTGTGGAAAAAATACAAACAATAAACTGTTTCATGAAGCACCCCACTCCCCACCCCCACCCCTGTATGTCTGGAGCATATTGACCTCATTTGCTGCCCCATCTGAGACGTAAGAGGAAGGTAGAAACATGCAACCAGGGGAGAGTTAGGAAGGGGGGTGGTGGAGCCTGAGGGGTCATTAACATGCACAGCAGGTAGCAGCTGAGCCCTGGTGACTTAATAGGATCCCCTAAGTAAAACAGTAGATGAAGAAGACAGAATGGGCACGTATAAAGATGGGATAGGCACTGAAAGAAATAGCAAAGTAATAAAAAGAATTGGATTATACAGTGGATTAGAAAGAGGAAGTATTAAATTTAGTAGAAAGGGGAAGAAAAAGCCTGCAAAACATAATAGGAAACTGATGAGGAAAAGGGACTCAAATGCTAAACAGAACACTTAACTGATTTCAGAAAAATGATACAAACTGGAGACAAGTCAATTATCTTGATCAATCAAGTAACATAAATGTTAACTGAGACCAAGTTTGAAGGTCACCCTCTTCTCCAGGCCTCCAGAATCTTTATAAAGCAAACAATTCCTCTTTGCAGTGCATTTCCCCCACACACCTCCCTCAGCTGATGGTGAGTGGAAGTTGCTCAGTCATTTCTGAATCTTTGTGACCCCATGGACTAGGGCCTACCAGGCTCCTCTGTCCATGGAATTCTCCATGTAAGAATACTGGAGGTTGCCATTCCCTTCTCCAGGGGATCTTCCCAACCCAAGGATTGAACCCAGGTCTCCTACAATGCAGGCAAATTCTTTACCATCTGAGCCACCAGGGAAACAAATGGTACAGGCAGATGGTGACGGTAGAGGCTCGCTTTAGTCACAGAGAACACAGTCAAAGTTTTGCACAGTTCTAAAAGCAAGTCAGACATCTTTCTCTTCCACAAGGGTCAGCATTTCCATGATGTATAGCAAGTTCTAGCTATAATTTGATCTAATTGAGTTTTAAAATATATGAAGCTATGCAGAAGCTAGAGCTGTTTTGCAAGAATATACCCAAGTAGAATAGCAACTGAAGCAAAGTTGGTTTCCATAACTTTCAGTTCACAGTCCCCCTTTCTGTACCCCATTCCTGCTCTCATCTTGGTAGTCACTGGGGTCTCCCTGAACTTGCCCCTGCCTTTCATCTCATTAGCATCTTGAGTAGGCACATTGCCAGTGACCATAGCTCTGCTGAGCCAAAGGACACATATCCAGGTCTTGAATCTTCATTAACAGACCTGCTTTTCTCTTATTTTCTCCATTTAATTTTTTAAAATAGCTTTCTTCTGGTCTTGTGACTTTTCAACATACGAATAAATGTTCTGCCTCCCTCGGTTCTAAAAATGAATGGTTTGAAAAACTGTCAGCTGTAAGTCAGAAACAGGTTCAGATGGAAGCATTTTCTTCTCTTCCCTGTCCACTCCAATATTGAAAAGTCCATTATTCTTTATGCTTGTGGAAAAGCACAGGGCCACATTTCAACTTCACCTGAATGCCCTCTTGCATAGCTGAAGATTTTGCAATAGTTTATGAGGCGAAAGCATACTAGGGTTTAGCTTTTGCGGTGGCGGTGGTGTTGTGGGGTGGTGTGTATGTGTATGTCCTTCCAAAGGGAAGGTGTTCTTTTCACCTCTATGCCTCTTTGGGGCTTCGGCAGAGAAGAAAGCCTCTACAGTTTACGTTCGCTTTGTCAGCCCTGTAAGCAACCATCTGTTTCAGCGGTGGAGTGCGATCTGTCAGTTTTGTTTCTGGTGGGGATGTAGTGGCAGGAGCTGGCTCATAGTTGCTTCTTGGAGAACTGCAAAGTAATTAACCATTCCTGTACTGGCTACAAAAGAGATGGCCACTCTCAACGTTGGCCAGATTTTTGCTTTATCCAGTGCTGGAAGTACTACAAAAAACTGAATAGCTATTCATCGTGCTTCATTGTTCCCTAAAGAGGCAACATGCTCTTTGTTATAAAGGCAACCTGGATTTTCTGACATACCGTTTCATTTCAGTGTCTGTGTGCCAAAGATGGAACAAAGTCTGGGTGCTGTAGACAAACAATCAGAACATGACAGTGACAAACACCCTGAGAGCCCGAGTTCCCCAACATGTGAACAGGGGCCTACCGTTCACAGATGATGGCGGTGTGAGCTGGGGCTGGGAGGAAGACAGGAACGGAGAGGGGGCAGGAGACTGATTTTTAAAATATTTGGGAGATGTGATGCTTCTCTGATGGAGTGTAACGTTATCGGACACAGTCCTAAGAAATCAAAAACCTGGAAAGAGATAAGGACCAACAAATTTTATTTTTTATTCTATTTTCCTCCCAGATTCTCTTCATTTGTCTTTCCCATTTTTTCTTTAATCTTGAACATAATGCTCGGTCTCTGTTGTCATCCATAAAATAGGCTCAACAGTTGAGCCACAAGATGTTGAAAACACGTCAAATGGTTATATAAAATAGATTTTGAGAACTTTTAGAAATAGTGAGGGGAATGAATAAATTATTCTTTTGTTTCTAACATTATGCTCTCTGGACACACTGGAGTTTGTATTTATTAATTTAATAGTACTATAGGACTGCTGCTGCTGCTGCTAAGTCGCTTCAGTCGTGTCCGACTCTGTGCGACCCCATAGACGGCAGCCCACCAGGCTCCCCCGTCCCTGGGATTCTCCAGGCAAGAACACTGGAATGGGTTGCCATTTCCTTCTCCAATGGATGAAAGTGAAAGTGAAGCTGCTCAGTCGTGTCCGATTCTTCGCAACTCCATGGACTGCAGCCTACCAGGCTCCTCCACCCATGGGATTTTCCAGGCAAGAGTATTGCAGTGGGGTGCCATTGCCTTCTCCAACTATAGGACTAGTCAAACATAAATGTTATCTCTATTTTCAACTGACTCATTTATCTTTTCCAGCATATTAAAAAGTTTGATGAAATAGTTAGGTTGGCTATCATATGAGATAAGGAAATATTTCCAGTGTTACGGGCTAAATAGTCCACATTTGTGCTCTTATAGCCCTGTACACAGTGGCAAGTTTTGACAAATTAGGTTCTCATCTTCTGAACATATTCCCAAAAAGCTATTCCACTATTTTCCTGACAGCTTACTAGACTTCTTATTCCTAATTAATGTTTTTCTTGCATTGAATAATAATTTATAAAAATATTTTACTTTATAATTAAAACCATTCCTTCTTAGTTAATAAGAGTAATTTGGAGAAGGCAATGGCAACCCACTCCAGTACTCTTGCCTGGAAAATCCCATGGACGGAGGAGCCTGGTAGGCTGCAGTCCATGGGGTCGCTAAGAGTCAGACATGGCTGAGTGACTTCACTTTCACTTTTCACTTTCATGCATTGGAGAAGGAAAGGGCAACCCACTCCAGTGTTCTTGCCTGGAGAATCCCAGGGACGGGGGAGCCTGGTGGGCTGCCATCTATGGGGTCGCACAGAGTCGGACATGACTGAAGCAACTTAGCAGCAGCAGTAGCAGCAATATGTCTGATTAACAATGTTCCCTTAGCATTTTTAGGCCAACTCAAGTCTTCCATTCTTTTCTCCACACTAAACATTCATCAATTTTACATTTTCCTATAGATGTTTCAGTTCAGTTCAGTTCAGTCACTCAGTCATGTCCGACTCTTTGTGATCACATGGACTGTAGCACTCCAGGCCTCCCTGTCCATCACCAACTCCCAGAGTTTACCCAAACTCGTGTCCATTGAGTCCATGATGCCATCCAACCATCTCATCCTCTGTCATCCCCTTCTCCTTCTGCCTTCAATCTTTCCAGCATCAGGGCCTTCTCCAATGAGTCAGTTCTTCACATCAGGTGGCCAAAGTATTGGAGTTTCAGCTTCAACATTAGTCCATTCAATGAACACTCAGGACTAATCTCCTTTAGGATGGACTGATTGTATCTCCCTGCAGTCCAAGGGACTCTCAAGAGTCTTCTCCAACACCACAGTTCAAAAGCATCAATTCTTCGGCGCTCAGCTTTCTTTATAGTCCAACACTCACATCCATACATGACTACTGGAAAAATCATACCCTTGACGAGACAGACCTTTGTTGGCAAAGTAATGTCTCTGCTTTTTAATATGCTATCTAGGTTGGTCATAACTTTCCTACCAAGGAGTAAGCATCTTGTAACTTTATGGCTGCAGTCACCAACTATAGTGATTTTGAAGCCCCCCAAAATAAAGTCTGTCACTGTTTCCACTGTTTCCCCATCTATTTCCCATGAAGTGATGGAAACAGATGCCATGATCTTAGTTTTCTGAATGTTGACCTTTAAGCCAACCTTTTCACTCTCCTTTTTTGCTTTCACCAAGAGGCTGTTTAATTCTTCGCTTTCTGCCATAAGGGTGGTATCATCTGCATATGTGAGGTTATTGATATTTCTCCCGGCAACCTTGATTCCAGCTTTTCTTCCTCCAGCCCAGCGTTTCTCATGATCTCTGTTCGCCTCCAAGGCAAACCATTCAATATCACAGTTATCCAAGTCTATGCCCCAACCAGTAATGCTGAAGAAGCTGAAGTTGAACGGTTTTATGAAGACCTACACGATCTTTTAGAACTAACACCCAAAAAAGATGTCCTTTTCATTATAGGGGACTGGAATGCTAAAGTAGGAAGTCAAGAAACACCTGGAGTAACAGGCAAATTTGGCCTTGGAATGCGGAATGAAGCAGGGCAAAGACTAATAGAGTTTTGCCAAGAAAATGCACTGGTCATAGCAAACACCCTCTTCCAACAACACAAGAGAAGACTCTACATGTGGACATCACCAGATGGTCAACACCGAAATCAGATTGATTATATTCTATGCAGCCAAAGATGGAGAAGCTCTATACANGAATGAAGCAGGGCAAAGACTAATAGAGTTTTGCCAAGAAAATGCACTGGTCATAGCAAACACCCTCTTCCAACAACACAAGAGAAGACTCTACATGTTAACCTTAGGTTAAGTAAATTCCTTTCCTAGTTGTAACTCACTACACCCTCACCCTATAGGAATGCAGCTTTACTTAGAGGGTGGTGCCTGATTTAAGAAAAAATCACCCCTGGAAAAATAAGTTTTCTGGTTAACTGACTGGTATCAGAAAGGGCCATAAAATGTCAGCAGGCCTCAAGGCCAGAAGATGATGTAAAAACCCATAAGACCTTTGTATAATTTTATATGAAGCACCTGATTGTGACAAGGGTCAGGTCTGCTGACCCCCGCATGACTCTGTATTCATCCCTATGTATAACAGAAAGTATATAAGCAAACCTGAAAAATAAAGAAATCGGATCAGTTTCTGGAAAGACTGATTCCCCCATGTCGTTTCTTTCTTGCTCCCCGTTTTTCTGGCTGAATTCCCATCTGGAGCGTGGGTGCCCACCACGTCTACTTACTTGCCCCGGCTTTCAAGCCCACGCGAGAAGGAGCCCAGGGAGGGGCACCTTCCGATATTCAAGTGGCGCCGGCGGCCCAGCGTAGATGGTGCCATTCCTTGTCTTGGAATTTTATTGGTATCCCACATAAACCAAGTTATTCAGCCTCTTTTTCTCTCCTACTATTTTCTGGCCTAATTCCCATCTGGTGCAGGGGTACCCACCAAGCCTGCTAATTTTGCCTGGGCTTCTAAGATCGGACCGGGGGGGCCTCAGTGCCTCCTCTCCTTTGGGAGAATGGGAAGATGCCTGCAGCCTACGTAGGTGGTGATTGGTATTCCATGTAAACCAAGTTATTCAGCCTCTTTTTCTCTGCTAATTTTCTAATCCCTCTCTATCTGTTATTAATTAAGTTTTTTCCAAGGATGCCGACTCTGTCCCTACCTTCGAATCACCCTGGATCCACCGGGGCTGGACCCCGGCACACTATGTACATCATTTTGAACAGAGTGGTCTAGGTTTGAGCCCCAGAACCCAGCCCTGCAGTAAAAATGCCTTCTCTACCCTGTGGCTCTGCAATAGGGAAGAACAAATCTGCTTCCACAAGGACTTCCCTGGGGGCCTGGTGGTTAAGGCTCTGTGCTCCCAAACCAGGAGGCACAGGTTTGGTCCCTGGTTGGGGAACTAAGACCCCACATGACTGTGCAGTGGCCAGAAACAAATAAAACAGACATTTTAAAAAAAATGTATAGTCTGAAATATACAGGAGAGCCAATTCTCAGGATCTGACCTTTAAGGTTAATACCTCATTCATACAGAGATAAAAAGTTGCAGAGCAGAGGACAGCATTTGTCTTGTTAAAGGTTTACAGGAACATGTGACCTGACCTGCAAGAACAAAGGATTCCTACACCAAGAAGTTTACAACAAACTGCCATGCTCTGACTTCACGGTGTCTTTTAAAAAATGCTTGCTGAGAGAAGTCCCCCACAGTCCACTAACTAGGACTCCGAGCTTTCACTGCCGCCAGCCAGGTTCAGTCCCTGGTTGGGGAACTAGGATCCAGCAAGCCTCATGGCACAGGCAAAAAGAAAAAAAAAAAATAGAAAACTATTTTTGCTGAAATTCTTTGAAGAGTTCAGGATTTAGGGGAGGCATCAGCCCCCAGTTTTCCTTATGCAGCCCTGCAATAAACCTGTCTCTGCTCCAAAGTCCATTTTGTTGCTGACTGACCTCACTGGGGGTCGGGCATGTGAACTTGCATTCAGTAACAGCTCTACCTGCAGATGGTGACTGCAGCCATGAAGTTAAAAGACGCTTACTCCTTGGAAGGAAAGTTATGACCAACCTAGACAGCATATTTAAAAAGCAGAGACATTACTTTGTCAACAAAGGTCCATCTAGTCAAGGCTATGGTTTTTCTAGTAGTCATGTATGGATGTGAGAGTTGGACTATAAAGAAAGCTGAGTGCCGAAGAATTGATGCTTTTGAACTGTAGTGTTGGAGAAGACTCTTGAGAGTCCCTTGGACTGCAAGGAGATCCAACCAGTCCATCCTAAAGGAAATCAGTCCTGGGTGTTCATTGGAAGGACTGATGTTGAAGCTGAAACTCCAATACTTTAGCCACCTGATGCAAAGAACTGACTCATTTGAAAAGACCCTGATGCTGAGAAAGATTGAAGGCAGGAGGAGAAGGGGACGACAGAGGATGAGATGGGCGTGCTGCAGTCCATGGGGCTGCAAAGAGTCAGACACGACTGAACAACTGAACTGAACTGAACTTCCTATACTGGGGCTGGGGCTTCATTCCTGGGGTCAAGCTTAGCCCCTTCGCTCACTTCTTCGGTTGGTCCTTGAGTAACCATGCAGGGGTCCCCCTCTTTGCTTCCTGCGGCTGCTGTCACAGAGTACCACAGACTCTGACACTGTGTACATGACTGAGATGATAGAAACGCATCCCTCACTGATCTGCAGTCCAGAAGCAAAGCAAGGTGGATCTTCCCACAGAGTTCTCCCCGTGGGCACATCTGTGTCCAAAACTCCTTTTCATGAGGGCACAGACATATTGGAGCAGGGCCAACCCTACTGACCTCATCCAAACTTAGTAACCTGCGAAGACCCTCATTCCAAACACGGCCCCATCCTGGAGGACGGGGAGGATGGGGGTTAGGAATTCAGTGTCTTCTGGAGGGACACTGTCCAGTCCACAAGAGTCACAACAACACGTCATGCATCTGAAGATGTTGAGACACAGGTGTAATGTGACTTACAGTGCAACCCCGTTCACTGGGGGCACCGGCTGCTGACAGACATCCCATGTTAACAGAAGGACATCGCATCTGTGACAATGTGCACACAGTAGGAGCTTCATGCTCACCCTGCGAGAGTGGAGGACAGCTTCCTAGATGAGGTGAACATCTGGTTCTGAAGGATGGACTCTACTCTAAGGAGGCAGGAAGGAAGGACGGCTGCTCTAGGCTGAGAACTCTCCCCTGTGAAGTCAAAGTAGAGATGCTGGCCTCTACTTAGGGCCACGAGCAGGTGCTGTGATGGAGGGAGCGAAGCGGTTGAACAGGGACCATGAGAAGGACACAGTTACCCGCGTAAGTGAGAACAGCGCCCAGCATCCTGGGCAGACGCCCGACGGCAGCCCTTCAACTGGACGTGAGGCTGTCAGAAGCCCCTGGCCTGAACACCCTGGCGAGGAGAACGGGGAGGTGATGAACGCCCCATCAGTACAGCCTGACTCAGCGTGGCTCAGATCAGAAAACAGAGCAGCCGGGGTGGGGGCCTCCGGGAGCATGCGTCAGGTCGGGTCACAGTCTCGCGACCTCCTCCCGGTGCCCCTGTGTGTCCACACCGCTCTCTCCACGTCCTTGCTCATCATCACAGACGGTAGCCAGCACCGACAGTTACCTAGGCAACCGGCCCCCTTGGTGACCGGCAGGCGCCAGAGGACCGCTCCCAGCCACAGAGGAACATCCTTCCTTTCACCTGATTGGGCCGCCATAGGCCTCATTCCCACCCCTGGACAGGAAGAGTCACCTGCACCCCGCTGCAGCCTGAGTTCCTGATCAAATACCGGGAGTGATGAAGTCAAAATCCCCATCTCATCTGTTAGAAAAGCCAGGGGAACTTATAAAAATTTCTGATGCCCAAGTCTCATCAACCTCTCAATTTAATTAGTCCAGGTGGAAACTCAGGCATATTTTTTTTTAATTTCCCTCAGATGAGTCTAGTGTGCAGATAAAATTGACATCCCTTGACTTGGTGCAATCTGGGACCCACTCTTAGGTGTAGAAGGAAACTCAGGTCTGCCACGTTGCAAGGGCTGTGGGAAAGGAGAGGTGGGCACTGTGAAAAAATAAGAATATAAAACAACAGTAAAACAGATCCTTCAGTAAGGTAGAAGTGGGTAATGAGGCTGGGTAGACAGCCCACACTACGGCACCTGAAATCATGCAAAGGTTTTTACTTTTCCTCGTTGTATATTATTTGTAACACGGATAACTTGGGTATGTTTACCAGTTAAGGGAAAAGACACAGGAAAAGAGCAATTAAAGAGAGAGTCTGACGGACCGGGCAATGTTATGGAGGAGTCAGCGATGGGTACCCCCAGAGGCTTGGAATGCACACAAGTTAAATGCTCATAGAAGCACTGTGAACACACACTGAGTCCCTTACAAATAAGGGTAGACTCTGACATCCAGCAAGAGCCGCTGCTTAGCACTTGGCAGTAAAGCACTTCTAAGAGGCCATGAGTCTTACAGCGTTTTCTATGAGGACACCCACAAAATCAGTAGCTACTTCCTCTCCTCCTTTACTCTGCTTTCAGCTCAGAACAACTTTGCATCCTTCATACTTAGTCCCTCTGTTGTGTTTGAATCTTTGGGACCCATGGACTGTATGTAGCCCACCAGGCTCCACTGTCCATGGGATTCTCCAAGCAAGAATACTGGGGTGGGTTGCCATTTCCTACTCCAGGGGATCTTCCTGACCCAGGGATGGAACCTGCATCTCCCTTGTCCCTGCCTTGCAGGTGAATTCTTTACCACTGAGCCACAGAAGAACCATACAAAGGACAACTTCACGGCCCAGACACCCATGATGGTGTGACACCCACCTAGAGCCGGACGACCTGGAATGTGAAGTCAGGGGAGCTTTAGGAAGCACCACTACAAAGCAAGTGGAGGTGATGGAATTCCAGCTGAGCTATTTCAAATCCTAAAAGATGGTGCTGTGAAAGTGCTGCACTCAATATGCCAGTATATTTTGGAAAACTCAGCAGTGGCCATAGGACTGGAAAAGGTCAGTTTTCATTCCAATCCCAAAGAAAAGCAATGCCAAAGAGCATTCAAACTATCACACAATTGCACTCATCTCACACACTAGTAAAGTAATGTTCAAAATTCTCCAAGCCAGGCTTCAACAATATGTGGATCGAGAACTTCCAGATGTTCAAACTGGATTTAGAAAAGGCAGAGGAACCAGAGATCAAATTGCCAACATCCGCTGGATCATGGAAAAAGCAAGAGAGTTCCAGAAAAACATCTACTTCTGCTTTATTGACTATGCCAAAGCCTTTGACTGTGTGGATCACAACAAACTGTGGAAAATTCTGAAAGAGATGGGAATACCAGACCACCTGACCTGCCTCCTGAGAAATCTGTATGCTGGTCAAGAAGCAACAATTAGAAGGGGACATGAAACAACAGCGGAGAAGGCGATGGCACCCCCACTCCAGTACTTTTGCCTGGAAAATCCCATGGACAAGAGGAGCCTGGTAGACTGCGGTCAATGGGGTCACAAGAGTCGGACATGACTGAGCGACTTCCCTTTCACTTTTCACTTTCATGCATTGGAGAAGGAAATGGCAACCCACTCCAGCATTCTTGCCTGGAGAATCCCAGGGACGGGGGAGTCTGGTGGGCTGCCATCTATGGGGTCATACAGAGTCAGACACGACTGAAGCGACTTAGCATGGAACAACAGACTGGTTCAAAACTGGGAAAAGAGTATATCAAGACTGTATATTGTCACCCTACTTATTTAGCTTACATGCAGAATACATCATGCGAAATACAAGGCTGAATGAAGCACAAGCTGAAATCATGATTGCCAGGAGAAATATCAATAACCTCAGATATGCAGATGATACCAACCTTATGGCAGAAAGTGAAGAAATAAAGAGCTTCTTGAAGAAAGTGAGAAAACTGGCTTAAAACTCAACATTCAAAAAATGAAGATCATGGCATCTGGTCCCATCACTTCATGGCAAATAGATGGGAAAATAGTGGAAATAGTGTCAGACTTTATTTTTTTGGGCTCCAAAATCACTACAGATGGTGACTGCAGCCATGAAATCAGAAGACATTTGCTCCTTGGAAGAAAAGCTATGACCAACATAGACAGCATATTAAAAAGCAGAGACATTACTTTGCCAACAAAGGTCTGTCTAGTCAAAGATATGCTTTTTCCAGTAGTCATGTATGGATGCAAGAACTGGACTATAAAGAAAGCTGAGTGCCCAAAAAAATTGATGCTTTTGAACTGTGGTGTTGGAGACAACTCTTGAGAATCCCTTGGACTGCAAGGAGATCCAACCAGTCAATCCTGAAGGAAATCAGTCCTGAATATTCATTGGAAGGACTGATTCTGAAGCTGGAAACTCCCATAGTTTGGCTACCTGATGTGAAGAACTGATTCATTGGAAAAGACCCGGATGCTGGGCAAGATTGAGGGCATGAGGAGAAGGGGGTGACAGAGGATGAAATGGTTGGATGGCATCACCAACTTGATGGACATGAATTTGAGCAAGCTCCAGAAGCTGCTGATGGACAGGGAGGCCTGGCATGTTGTAGTCCACGAGGTCACAAAGAGTCGGACATGGCTGAGTGACTGAACTGAACTGAGCCACTGGCAAAGCCCCTACATCTCCTACATCCTGAGATGTAGGAGAACCCTTCAGAGTGCCCTGCCTCCTACTATTCCAGACAATCAAGGTACAAGAAAAAATCTACAGCATGCACTGATGGTGGAATTTAACAACTCATCTTGGATTTAAAATTGTGTTAAATGCTGCAAGAATAAAACATGGGACATCCATGGACCAAATTAGTTCTTGATGTAATGAATCTTGAATGAATAGATCCAAGGGATTTTGTTTATGTTTGAACATAAGACATAATATCCACTTAAATATGATATCTAGAAGGCTAAGCTGACAGTCAAAACTAAGGAAACTTAGATGATAACAAGTAATAATTTTAGATCAAGTCTCCAAATAACAATCAATTGAGACTGAAAATCATATTTTATTCTTGCACAAATATTCCTGTTTGCAGTTTACTTTTATATTTATGAATGGATCTAGATCAAATTAGAATAAGGGGCCAAGTTCAAGTTAAGATGGTCATTGTTTTGAGTAGAATGCTCTATTCAGGGTTCTAAAGAAAATGACATATTGTAAATAAGTTTAAATGAGTTCACTAACTGCAAGTCCAAATTAATTAAGTTTATAAAAATAGTTGGGCTTCCCAGGTGGCACTATTGGTAAAGAACTGGCCTGCCAATGCAGGAGATATAAGAGACACAGAAGAGACACAGGTTTGACCCTTGGGTTGGAAAGATCCCCTGGAGGAGGGCATGGCAGCCCACTCCAGTATTCTTGCCTGGAAAATCCCAGGGACAAAGGAGCCTGGTGGGGTATGGTCCATGGGGTCGCAAAGACCGAAGCAACTTAGCATGCATGGATGCACAAAACTAGTTTGCAGAAAGAGACAATAGTGTTTGATTAAAGTTATAGCTATTTCTGCTATATTGGTCAATGTTTTCATTCACATTATGCATGAGATTATACATATATATGCATATATATATGTCCATGAATGTATTTCAAATAATGAATAAGTATATTTGACCTAGTAGTGAATTATCATTTGTGATAAAACATTATTAAGTGCACAATAATCTTCTCAGATTCCATGCAACTTTAAACATTATCTAGAAATACACTGGTGCTAAGACACTTCTGTCTCCTTTAATGCCTTTTCTTTGAACATTTCCCCAGTTTGTTCTCCTGTCTCATTTTTCTGTTCTTATTCTGTTTCCCACGTCGCAGAGGCAGGATTCAGGTCAAGGCTTCACTGTGTCTGTATTTGCACAGGTCCCAGCAGATGCTCAGAGAAGTGAGTGAGCTATTTTTGGAAACTGCTGCCTGTACCACCTCCTTCTCAGCAATTGGCAGAGTGCTGATGGAATAGTCTGAAAGCATAGACAATCTCAGTCTTAGTCCTAATTATTCCCTAGATTTTCTGTGGAATCTTGGACAAATCCCTTCGTCTAATTAATTGCTTTTTTGTTCTTTATCTTTAAATTGAAGGCCTTGATGTAGAATCCACAGATGTGTAGAATGGAATAGACATGTACAGTCAACTGGTCTGAGCAAACAATATTTCTATTGTGTGTGTGTGTGTGTAATGTTGTGAACAGTTACGTTTTCACTCTTATGAAAGAATTATCCAATAAATGGTGCTAATTTGTTGCTTATTATTGAAAAGAGGCAACATGGGAAAACACATTAAATAATTTACAGGAAAGGGGACAGATGATTTATTTGTGTTAAAGAATGTCTTAAAAATATTAGGAGAAAAACGATTGGCAGGATTAAGCAAACCTGCCAAAATATGAACACTGATAGCCACTGAGTGTGCATCATGAGGGACATTTTCCTACTGTTTTATATTGTCAAGTATTTTCCAAAATTTCCGAAAGAAATATGACTTGTGTAATAATGAAACTCTTGAGAGCACGTACTCTCAGACCATGAAGTACGTATTCTGAGGTTTTACCTTTTTGCTGCAGAAAACTTCAGTATACTAATTTCCAAAGTAAGGGAATGTAAAAATAGGTGAAATTGCGGAATTGTTAATTGCTTAATGCACTTTCAAAGATTATCAAGATGTTGTAATTTTATGTTAAAGGTGAATTATAATGAGAAGACAAGCCACAAATTAAGAGGAAATATTTACGAAAAACACATCTGATAAAGGACTGTTATATGCTGCTGCTAAGTCGCTTCAGTCGTGTCCGACTCTGTGCGACCCCATAGACGGCAGCCCACCAGGCTCCCCCGTCCCTGGGATTCTCCAGGCAAGAATACTGGAGTGGGATGCCATTTCCTTCTCCAATGCATGAAAGTGAAAAGTGAAATGAAGTCTCACAGTCGTGCCCGACTCTTAGCGGCCGCATGGACTGCAGCCCACCAGGCTCCTCTGTCCATGGGGTTTTTCAGGCAAGAGTACTGGAGTGGGTCGCCATTGCCTTCTCCGGACTGTTATATGTAAAGAACTTTAAAAACTCAACAGTAAGAAAATAAATAATCCAGATTAAACACGATGGACGTGAGTCTGAGTGAACTCCAGGAGTTGGTGATGGACAGGGAGGCCTGGCATGCTGCGATTCATGGGGTCGCAAAGAGTCGGACATGACTGAGCAACTGAACTGAACTGAACTGAAACATGGGCAAAGATCTGAACAGACAACTCATCAAAGAAGGTGTACAGGTGGCTGATAGCCTGTGACCAGATGCTGCACATCACTGGTCATCAGGGAAATGTGAATTCGAACAGTGATGAGGTCCCAGCACACACCTGTGAGAAGGCCCCAAATCCAGAACCCTGGCGACACTGAGTGCAGGTGGGAGAGCGAAGGACAGAAACCCTCGTTTCTCGCTGGGGGTAAGGAATGCGAAGCCGTGTGGCCACTGTGGAAGGAGCCTTGCAGCTTCTTACAGAACTAAGCGCACTCTTCCCGGTGACCTCAGTGTGCATGTGAATGTTTAGGAAAACTTTATTCACAGTTGCCAAAAAACTGGAAGCAACCACGAAGTCCTCAGGAGGTGATGGATAAATAATCTGTGATATCTCCAGATAATGGATATTATTGATTGCTTGGAGAAATATCAATAGCCTCAGATATGCAGATGACACCACCCTGATGGCAGAAAGTGAAGAGGAACTAAAGAGCCTCTTAATGAAGGTGAAAAAGCTGGCTTAAAACTCAACATTCAAAGAACTAAGATCATGACATTCAGTCCCATCACTTCGTGGCAAATAGATGGGGAAACAATGGAAATAGTGACAGATTTTATTTTCTTGGGCTCCAAATTACTACAGACAGTGACTGCAGCCGTGAAATTAAAAGATTCTTACTCCTTGGAAGAAAAGTTATGACCAACCTAGACAGCATATTAAAAAAGCAGAGACATTACTTTGTCAACAAAGGTCCATCTAGACAAACGTATGGGTTTTTTTCCAGTAGTCACTTATGGATGTGAGAGTTGGGACTATTAAGAAAGCTGAGCACCAAAGAATTGATGCTTTCAAACTGTGGTGTTCGAAAAGACTCTTGAGAGTCCCTTGGACTACAAGGAGATCAAACCAGTCAACTCTAAAGGAAATCAATCCTGAATGCTCATTGGAAGGACTGATGTTGAAGCTGAAGCTCCAATACTTTGGCCGCCTGATGTGAAGAGCTAACTCACTGGAAAAGACCCTGATGCTGGGAAAGATTGAAGACAGGAGGAGAAGGGGACGACAGAGGATGAGATGGTTAGATGACGTTACCGACTACTGAGTTTGAGCAAGCTCCAGGAGATGGTGAAGGACAGGGAAGTTCGGCATGCTGCAGTTCATGGGGTCTAAAAGAGTTGGGCACGACTGAGCGACTGAACAACAGCAACAGTCAGCACTGAAAAGAAATGAGGTGTCAAACTATGGAAAGAGACGGAAGAATCTTAAATGCATTTTCCTAAGTGAAAGAAGCCAGTCTGAAAAAGCTACATACAGTGTGTGTGCGTGTGTGTATGTGTGCGTCTGTATGTGTGTGTGCGTCTGTATGTGTGTGTGTTAGTCGCTCAGCCATGTCTGACTCCTTGCGACCCCATGGACTGTAACCCAGCAGGTTTCTCTGTCCATGGGATTCTCCAGGCAGGAGTACTAGAGTGGGTTACCATTCCCTTCTCCAACACGCTGTAAGGTTCCAGCTAAAGGACATTTTGGAGAAGGCAAAGAGCTCAGCGGTTGCCAGGGGTTAGGGAATGAATGAATAGAATGAGCGGGCAGAACACAGGGGATTTGGGGGCCATGAGTGAAACTGTTCTGTGTGATACTATAGTGGTGGATACACCTCATTATATCCATGAAAGGAACAACAGCGAGAGTGAAGCCCTAACGTAAACTATGGATGCTGGGTGATGAGGTCTCAACGTAGGTCCATCGATTATACTGCTAATGATATATCCCTCTGGTGAGGGATGTTGATAATGTGGGAGGACGTGCATGTGTTGGGGCAGGGGCCATATGGGAAAACTCTGGACGATCTGCTCAATTTTGCTGTGAACCTAAAAATGCTCTAGGAAATAAACTCCATTGAAAAACTGAACACCTGCATTTATGTGCTGTGCTCATTCACTCAGATCTGTCCAACTCTTTGCGACCCCACAGACTCCTCTGTCCTTGGAATTCTCCAGGCAAGAATACTGAAGTGGGTGGCCATGCCATTCTCCAGGGGATCTTTCTGCCCCAGGGGTCGAACCCAGGTCTCCCACATTGCAGGCAGATCCTTTATCATCTGAGCCACCAGGGAAGTCCCAAAGATAACTGTATTTATAAATATAGGTAAAACAATACAGGTAAAGCCTCCTTGCCCTTGGGATTTTAAATAATTGTGTTTTGCATTTTAATTGATTTATTTTTATTTCCGGCTGCACCAGGCCTGGCTTGTGATTGCCCTGCAGCAGGTGGGTCTTCGCTCCCCTGCACCAGGGATTGAACCCACGTCCCCACATTGGAAGACAAATGCCTAACCCCTGGACCACCAGGCAAGTCCCTAAATCACGGGCTTTAATGCAATAGCTACCATGGAGACAGAGGCGCCTGGAGAAGAGCCCTGAGGGCTACAGACAGGACGCTGCTGGAGCCCTTGGGTCCCAACCAGCCCCCGCCGACCACCCCACCACCAGCAGGAGGCCGAACACACGCCAGGACAGGCAGAGGTGCCTTGCGCTAAGTCGCTTCCATGGAGCCCAGCTCTTTAGGACCCCATGCGCTGCAGCCCGCCAGGCTCCTCCGACCATGGGGTTCTCCAGGCAAGAATACTGGAGTGGGCTGCCATTCCCTTCTCCAGGGGACCTTCCCGACCCAGGGACCGAATCCACGTCTCTTACATTCCAGCTTCGGCAGGTGGGTTCTTCACCTCTAGCGTCACCTGGGAAGCCCCGGACTTGCATAATGTTTTAAAACAAGCTGAGAACTTCCAGATGTTTAAGCTGTATTTAGAAAAGGCAAAGGAACCAAGTTGCCAACATTTGTTGGATCATAGAAAAAGAGAATTTCAGAACATCTGCTTCTGTTTTATTGACCACACTAAAGCCTTTGACTGTGTGGATCACAACAAACTGTGGAAAATTCTTCAAGAGATGGGAATATCAGACCACCTGACCTGCCTCCTGAGAAACCTGTATTCAGGTCAAGATTCAATAGTTAGAACCAGATGTGGAACGGGTTGGTTCCAAATTAGGAAAGGGGTATGTCAAAGCTGTATTTTGTCACCTTGCTTATTTAACTTATATGCAGAGTACATCATGCAAAATGCTGGACTGGATGAAGCACAAACTTGAATCAAGATTTCAGAGAGAAATATCAATAACCTCAGATATGCAGATGACACAGCCCTCATGGCAGAAAGTTAACAAGAACTAAAGAACCTTTTGGTGAAAGTGATGATAGGGCTTCCCTTGTAGCTCAGCTGGGAAAGAATTCACCTGCAATGAGAGAGACTTGGGTTCAATGCCTGGGTTGGGAAGATCCCCTGGAGAAGGGAAAGGCTACCCACTCCAGGATTCTGGCCTGGAGAATTCCATGGGGTCGCAAAAGAGTCGGATACGACTGAGTGACTTTCACTCACATCAGTGATGACTGATGAAAGTGAAAAAGGAGAGTGAAAAACCTGGCTTAAAAGTCAACATTCCACAAACGAAGATCGTGGCATCTAGTCCCTTCACTTCATGCAAATAGAAGGGGAAACAATGGAAACAGTGGCTGACTTTATTTTTCTGGGCTCCCAAATCACTGTAGATGGTGACTGCAGGCATGGAATTAAAAGACGCTTACACCTTGAAAGAAAAACTGACCAACCTAGACAGCATATTAAAAAGCAGAGACATTACTTTGCCAACAAAGGTCCGTCTAGTCAAGGCTATGGTTTTTCCAGTGGTCATGTATAGATGTGAGAGTTGGACTGTGAATAAATCTGAGCACTGAAGAACCGATGCTTGTGAATTGTGGTGTTGGAGAAGACTCTTGAGAGTCCCTTGGACTGCAAGGAGATCCAACCAGTCCATCCTATAGGAAATCAGTCTTCTTTGGAATCTTCTTTGGAAGGACTGATGCTGAAGCTGAAGCTCCAATACTTTGGCCACCTGATGCGAAGAACTAACTCATTGGAAAAGACCCTGATGCTGGGAAAGACTGAAGGCAGGAGGAGAAAGGGACGACAGAGGATGAGATGGTTGGATGGCATCACTGATGACATGAGTTTGAACAAGCTCCAGGAGTTGGTGATGGACAGGGAAGCCTGGCATGCTGCAGTCCATGGGGTTACAAAGAGTCAGACATGACTGAGCAACTGAACTGAACTGAATAAAAGATTCTCTTATTTTGTGATACTAATTTACATTGTGTTCTACCCCTTGAAAAGAGTTCTATTTTTTCCAGAGTCCTAACTGATTATTCTCACAAACACAAATTCTCATAAAATCCAAGTAAAGAAAGTATCAGTGGAACCAAGATCTCGAGTGGACGCACAGTCACTTCTTGCCTCAGCTCAGTGCCTGCGCCGGGTCTGCCCTGTGGGCTGAGAGGAGAAAGGGCTTTGGTTGTGCATAAATACAGGCTGATACTAATGCTTACTAAGCATTTGTTCACTTTAGTCCAAGCAGCACGTTAGTGCTCAACCTGTATTTCCCCACTTCATCCCCAAACAAAGATATGATGGAAGGATTGTCACTGTTGCCGTTTCACAGATGCAGAAACTCTGAAAGGTGCAGCCGCTGGTTCTGGCCACATTGGGAAGCATGGCCACCCCTGCTGACCGCCTGCAGAGCCCGATGCCGGATGAGACTCCCCAGGTCCCTCGATCCTGACCAGACGGGCCCGATCCTTTCCTTGGCGGTCACCCTGGGCTCCTTTCACGGTGGTCTCCCTACGAGATGCCCTCCTTTGGGGGTCCAGCGATGGCTCCCTTCCCTCATCTCCTGGCCCAGGGTGCTAACGCCTTGAAAGTGCCAGTCTGGAGTGACTGTCCCAGTCCTGCGGGTCCCCAACCCCAGCACCTCTGCTCCCAGCTTATCCTGCTCTGCCCTGGCCTCGCGCCTGTAACCTCAGGCTCTNTGGGGGTCCAGCGATGGCTCCCTCCCCTCATCTCCTGGCCCAGGGTGCTAACGCCTTGAAAGTGCCAGTCTGGAGTGACTGTCCCAGTCCTGCGGGTCCCCAACCCCAGCACCTCTGCTCCCAGCTTATCCTGCTCTGCCCTGGCCTCGCGCCTGTAACCTCAGGCTCTCTTGCAACCAGAGTTCGAGCATCCACCCAACTCCATCCCATGATTTCTGGTGGGAAGTCTGCTGATAGCTCCTGGGAAAGATTTTCCTCCCTGATACAAAAGCCAGCGAGGAATAACATGTAATGCCTCTCTTCTTTGGCCAATTTACCTTGAGGGAAGAAATCTAAATATTAAGCCAAAACACTAGGGCAATAGAACCACGGACAGAATTTGGATACCCAAGGACATTGCAAAGCCATTGGATCAGATCCAAACTGCCTGCCTCTGGGCTTCCTGATGTTGGAAATAATCTATTCATTGGTGCTTATTAACTTTTCATTTTGGAATAACTTCAGGTTCACTTAAGAATTGTAAAGGATGTGCAGAGAGCTCCCAAGGCTTAGGACCCCACCCGGATTCCCTAATGTCAGCCTGCTTTGTGACGATGGTGCATCTGTGAAAGCCGTGAAATGGACTCTGTCCCCCACTGGAATCTAAGCCGCCGGCTCTGATTGGGCCCCGCCAGGCTCTCCGCCGCCGTCCTGGTCTTGTTCTAGGGCCCCATCCAGAATTCCACGTGGTTTGTTACTTTTTGTTCCATGCTTTCTGTGGCCTTAGACTGAAACCTGTCTTTGCTGCCCGGCTCCTGGAGACGGTCTCCGTGTTCCCTCTGGTGGCTTACTGGTCAGGGTTTCTGCCAAGTGCAAGCCCGTCTCTAACTGATTTTCTTGATCGTGTGAAGTGGGACTTGAGACAGCACTTGCCCCTGGCGTGAAGGCTAAGGCGCTTCAGTCGTCCTCCTCTGTGTGACCCCGTGGACTGTAGCTCTCCAGGCTCCTCTGTCCATGGGATTTCCCAGGCAAGAACACTAGCAGGCTGCCATTCCCCTCTCCAGGGGATCCACCCGACCCGGGGTTGGGGCTCGGGTCTCTTACGTCTCCTGCGTTGGCCGGCAGACTCTTTACCACTGAGCCACCTGGGAAGCCCATATATACAGATACATCTGTTCTTTTCCAGATTCTTTCCCCATATAGCTTATTAGGGGTGTTGAGTAGAGTTCCCTGTGCTATGCAGTATCATACCCTTGTTGGTCATCTATTTTATATATTTTATGTATAGTGATGTGTATGTGTTAATCCCAACCTCCTGTTTATCCCTCCCCCAACATTTCCCCTTTGGTAACCAGAAGTTTGTTTCCAAAATCCATGAGTCCGTTTCTGTTCTTGTAAACAAGTTCATTTGTATCATTTTTCACAATTAGATTGTCTTCTGCCAGGCAGGAATGAAGGTCAGTGGCAGAGAGTGAGGCCACAGGGAAGAAGCGTGGGCACACAGATACACTGCAGAGAGTGACAAGGGAAAGTCTTTGAGTCGCTGACCCAAGCCCAGGTCCACTGTCTGCAAAAGGCACAGTGTGGATCTTCACGGTGATACAGGTGACCTGATCTCCACAAGCAGGTAAGGATGTGGATTCACCTAGATGGACCACCTTGACGCCTGGGTCCCCAGCCACCTGCAGCTGAGACTTGCTCTTCTCTTCTGTAAAACAGAAAGGAATTGTAGCGTTTCTACAATTTCCTGCTTTCTACAAAAAGCAAGAAGGGCTTTTGAGAGGTTCTAATCAGCTCTAAGAACCATGAGAAGTTTGCATGTTGCCCCCTCTGCCTTCAGAATGTTGGCACCTGTTTACAAGCTGATCCTCCAAAATTTCAGATGGAGCTGGTTATGCTCCAACCAACCACATGGGACAATCAGCCTGATCCCTCACGGTACCAACACATATCCACACAACTCATAACCCACTCAGGCAGGCACACGCCTTATCATTTCAACTTTCTTACTATTTAAAGTAGTACTAATAGTGTACATATTGTATACCACTGAGAGGTGAATAGGTTCTTGGTTACTTAAAACCTGTAGCCCAGTTGTCAAACTGTTTATTCCAAACAGAAATCAATGCTTTGTTCTTGCTGAATGCTGCCCAAGACGCCATGTGCCAAGTTACACAGAATTCAGAGGAAAAGCCCATAAAACAAACGGGCATGCCATAAATGGGCAGCCAATGAGCGATTAAAAGCAGTTACTGAGTATCAGCTACACGCCAGAAAGCACACAGAAGGGAAAAAGGAAGGCTGCTAACACACACATTTTAAGAGGCTTCATCCTGTTAATAAGAAGACATTTAAATGGTGAGATAAAATGCGTTTTTAAAAGCCCGAGTAAGAATTTTTTAAATTAAAAACTCGTGATTCCCTCCCACCCCACTGTCCTCCAACCAGAGCCCCCGGCAGCACCTGCTCGTGCTCAGGCAGAAAGCCTCCAAGGGGCCCTTGGTTTCCTGCCCTTTCTCCAGCCTCCCATCCTATCAGCAAATCCTGCCATTTCCACTTCAAATCTGCTTTCAGTCTGCTTTCCTCTACCCCCGTTTCTAGCACCTCTGAGCACTTCTCACCATCCCCAAGGTTCCTGGCTGGCTCCGCATCACCTCCAGCCCATATTCCTGGAAAACGCTCCTCCCGGGCTCTCTGCATAGGAGTTTCTGCCCCAGGGCCTGTATCAATCTCCATTCTCCAGGGGAAATCCCCAGGAGGATATGCAGGTTAAAATAAATCTTTAAAGGAGTTGGCTCATGGGGTGTGGGGGCTGGAAAGCTTGAACTCTCTAGGACCAGCTAGCAGGCTAGAAACAGCGGGAGGAGATCCTGCCCTCTAGAGGAGGGAAAGGTTTGCAGGGAAACCTCAGTTTTGGCTCTTCGAGCCTTCAACTGATTGGACGAGGCCCACCCACATTAGGGAAGGTGATCACCATTAATTAAAGTCAACTAGCTGAAGACTTTTGAAAGTCCCTTGGACTTCAGAGAGATCCAACCAGTCCATCCTAAAGGAAATCAACCCAGACTATTCATTGGAAGGACTGATGCTGAAGCTGCAGCTCCAATAATTGTGCCACCTGATGCAAAGAGCCAACTCCTTGGAAAATACCCTGATGCTGGGAAAGATTAAGGGCAGGAGGAGAAGGGGACGACAGAGGATGAGACGGCTGGATGGCATCACCGACTCCATGGACTTTAATTCAAGAAAACTCCGGGAAACAGCAGAGGACAGAGGAGCCTGGCATGCTGCAGTCCACGGGGTTGCAAAGAGTTAGACAGGACTTAGTGACTGAACAACACTAACCAGCTGTGGAGGTTAAGCCCACCTGCCTCATACCTTCACACCAACACCTCGATGGTATTTGGTGAAATCCCTGGTCGCTCTGTCTCAGCCAGACTGACCCATAATACTCGCCGCCCAAGCGGGTTACGCAGGAGGCAGACTGGTCCCGTCTCCTCTGCCCTCGCCCCCAGTGACTGCCCGTGGCCCCCCCGGAGAAGTGCCACCCCGACCCCAGCATCTCTCTCTGCCCCTCCTTTCTGCTGTGGCGTCGCCCTCACCGTACCCGCTCTCGGGACGGCACCATGAGCCGTGCTGGGTGTCCATCCGCTGCACCCTGAAGCCCCGCAGCCTTCTGCCCCCAGGGCCTTTGCACACTCCCTCCTGCTGTCTGGAAGCCCCCCCGACACGGATATGATTCCCCCGCTTCCTTAGGGCATCTCTCCAGCTTGTTAGGAGGCAGGGCTCCCCTCACCAGCTATGAAACGGCATCCCCCTCTCCCCGCTGCACACCCTCTCCTTCCCCGGCTTTACTTTCCCCCGTAGCAGTAAGCGCCACCTGACACAGTCGCCAATTTGCTGGTTGCTTTGCCTGCCCGCTCCGCAACGCAAGCTCCAGGACTCCAGGGACCTGGCATGTGGCGTCTACAGCCGTGTCTCCACCACGGGGACCACGCTCAGCAAGCAGTATGTCTCAGCAAATGTGAGTAATGAATGAAGCAGCAATAATAACGCCAGTAACGGGCTAGTTACAAAGAGGTGGCGTGGGTGTCCCCGGTCATGGCTGAGGAGAGTTTAATTTGTTACAACCACAGTACAGTTGCACAATCTGGACATTGTGACAAATCTGGAAGAAAATTAATGCATGTGCCATTTTACACAGAAACCTACTTACACAGAAATTGACTTTGAATAGTTTCAGAAATTACAGTCTCAAAGTTTGTTCATTCCAGTTTCAAACGTCCATTTCATTGAAAAGAAAATTTTGAGAACAAGCTAAATAGTCAATCTACAAGGAAATAGTTATATCAATTAAGATATAGCCACACCATAGAATATGATGTAGCCATTCAAAAATAAAGCAGATTGTCATTTTCTTACTTAAAATGATGATTCTAATATAATGTCAAATAACGACAAGTTTCAAAGCTATTATAAGTTGATCTAATTTAGTTAAACTATATGCTGCTACTGCTGCTGCTAAGTCACTTCAGTCTTGTCTGACTCTCTGCAACCCCATAAGCGGCAGCCCACCAGGCTCTCCCATCCCTGGGATTCTCCAGGCAAGAACACTGCAGTGGATTGCCATTTCCTTCTCCAATGCATGCATGCATGCACGCTAAGGCGCTTCAGTCATGTCTGACTCTGTGTGACCCCATGGACAGCAGCCCACCAGGCTTCTCTGTCCACAGAATCCTCTAGGCAAGAATACTGGAGTGGGCAGCCATTCCCTTCTCCAATCCCTGGGATTCTCCAGGCAAGAACACTGCAGTGGATTGCCATTTCCTTCTCCAATGCATGCATGCATGCACGCTAAGGCGCTTCAGTCATGTCTGACTCTGTGTGACCCCATGGACAGCAGCCCACCAGGCTTCTCTGTCCACAGAATCCTCTAGGCAAGAATACTGGAGTGGGCAGCCATTCCCTTCTCCAAGGGATCTTCCTGACCCAGGGACCCAACCTGGGTCTCCTGCATTAGCAGGTGGATTCTTCACCATGAAGCCACCAGGGAAGCCTGTGCACAAGCTTGCTGTATGGATGGACGTATGCATCAAACACAAGATTCACAGAAAGAGCTCCAGAAGGCCATCCCTCGAGTCAGCATCATGAGTATCTTGGGGAGACAGATTTTCTTGGGATGATGGCAGGCACCATATAAATATTTATAGTCAAGATAAAGGTTTAAAACTGCACAGACAAAACCAAGATTCTGGTCACTTCCAACATGCAAGGTAGACCCATGTGCAGACAGTGGTCTCGAATATTGCCTTTCATGGCAGTATAGTGAATACGTTCTGCTTACAAGGTTTTACCACTTCGCATGGTGAAACCACGGAAGCCACCCATTGTGGACGCTTCTGCTGCACGGAGCATGAAGTGTTATGGAGATGCGCCTCCCAGCTGCCCCTAGCCACGCAAGCACACGTTCCTGGGGACTGAGGCTGGTGGGCTGCGGAGGACGGGAGAGCTCAGGAGACATGCGCCTGGCAAAGCGCCCGCCAGGAGGGAACCACTCAAGTACACGTGTGAGATGCCTTCTCCTGCTCCCAGGAACATGTGGGGCATATGACAGGCTGAGATGCTCTTTCTATAGCAACGCACAGGAACTTGAAGCTTAACTGCTGTGTGACCTGTAGGTGAGAGGGGCCTGGGGACCATGGTTTACGTGTATTAAAAGCAGAGTGCGACCATTGTCTCTGTTCACAAACACCAGCACACCCGGCTCACCCTGGCGCTACCCCGCCATCCGCTTCTGGACCCCAGTGGCCACTTTCAAAAAACAATTGATTCACCTGCTCCTCCCTCACCTCAAACTTACGCTGAGCGCATCCTCTGTGTTAGGACTCCAGCTTCTCTCTGAGTCTCATTCTCTTTCAAAGCCCAGCATTCCCGAAGCATCTCTGATGGACCCTCCTGGCGTCACCTGGCCCGTGAAGACCTCGAACTTGGGGCAACCGCTGTGCTTCCTCTAGCCTAACATGTGGAACTTGGACATTGAAGATTTATGTAAACAAATATATGTCACCAGATACATCTAAGTCAAGATTAAAACCCGCGAGTTTATACTCATCACTTATCTTTGATCTTCACAACAGCCAAAGATCAACCAAAGAAACTGGGCTTGCATTGACTCTAAGGGCTCAGACCTATTACAGGCAAAGCAAGGATGAAAACAAACTCCAACTCACGCAGGTGTCGTGAAGGTCAAAATCAGGTAAGAGGTGCAGTGTCAAGAACCAGGCCAGTTTTGCAACACTGGTGAAACACTGCATCATTCACAATCAGTAAAGACGATTTAATTAAAAGGAGATTTATTACACAACTACTGCATTTTGTTAAATGTTTATATTTAAGCTTGCATTGGCAAGTAAGAAATAACTTTAATCTATGTTGTAGCAGTACTGAATTTCCTATTCCTATCAAATCATTGAAAGTATTTTTTTCCTGAAGAAAGTTATTGAATGAAAGCAGAACTTACTTGAGGAGCTACTATTGTTATGAACATGTATACAAAGTAAAATGAATCACATGAATACATGTATTTAATTCAATATCTTGAGAAGAATACAAAGACCACATTCACATTATTGGAGATTAAAACTGACAAAGTGAAATGTATCTTCTTTAACGTATACCTCCAAAAACACCCACATTGCATGTACATGGTGGTTGTGAATTTTCATAGGCCATTCTTCCAGTCACTTAAGAGATATCGGTCTCTTTCAATTTTGCAAATTCTTTAATAAATCCCCAGAGGTTCCTTAAAATATAAAACAGATGAGTACAATGGGTTAGAGAAAAAGTACATGAATCATAAAAGAAAATTTCAAAACAAACATCTATTAAAACACATTTACTCAAACACGCATAGTAAGACTTGCAACCCTCCACTTCCATTTTAAAGGGTATTTGTCGTAGATGTTTGGCCTTGGATGTGGCAAAGCTTCTCTGCCTGTGGACCCGGGCCTCTGCAACACTTTCCAGGCCAAGTAGTTTATGCCGCAGAGGTGGGTTTACCTTAATGACGCCGCTGCTCTTAGTCACTCAGTCGTGTCTGACTCTTTGTGACCCAGTGGAGTGTAGCCCGCCAGGCTCCTCTGTCCATGGGATCCTCCAGGCCAGAATACTGGAGTGGGTAGCTGTTCCCTTCTCCAGGGGATCCTCCCAACCAGAGATCGAACCCAAGTCTCCCGCATCACAGGTGGATTCTTTACCATCTGAGCCACCAGGGAAGTCCAAGAATACTGGAGTGGGTAGCCTATCCCTTCTCCAAGGGATCTTCCTGACCCAGGAATCAAGCCAGGGTCTCCTGCACTGCAGGTGGAGTCTTTACCAGTTGAGCTACCCAGGAAGCCCTAACCTTAATGATGTTTGTGTGTGTGCTTAGCCGCTCAGTGACGTCTGACTCTTTGTGACCCCGTGGACTGTAGCCCTCCAGGCTCCTCTGTCCATGGGGATTCTCCAGGCAAGAATATTGGAGTGGGTTGCCATGCCCTCCTCCATGGGAACTTCCCAACCCAGTGATCGAACCCAGGTCTCCCGCATTGCAGGTGGATTCTTTACCGTCTGAGCCATGATATCAGGTGAGTTCACTCTCATTCACAAAGCTCTGGAGGACTCTTCCAAATGTTGTGTTTGCATTTCCGTGTTCTTTTCCATTGAGAACACGCGACATAATGCAAGGCCTCACAGAACCCGGATGTCCCTGCGTGGTTCAACCAGCACCCAGCCTGACGCCGTTTCTCCTTTCTCTAACACATGAGCTCGCAAGTCTGATGGTCCATTTTCTGACTCTTTTGCAGCTAAGAGTCACCTTGGTGCCCAATGAGATATAGTGGAAGTCCCTGGGGCGGGCTTTCCGACCTAAATCCAATGGAACAGACTCACCGTGGGATGCCAGCTGTCCTGCGGTTCCCCCTTCCTTCCCCTGGGACAGGGACCCAGTGCCTCACGACAGCCAGGCGGCCACCCTGAGGCACCACCCAAGGGCAGCACGGAAGGAAAAGAGCCCGGTCCTCGATTCCACTGAACATGTACCACCAACAACTAAATGTCTTTTTACTTGCTGATGCAATAAGCTTTTCCCATATTTAAACATCAGTGGTTTTTCCAGCTGTCTCAAATCCCAAGGATAGAACGATGGTATCAATTCAAAGCAAGTTAACTCTGTGAAATCTAAACTTATATAAGAGATAATAATAGTCAGCATTTGATTTTTAAATTAAATCTTTCAAACTAATATATGTATAGGTTTTTTCATGTATCACTACCAGCTACATGAAAATTTATCATGTATTTAGTATCACTAAAGGCATGCAATTTGAGAAAAGAAAGCCACCCACAGCCACACACCTCCCCCCTTTCCTGATCCTTCCCCTTGAAGAACCACCTTCAACTCTTCAGCTTTTTCCAAAACAAAACTGTATTTCTATATTGCTAAATAATATATATGATGGAAATTTAAACCTTGAATCAAGCATTCTTAAGCAAAGGAAAAGATGTAGCATATATAATGTATGTGAAGTTAACACTCAGGAACCCAAAGACTTCAGAAGTACTGTCCAGGTCATCTACTTGCAGGTGGATGTCCAGGTCATCTACTTGTAATGGACAAAAAGGCCTGGACAAAAAGCGTTGTCTGGGTCACCTACTTGCAGTGGCTCCAGCGCCAGGTTATGGCAGCTGCTCCATCAGAGCTTCAATACTCACTGCTGCTCCCCCTCTCTCAGCTTGTTCTTCCACATGACCTGCTTCACGTAGTTCACAATAAACTACCAAGAATTAAAAATCACCTGGTCACATACAACTGCACGGTACTGGTCATGGGTAACATCAATAATGTTGCCAATTGCATCCAAATACATGACCGCTTCTAGAATCAGGCATAGCAAGCTAATTAACGCCAAATATAAGGGGAGAGGTGCACGCGGGTAATGAAGGGAGCACCGCAGCCTGTTAGGCCTCACGTCGTCGCCACGCGCGCTGGAGGGCTCTCGTGAAAAGTCACTAAGGGAGCACGGCATTCATAAGCGCACGATGAGTCTTCATTATGAGGGGCGGGTTAGAGAAATGGTCAGTTCTGAAGGACACAGTCAACTATTATAGGGAGAATACTTTCATTAATGTATTAGCTTACACCTGTCCAGTTTTAAGCTAAGGTCAGCATAGTGAGATATTCCTGCCATGACAGAACGTCATCGTTTACAAAGATTATGCATACACTTTCATACTTGATTTATCACATAGCACAGGAAGGCACTAGCAGAAATATTTCTATTGAAAAGCAGACTCTAAAAACTTACTTGAATTTTCTTCACTAAAATTTTATTTGCTGTTTCCAACTTTATAGTTTCAGTCTAAAGGAAAAATGGTTTTAAAAGAAAGACAAGTGGTTAACAATACTTGTTAAGTATTTTTCACCATTTATGGAACAAAAAGTATTCTGTGAATGCTATTATTTTAATTTCAAAAGTATTCAATAGCACACCACTTAGAAATAATGGATATGCAAAGCGTGACTTGAAGGCTGTGCAGTGAGAGAGGAAAATCCTGGCCCTCTGGTCAAAAGCAGAGGAGGAGGAGCTTGCTGTTGCAAACACTAGGGAATTTTAGGGGAGTTCCAAAGTAGGCGCATTCCACATATTTTTGGAACTAATAATGGAATTTTTTAAGATGGCTGGATACAATATAAAAATACAAATATCAATAAGTCGTGTATATATGGACATCACTGATTATAAACTGTAAAGTTAAGAAAAAAAATTTGGGGGGGTTCCATTCACAATAGCAACAGATACCAAAAAGTCACGAAACAAAAGTGACAAAAAATCTTTAAGACCAATGCATTAAAATAAAATGATCCTAGATGGAGTGTTAATATTGTAAAGCTGTCATTTCTCCCCAAATGAATCTATAATTCATTAGAAGCACAATAGAAAAACCAAGAGTATTTACTACTGAAACTGAAAAATTAGTTAATATTATAAATGAGAATATTCAAGATAATTGTGAACAAAATGATGATGAAGAAGGGATGGAAAGGTTTGCTCCTCCAGAGGTGCACCATAATGGAAATCATTTGTGATTATCAGTATATCATGAGGCTGGATAATATGCAATTAGGGAGTTAGGCTGACTTTACATCCTAATTCTACCACTTGCTCACTGTAAGCTTGATCAAGTTACTGAGCATATGTGTGCCTTGGTTTCCCCATATGAAAAAGAGGGTTAATAAAGGAATCTATCTTTTCGGGTTGTTTGGAATTAAATGAAATAGTATTTTTGTACTATTTACAGCAATATCTGTGCATCATAAACCTGTGATACATTTAGTTATTTTTTCTTCTGATTAGAAATAACATTTCAAATCCAGACCCAGAAATCAGTTATCTAATAGGATAATAAATGCAGCTCTATCATATCTTCCAGTATTTGAATTAAGGAGCCAAATATAAATAACAAATATTTAGCGTAATATAAATTATCAATATGGAGTCATTATATAGAATCTCCATTTCCCAGGTTTAAAGGAGGTTTCCGTTTTGAAAGCAAAGTTTACATGACTTTGCATTATAGCGTGCTCAGAACACATAAAGTTGTAACTGGTTTTTGCTGTTTAAACATTCAATTATAAAATGGTGTTTCTTTTTAGGACATCATTAAGTTTAAAAAATGGGGGCAGACTCTCAGTGAAAACACAGAAAGAAATCTGACCAGATTATTTTCAAAGAGAGACAAGAGAATCCAAAGCAAGTTTGGACCACCACCACCTTCCTATAATTAGGCTTTAAAAATAAAGTAGAGTTGGGAAAATATATGAAACTCTATAACCAGGAGAAAAAAAGGATAATCACATACGACTTACAAACTCTACAAGTAGAAGTTACACTGAGTAAGACTTTGCACAATTAAAAACAGGCTATAACCTAAGAAGCGGGCCATCATAGCATTTCAAAACATTAGATCATAAAACTCATAACAATTTATGCGCATCAAGATCATAGCGTAACAAGACCATGATTTTATTGTTATCAAGAAAATGGTTAGCAACAGTTGTTCAGGTCTAATACAGTAGGTCCTCAATGGCAGTAACTAATCCTATCTTCCAGCAAAATGTGCAACTAATCGTACATGTAACCATGGGGTCAATGTGGCTCAGTAGAAATTATGAGGACTTTGGAGCCCAGAAGATTTAAGCTGAATCCCAGCTTTGCCACCTCTGACTTGGGTCATATTGGGTGGGTCACTTAGCTTCTCTAGGCTTCAGATTACTTAACAAACACGGGACACTAAACGATGCCGGTCATTATCTTCATGACAAGCATTTTCCATATAAAATTGCTAATTTCTAAGAGATGTCAATTGGGCTGAAAGAGATTCAGTCTGACCCTTAATAGACCTCTACAGATTTTTCTCACCTTCACTTTTGTTGTTTCAGCTATGCATACATACAGGCTAAGTCGCTCAGTCGTGTCTGACTCTTTGTGACCCCATGGACTGTAGCCCTCCAGGCTCCTCTGTCCATGGGATTCTCCAGGCAAGAATACTGGAAGGGGTTGCCATGCCTTCTTCCAGGGGATCTTGTCGACCCAAGGATCAAACCTATGTCTCCTGCATTGGCAGGCAGGTTCTCTACAGCTAGCACCACCTGGGAAGACCTAGTTTAGCTACATCTCTTAATTATTCTAATCACTTGCTACAAAGTGGTTGAAATGAAAATATGTTAGACCAAATGTTATATTTTGCCTCCATTGAAAGTCAAATCACTTCATATGTTTGCCAAGGTCTTTTAGCAAAATAACAATGTAGACATTGAGAAAAACAATTTGCATACCTCTAAGCTCTTGATCTTACTTTCAGTGATTTGCAATATTCCAGTATGAACAAAGCCTGTTTTAATTAGTCTTTCAAGAGCTTGAATCTCATCCCATTTATGAAGTACTTCACACCTCTTTTTTTCAACCTTCTCAATAAGAGTAAGGTTCTCCTCCTTCATGATCTTTTTCTCAGGTGATTCTGGAATATTTTTTTAAAAACAACATATTCTGTGTTTAATGCCTTAATTCTTACTAGTAACATTATGTATTAACAATATGAAGCACGTTGTATATAGTTATAAAATATAATGTAGTTGAAGCTTCAAGCACATCAATAAAGATTATGAGAGCCAAATTAAGTATATACATTTCACTGTGTTAGTGTACATATATATTTTTCTATCTTTTCCTATTAAAAATATAAACAGTAGAAGCAAGGGTAGCAACTGAAATAAAAGGGGGAAAAATGATCGGATCCAAGCATGGGGTGTCCCTCCTTTAACTCCTTTATATACTTCGTGAGTCTTCATCGAGTACCTAGCCAGGATGGGCGAGGCGCAGGGATGACTTTGCTGCAGGCGTGGGACTACGGCGAGAGCAGGACGCACCGGAGTCAGGTGAGCGGGAGGGCGTGGGGAGCAGGCAGAGGGGCGGAGCTGACGCCTTCCGCAAGAGGGAATTTACACGGTACGGTAGGGGCACTGAGGGCCAGGGGAGAAGCAGGAAATCAGAGCACGAGCGAGGAGCAGGCGGCAGATCAGAAAAGGTCTTCTAGCCCACGGGAAGAAACCAGTCAAAGCTGGCTGATCAGGTCTGAAGCCAGCCTGGCCACTTAGGTTGTGGCTGAGGGGCAGAGAGTGAAGACGCTGCCGCTGGAACCCCGACTTAAGCCTCCATGTGTCTGGAGATGCCATTCATTGAAACTTCCAAGGACAGGTAAATTCAGAGAGGAAAGCTTCACCTTGGACTTGCCGAGTTGACACTCAGGTGCCATGTGCAGTAGGCAGTGGCATATACAGACCATAAGCCTGGAAAAGGTGTTTTAGCAGGAGAGAGATATAGAATCAAAGATGTGTGCATTGAGCCAAAAACATGCTGAGCTCCAACAAAGATCAGTATCTAAGGAGCCGAGAGACAGAGACAGAAAATAACTCAGGGGTAAGGATGCTCTGTTCCCAGTCAGCACAGGTAGGCTCTGAAGAATCGGAAGACTTAATTCTTTGAGAAAGAACAGCTGTGTGTTTTTTTTCTTTTTAATGGAAAAATGCCATTAGCAAGAGTGATCTTACCTGCTGATACACACCAAGTCACTGCTGTCATTCAAACTTGCCAAATTTGGAAGCAAGGAAAAGTGTGAAGGTGTGTTTTGAAACTTGGGTGAATTAGTCCAGCAGATGCAGGAGAAGCAAGCTTGCTGGAGCAGAGGCAGCCGTGCTTAAGCTTCTACGCGAGCTCCGAGAGAGCCAGCGAAAACGTCTCTGCCTCCCATCTCGAGCCAAGCTGAAGTTCTCACCCGAAATAAGTAACCGGCAGCAAGGAACGCAAAAGGCGCAGAAAGCTGCTCACCGTGGCCCGGCTGTGCCTTGTCTGTCTACCTAAAGAGGAAGACTGTGGCGTCAAAACGGGGAGAGTCCACAGAAAATGTGTTTGGCTGGAGAAGGCTCAGAAATGAGAAATCTTCATAAAGAGAATCCAGGAGGATGCAGGCAGGATACCGGGTTTCTTTAACAGTGTTTGAACATGTGCCAGAAACAGCTAGGACCAAATATTAAGAAAAGATTACTACAGGCCTAGAAAGTTGGTAACTTCTTTCTGCTTATTATTTTTATGAGCCTTTGCCATGTTATTCTGTTACCGTTTAGCAATAAAGTGTTACATTTTAAAAAATGGTGGCCAGTTTTAAGAAATAGCAGGAGACAGAAGACCAGGGAGTTCCAGTCTCATCTAGTGACTTGTCTGCACGTCCCTTGCAGCACTGTTCACAGCAGAAGGCCTGCAGCAACCCCAGCGTGCATCAGCAGAGACAGAGGAGATGCGGTGCATGCGATAGTGCATGGGCGTGGGCTAAGTCAGCTCAGTCGTGTCCCACTCTTTGCGACCCCTGGCGGACTGTAGCCCGCCAGGCTCCTCTGTCCATGGGACTCTCCAGGCAAGAACACTGGAGTGGGTTGCCATACCCTCCCTCCAAGGGACCTACCCAACCCAGGGATCAAAGCTGCATCTCCTGCATTGCAGATGGATTCTTATTTTCAACACATTTTTTAAAAGCATTACACAAGAGTGAGCAGGAGTGCAGATAGAGAAGGAATCCACCAACCTCTGAGCTCTGGAAGAACCACAAGACCAGGCCGCCCGGAGACTCAGGCCACGAAAAACCCTTGGAAGATGCCCATCAGGCAAACCGCACAGGCCTGGCTCAGGGGAGGGCAGAAAGAACCAGAGGAAGGAAAACGAAATCCTCTGGGGTCAGAACCTTTGAGGCCAAGTTTGCTGAAGAACCCAAGACCATTAGACTTGTGAGAACATCCTCAAAGATGCTGAGATGAAAGCGCGATTCTGCGTGAGTTAGCGCGTAACAAGCCTGGAGTGGAGCGGCACCCGACTGAGCCACAGGGAAAACTGCAGGGGTCAGTGAGCGGGACAGTCGCCTGAGCCTGGGTGGGTCATTGAATCCAGCTGTGAATGGTGTGCCCAGTTTTGAGATCATTCCTATTATTTCATTGAGTGCATAAATATTCACAAAATGTCATTAATTTCCCACAAACCGTGTGTCCCTCTTCATGAGTAATGATGGCATGAGGAGGAATCCACAGGCAGAGCGACTCCACTGCACCAGGCCCTGCGTTCTTGCATCGTATCAGATCCTCTTAATGACGAGGGAAGCGCTGTCCTTGCCTCTACTGAACAGGCAGCAGTATCACGAAAGCGGTTCACGTAACAGCCGTGTGAGTGGGGTGCTGAGATGTGCAGGTTGAGGCCCATTTGCAAGAAAGGGTGCCCCACACCTGGACAGAACCTCGTTGTCCAGAAAAGCTGACTCCTCTGATCCAAGAATAAAGGTGCAAAGTGTCTGAAAACCACACTGGACCATCCTCCTTGCTGTTACTCTGGAAACCACAGGCCACAGCAATGCTTCCTCTATTTCCATCCCCCAGGGATGCCTGGAGATTCACAGCTCCCCCCTAAAATCCACTATGTATTTCAAGACACTTTCTCTAAAATCAACACATTTAGTTCTTCAACACTCCATCAGCAGAGTTGATTCTCATATTTACACCATTGTGTCGAGGTTGTTAAAATCTATTTCAAGTATCTTGGTCATTCTCTCAACATGAGGTCCTGAATTCATTCAAAGTTTCACTAAAACCCACGGAGCTCTTACAGGAGAATGACATGCACACGAGCTGTCTCTGATTACAGCAACTCGACAAGCAAACGTGCCCGAAGCAACAGAACCTGCGGCGAACATCTTCACCCCGACAAATCTCTCCAAGAGATCAACTACTTCCTTGTGTCTTTAAAGTACTTTAAACCACTTCAGATAAAAATGAAACCTTACTGAATTTCTAAAGAACTTGAAGGGGGCAGGGGGAAGATAATGGCCTCTCTGAAAAGCCTTTTCCACTAGCAGCAGGAGCCATGGGCAGGGAGCCCGCCTGGAAGACCCCTCACGCGGAGGTGGCGGCAATCCTCACCTCGGAAGACCAGTCACAGGGTTACTTGCCTGCCCAGCTCCTCGCCGCCTCCAGCAGCACACGCTCCTGCTCCAGTTCATTTCTGAGCCTACGGTTTGGTAAAAATACATCATGATACAGTGGCACCCTGCTCATACCTTCCTCCTTTTCTCTCTCTTATATCACTAACTTAAAAACTGAGAAATAAGAACTGATCCTCTTAGTTTCTAAGAATAAAAAGGTGACTTGAAGATGTAGATAGAATGAGGCTGAATTAGTCAAGTTCAATAAACTGAAGTATACTTTCTTATCAAGAGCGCCTAAGCCACTAATTAAAGGAGCTGGTCTTTCAGCATCTATGGATGTTCCTTTCTGACTTGAATTTTTAAGAAGTAAGGACGAAAAGAAACCAGCCATTTTATGCTCTTCAGTTCAGTTCAGTTCAGTGGCTCGGTGTGCCCAGCTCTCTGCGACCCCATGGACGGCAGCACGCCAGGCCTCCCTGTCCACCACCAACTCCCGGAGTTTACTCAAACTCATGCCCATTGAGTCGGTGATGCCATCCAGCCATCTCATCCTCTGTCGTCCCCTTCTCTTCCCCACTTCGATCTTTCCTAGCATCAGGGACTTTTCAAAAGAGTCAGTTCCATCAGGTGGCCAAAGTATTGGAGTTTCAGCTTCAGCATCAGTCCTTCCAGTGAATATTCAGGACTGATCTCCTTTAGGATGGACAGGTTGGATCTCCTTGCAGTCCAAGGGACTCTCAAGAGTCTTCTCCAACACCACAGTTCAAAAGCATCAATTCTTTGACGCTCAGCTTTCTTTATAGTCCAACTCTCACATCCATACACAACTACTGGAAAAACCATAGCTTTGACTAGACGGACCTTTGCTGACAAAGTACTGTCTCTGCTTTTCAATATGCTGTCTAAGTTGGTCATAACTTTTCTTCCAAGGAGCATTTTACACTCTGAGACCAATAATAAAATAATGAGGCCAATAATAATAGTGTCACCGCAGCACCGACCAACCCCGATCGCATTCCCCACCTGTCGTTGTGGTCCAGGGCCGCTCTGATGCCAGTCACGAGCGCTCTCAGCTCCTCCCTGGCCCGCTCAACATCCACCGTCTTCACCTTCCCCTTCTGCAGACTCTGGACCTGAGTCAGCAAAGACTGGGCAGGAACAGGCCAGAATGGGTGAGACAAACAGAAAACAAGGGTGAGCATTTTCTGTTAATATGGTGTGTTCAAGATGTCTGGGGTCAAACACTAAGTAAAATAGGTAAACAGCGAGGATGGATGTGAAGGAGGAATATTGGAGAAGGGATAAGTTGTCAAGTAAAAGTCTGGGTAAGTTGTGTATATACACACACACACACACACATATATATATACACATATAATTTTAAGTCTTTATTTTCCTAAGAAATTAAAAAGTGGTGGGGGATTTCATTGCTGGTTTGTGTGGGGAAAGAAAATGCTGAATAAAACACTTCATGAGTATTATTATCAGCACCATGGTTATTTTTCTAAATGTGTTAAAAACAATATTAACCCAATGGCTATTTATGGTAGATTCTCAAATGTGGTGAAAGGAAACTGGTTCATTGGGTGACGGGCTGCCAAGTTTCCAGGAAGAAGGATCTAGAGCCCCGCCGGCCTGCAGACGTTTTCATTCTGGTGTTTGATGGGGATGTGGGCAGATGTGGTCCTTAGTGACTCAGCCTCAGAAAGCAAAGAGCAAGGTAGACCCCCAACTGGAGCCTTTGCTTGCACTTGCTGGACAGAAGCTTTTTTCTGAAGCATGAATAGCTCAAGGCAAAGAAAACAATGAACGTGTGTGATTCCCGATTGAGTTAGAACTGCCCTCCTTGTCAGGCCGTGATCTTTGTTTGTTTGTTTCATAGACAAAGTGAGACACTCGCCTTCCCAAGAGAGAGGACTTTTAAACTTTATTGAAAACGTCAGCAGTCACCTTAGCGACAGTGCCGTGTTCTCTGAGCTGGGTGTGTGACAATGTCATTGCTGCAGCCCACCTTCCCTCCCGAGCATCCACACGTGTGACCTAAGCCCGGAGAGGAGCCCTGGAAGCTGTCAAGAGAATCCAAGGTGACGCCCCCCCTTTTAAGCAGTAACCTTCCTGCTCAGACACCGAAGTGTCAGCCTCTGGAGGGCCTCTGGCTGGATACGCTGTAATCTGGAACTCGCTAGAAAGACCTGGGTGCCACCTACAAAGTGGGGCGCCATCAGTGGGGGGGGGGGAACCTCAACGAGCACAGAGGCAGAGCCACGTCTGCGCAAAGCAAGCACGCGAGAGCGGGCCACAGAGGACAAGCCTGCGCAGGTCACCGAGAGCTGGCGGCCGGAGGTGGCGGCCAAATCAAGAAGCGTGCGCGCCTCCCCGGCCGCCCCTCGCGGCCGCCAGGGCCAGAGGGCCAGTCTGCTACGGTGTCCTCACGGACACAAGGCCCACGCCTGTTAAAAGTACCTGCTGATCTAAATCATGCAGGCACAAACGGGGCTTCCGAGATTCAGGCTGTTTCCCCGAGCACAGGAAATATGAAGAAACGGGCTCTATTTAAGACATGCACGATCGATTGTTACCTTATACTGTTCTGTGGGATGGTTCTTCAGAAGTAACAGCATGTAGAGTTCATATTCTTCCTATAGAAAAAAAAAAAGAGAGAGAAGAAAAAGGAAAGAAAGGAAGGAAATGAGAAGAAAGGAAGATGGGAGGGAGGGAGAAAGAAAGAAAAAGAAAAAAGATCCATTGGAAATGTGTTATTAGATTACTGTACAATGTAACTTTCTCTGTAACTGACACTCAGCTAAGGAGTGTCAGTTCAGAATATTTTTAAAAATATAACAATGCTTCTGCAACATAGTAAAAAACATACATACAGAAATGTGCAAAATCTCACTATTTTTAAAGCACAATTGAGTATTGACTATTAGGACTCACAAAACACCTGGACACACGTGCAACACGTGACTTTCCGCCACTAGAGGGCGATGTGGAATGGGATTCCCTGCAAGGAGATCCAACCAGTCCATTCTGAAGATCAGCACTGGGATTTCTTTGGAAGGAATGATGCTGAAGCTGAAACTCCAGTACTTTGGCCACCTCATGAGAAGAGTTGACTCATTGGAAAAGACTCTGATGCTGGGAGGGACTGGGGGCAGGAGGAGAAGGGGACGACCGAGGATGAGATGGCTGGATGGCATCACGGACTTGATGGACGTAAGTCTGAGTGAACTCCAGGAGTTGGTGATGGACAGGGAGGCCTGGCGTGCTGCGATTCCTGGGGTCGCAAAGAGTCGGACACGACTGAGCAACTGAACTGAACTGAACTGATAGCTCAGTTGGTAAAGAAACTGCCTGCAATGCAAGAGTTCCTGGCTTGATTCCTGGGTTGGGAAGATCGCCTGGAGAAGGGAAAGGCTACCCACTCCAGTATTCTGGCTTGGAGAATTCCATGGACAGTATAGTCCATGAGGTCGCAAAGAGCTGGACATGACTGAGCCACTTTCACTTCACTTCAACCTGCAGAAAGCTTGAGCACCAAAGAACCGATGCTTTTGAACTGTGGTATTGGAGAAGACTCTTGAGAGTCCCTGGGACTGCAAGGAGACCCAACCAGTCCATTCTGAAGGAGATCAGTCCTGAATGTTCATTGGAAGGACTGATGCTGAAGTTGAAACTCCAATCCTTTCACCACCTCATGTAAAGAACCCACTCATTGGAAAAGACCCTGATGTTGGGAAAGATTGAAGGCAGAAGGAGAACGGGACGACAGAAGATGAGATGGTTGGATAGCATTACTGACTCAATGGACATGAGTTTGAGCAACCTCCAGGAGATGGTGAAGGATGGAAAGCCTGGCATGCTGCAGTTCATGGGGTCGCAGAGTCGGACATGACTGAGCGACTGAACTGAACTGATCTGAACCTGCGAGAAGCAGAAGATATTAAGGAGGTGGCAAGAATACACAGACCAACTATACAAAAAAGATCTTCACGACCCAGATAACCACGATGGTGTGATCACCCACCTAGAGTCAGACATCTTGGAATGTGAAGTCAAGTGGACCTTAGGAAGCATCACTATGAACAAAGCTAGTGGAGGTAATGAAATTCCAGCTGAGCTATTTCAAATCCTAAAAGATGATGCTGTGAAAGTGCTGCACTCAATATGCCAGCAAATTTGGAAAACTCAGCAGTGGCCATAGGACTGGAAACGGTCAGTTTTCATTCCAGTCCCAAAGAAAGGCAATGCCAAAAAATGCTCAAACTACCACACAATTGCACTCATCTCACATGCTAGCAAAGAAATGCTCAAAATTCTCCAAGCCCCAGGCTTCAACAGTATGTGAACCAAGAACTTTCAGATGTTCAAGTGGGACTTAGAAAAGGCAGAGGAATCAGAGTTCAACTTGCCAACATCTGCTGGATCGTAGAAAAAGCAAAGGAATTCCAGAAAAATATCTACTTCTGCTTTACTGAATATGCTAAAGCCTTTGACTGTGTGGATCACAACAAACTATAGAAAATTCTTAAAGAAATGGGAATGCCAGACCACCTTACCTGCCTCCTGAGAAACCTGTATGCAGGTCAAGAAGCAACAGTTAGAACCATACATGGAATAATGGACTTTTTTCCAAGTTGGAAAAAGAGTGCATCAAGGCTGTATATTGTCACCCTGCTTAACTTATATCCAGGATACATCATGTGAAACGCCGCAGTGGATAAAGCTCAAGCTGGAATCAAGATTCCTGCAAGAAATATCAATAACTTCAGATATGAAGATGACACCACCCTTATGGCAGAAAGTGGAGAGGAACTAAAGAGCCTCTTGATGAAGGTGAAAGAGGAGAGCAAAAAAGCTAGCTTAAAACTGAACATTCAAAAAAAACAAAGATCAGGGCATCTAGTCCCATCACTTCATGGCAAATAGATGGGGAAACAATGGAAACAGTGACAGACTTTATTTTCTTGGGCTCCCAAATCACTGCAAATAATGACTGCAGCCATGAAATTAAAAGACACTTGCTCCTTGGAAGAAAAGCTTTAACAAACCAAGACAGTGTATTAAAAAGCCCAGAGACATTACTTTGCTGACAAAGATCCATATAATTAAAGCTATGGTTTTACCAGTAATCACGTATGCATGTGAAAGTTGGTCCATAAAGAAAACTGAGCACCAAAGAACTGATGCTTTTCAACTGTAATGCTGGTGAAGTTTCTTGAGCTACCCTTGGACAGTAAGGAGATCAAACCAATCCATCCTAAAGGAAATCAGTCTTGAGTATTCATGGGAAGGGCTGATGCTGGAACTGAAACTCCAATACTTTGGCCACCTGATGGAAAGAGCTGACTCCTTGGAAAAGACCCTGATGATGGGAAAGATGGAATCCAGGAGGAGAAGGGGACAACAGAGGATGAGATGGTTGGATGGAATCACCAACTCAATGGACATAAGTTTGAGCAAGCTCCAGGAGCTGGTGAAGGACGGGAAGCCTGGCATGGGGTCCATGGGGTCGCAAAGAATCGGACACGACTGAGCAACCTAGAGATGAATGCTCCAGGGATGGGAACTGGTCACCATATCCTGCTTTTACGCCTTACTTATATTTGGGAGTGGACAATAGCAGACCCTTCAAGCAACCTGACTCCAACTCAGCTCTGATATGATGGTCACTTTCAGCAGGAAATGACAACAAACTTAAAACCCCATCAAGATGCATGTAAAGTTACCTACAGGGAGCTTTAGAAGTTTCCGTGTACATTTATGTGCAGTTGATAAGAGTTTATGTTATAATGAGGAAGCTTTAGTAGAAAAATATGGGCTTCAGACGTGAGCTGGCTGGGTGTTTTTCTCACATGGCCCACTTAAGTCTCATGTGGCTGCACGCATGTTCCTTTGACTCTCCATGAATGATTCTCCTCCTTTGTAGAATGGACACCATGAAACTCCGCAGAATTTCTGCATGGCTTGAGCTCATGTGCGCAAAACTCATGCATGGCTCTCAACTCTTACTTGGGAGATGCGTGTTTCTATTACCTTAATTTCTTTCAGGATATCACCAAATATCAAAGAACTTTTGCAAATATCTTCAAAGACTTCTCCAAAAACCTGGAGTCTGTTGAACTCTTCAGGGTCACAGACACATATTTTCTGGAGCTCCTGGAGGAAAAAAGAACCACCCTGCTTCAGGATGACTTCATTTTCCTTTCCGGTTAGTTTCTCGGGCGGGGCATTATGTCGGCTGGGTAGCCAACCACTTGGTGCTGAGGCTCTATGATCGCCTGACTTCATTTATTCCCTTGCATCCTGTGAGTCAAGGGAACAAACAGTGCCTCTCTGCCTCCACAGTGTTTCCAGGGTCCTCTTTCCACCAGTCCTCTCAGCCAAAGCTCTCATCAAGGCTTGGTTATTCCATATGTTGACTCTGCTGCATCTTCACCCTTCCAACACCAGGTCCCCCACTAAGTACCACTCTCAGCTCTCCGTAGCGCATCCCATGACGCCTAACCTCCTTCTACAGATGGAGAGACTCCTAAGCAGACTTTACCTGCATCCTCAACTCTCTCCTCGCCCTCCCTTCGCATTCTTTCGCGATGACTCAGGCAAACCTTGTCTCAGAGGTTTCTGCTGCCCAGGGGCATTTCTCTCAGTCTAGCAGCCTCTGCTTTCCTTTATGAAAGCACCTCCAAGGCACCAGTTTCCAAACTTCTGCTCTTGCACCCTAAGCCTTACCATCTGGGCTTCCCAGGCGGCTCAGCATTTCCACCTGCAATTCAGGAGACTGGGGTTTGATCCCTGAGTTGGGAAGACCCCCGTGGAGAAAGAAATGGCAACCCACTCCAGTCTTCTGGCCTGGAGAATCCCATGGACAGAGGAGCCGGGTGGGCTATAGTCCCTAGGGTCGCAAGAGTCAGGTGGGACTCAGTGACTAAACAACTGTCTCATCTACACCACGTGGGATATCCTCAGCCACTGGCAGCCCTGTGCTGTTCCACCTGCAAGTGTCAGCGCGGCCTCGGAGGCTGAGTCTCTGCCCACAGTCTTGAGACCCCTGCACCCAGTCCCCAGAGCATCACAGACCTGCCCTCCCTACCTGCTCCAGCTTCTTCTCATGGCGCCTCGCTGCCTGGCTCCCGGTGAAGCCCCTCATCAAGAGGTCCTGCGTGGCCAGCACTTGCTTCTGGAAGCTCAAGAACTCCCTGTAGCTGTCTGCTTTCGTTACCGCGGCCAAGTGCGAGCTGACGTACTGGACCTCGTCCCTGCCCGGCGGGGACGTCACACACTCACGGCTGGACCTCACCTCCTTGTACTTCAGAACCTTCATGTCCGGCAATCTCAGCTCCTCTCGCCTTGGTCGTCCAGGAGAACCCGCCTCTCTCAGCCCTGCCTTGGGACTCGCGTCCTCCTGCGAAGCCTGGGAGGCCTGTGCGGGAGGGTTCAGATACCGGAAGAGTGGTGTGTTCTCAGCGTCACTCGGGCCCACGGCTGTGTTGATGGTAAAATGAGCCAAAGCGTCTTTCATCTTCTTGACCTTATCAGATAGCCTTTCCGCTCCAAAGACTTTTGCCTCCCGGGGCCTGTTGGCATTGGGCCAGTGATACAGGATGGTCTCCGGGGGCCTGTAGAGCTTGCTGGGGTTCAGGTGTCCGGACGTGTACATGTAGACGTCATCTCTGTGGTCTTTCTGCAGTTGGTTCAGAAGCGTCCGCAGATTGCACAGGGTCTTAACACCTGGCGTCTCACAGTGCTTCCACCTCAGGTAAACTGGTCAGGAAAGACAAGAAGACCAGTAAGTACCACTCTAGTTCCCCACTGAGGCCATAACAGGGCCTGTGCGCCTGCTGAGCTGGAGACTACCATTCCCAGAGCAGGAGCCCACGGAGAGGAGAGAGGGCAGGCCAGCCCGGCTGCAGAGGAGGGCTGGGGTAGGGGCACGTGCCGGGCAACTCCCATCAGCAAGCCGGGCCGCTGAGAAGGAGGAAGCAGGGACTTGGCTCCAGCAGGGAATCTATTTTTAATTTTAATTTATTTATTTTTAAATTGAAGGATAATTGTTTTGCAGAATTCTGTGGTTTTCTGTCAAGATCCTGGATAAGGAAGGCGTTCCCCCCGGCCAGCAGGGCTCATCTTTGCCGGCCAGCAGCCGGAAGCCGGCCGCACTCTTCTGACTACAGCATCCGGGGAGTCGGCCGGCAGCTCGTCCTCCGGCGGAGGGGCGGCTGATCATTCTTCAGTCTTCCATTCACAATGCCCAATGATGGCATCGTTCTGCACTCTAGCCATTTACTCCAATTGAAGTTTAGAAATTACCATTTTCAGTAACAGCTGAACCAGTCCAAAATGTTGATAAAGGTTTTGTTACATGGTTAAAAAAAAAAATGAGTCGGTCACTTGGCCCCCTCCCTTCCCCACTCAGAGGAAGACAATGACCCACAGAGTGAAACCTGGGGGCATGTTGATGGGGACCCCAGCTCCCTCTACAAAGGGTCCCAGAAGTAAGGGTCCATTTAGACATTTGGCCCAGAACAGAAGATGATGGGAAAAGTGAGCTTTTTGAGTCAGTTTCCTACTACGTGAGTTCAGAGATCTTACATCATCTCTCTGAAGCAGTTTCTTCAGCAAAATTAGGAGACTCGTCCTACTCAGTAAAGCTAATTGACAACCAGATAGAATCACTTTTGGCAGAGAGGCACCTGGCAAGGAGGGGACGTTCCCTAAAAGCTGCCTGCATCATCAAAGGCCTGGAGGGCAGGGAACACCGCCTAAGGGCTTCTGGGAGGACGTGAGCGCCCAGATGCCACAGAGGAGAGGAAGGGGCTTCCTCCCGGCCGGCACTGACCCGAGGCACGGCCTGCCCAGAGACGCCTGCAGGCGCCCACCAGCAGATGCCACGCTGTCTACGTCTTGCCTTGTCCCCCGACCTGGAGGGGCCCCACCACAGGGCATCGGACCAGGCCATCTGGACTCTCAAGGGTCCATCGTGAGCTCCCAGAGGCTGAGGCTTTGCCCATGTCCACCCCCGCTGCCACCCTCAGATAGCACGGCCGACCCATCTGGAAGGAGGCCTCTTATGTTCCACGGAGGTTGAGGGCAGTGGGGTGACCAGCGCGGGTCCCCCCACCTGACACGTGCCAGTATGACTTCTGAATTCGACTTGTTGAAGAGCACCTGTTGCTCTTCCCTCATCCTGAGCCAAGAGGGCCAGGGCAGGGCCTCTCGGGACCCACGCCCCCTGCTCTGGCTGAGACTGAGTTCAGGACATGTCCCTGACCCCCACATTGTCACCTGAGAGCGAAGGGCTGAGAGCACAAGGGGCTGAGGGGTGACGGTGACTCACGCTGAGAAGCCCTGCGTCCAGAGGCCTCACACCCGTGTGGGCCCCCTGCCCCGTGGTGGCATCTCAGGCTGCAGGCCGACTCTCCACGCTGGGATCACAACTGGCACGTCAGGGTCGGGCCTGGCTGGCTCCTGGACTCCCTGGGGAAATCTGTCCTGGGCTCTGTCCTGTTGGGACAGGATCCAGCTCCTTGCAGCTATAGGATAGAGGTCCCCACCCTCTTAGTGACTGCTGGTGGGGATCCTTCCTGGCTCCTGGGGTTGCCCACCTTCCTGGTCACATGGCCTCCATCCCTGAGCCAGCCAGCAAGGGCACTCCACATATTTCCCATGCACTTGACCTCTGACCCTGCCCTGTGCCTAACTTCATGTGATTAGGTCAGGCCCACCTGACACGCTCCCTGCCATGAGGTCACCAGTGCCAGGGGACATGGTGCAACCATGGAGCGTTCTCGAGTTCAGTCCCGGGGTCCGTGCTGGGCAGGGGAGGCCCCACCACAGGGCATCGGACCAGGCCATCTGGACCCTCAAGGGTCCATCGTGAGCTCCCAGAGGCTGAGGCTTTGCCCATGTCCACCCCCGCTGCCACCCTCAGATAGCACGGCCGACCCATCTGGAAGGAGGCCTCTTATGTTCCACGGAGGTTGAGGGCAGTGGGGTGACCAGCGCGGGTCCCCCCACCTGACACGTGCCAGTATGACTTCTGAATTCGACTTTTCCAACCCACCTGTTGCTCTTCCCTCATCCTGAGCCAAGAGGGCCAGGGCAGGGCCTCTCGGGACCCACGCCCCCTGCTCTGGCTGAGACTGAGTTCAGGACATGTCCCTGACCCCCACATTGTCACCTGAGAGCGAAGGGCTGAGAGCACAAGGGGCTGAGGGGTGACGGTGACTCACGCTGAGAAGCCCTGCGTCCAGAGGCCTCACACCCGTGTGGGCCCCCTGCCCCGTGGTGGCATCTCAGGCTGCAGGCCGACTCTCCACGCTGGGATCACAACTGGCACGTCAGGGTCGGGCCTGGCTGGCTCCTGGACTCCCTGGGGAAATCTGTCCTGGGCTCTGTCCTGTTGGGACAGGATCCAGCTCCTTGCAGCTATAGGATAGAGGTCCCCACCCTCTTAGTGACTGCTGGTGGGGATCCTTCCTGGCTCCTGGGGTTGCCCACCTTCCTGGTCACATGGCCTCCATCCCTGAGCCAGCCAGCAAGGGCACTCCACATATTTCCCATGCACTTGACCTCTGACCCTGCCCTGTGCCTAACTTCATGTGATTAGGTCAGGCCCACCTGACACGCTCCCTGCCATGAGGTCACCAGTGCCAGGGGACATGGTGCAACCATGGAGCGCTCTCGAGTTCAGTCCCGGGGTCCGTGCTGGGCAGGGGGCAGCAGTGGGCAGCAGGGGGCAGGGCCCAGGGTGGAAAGGAATCAGCCTGTGCCTCCTGTGTAGCTGGATCTTGGAGCAATGGGATCGTTGAGAATTTCCCTATTAAATAGATTAGTACTTCAAAGAAAGCAGTTAAGAAATGTTAAAATATTAATTAAACAGATTTTCAAAACAAGTTTTCAATTAAGAGATATCTTAATTGATAGTCATTCTAATTCATCAAAGGCACCAACACATAAAGAAAGCATCACATTAGTTGGGTTTCTCCAGGGAAACAGACCCAGAAGGATGAATATGTTGCTGCTCAGTCACTCGGTTGTGTCCAACTCATTGCAGTCTCATGGACTGCACGCTTCCACGGCCTTCGGTGTCTCCCACAGTTTGCTCAAACTGTTGTCCAATGAGTCGGTGATGCCATCCAACCATCTCATCCTCTGCCATCCCTTTCTCCTCCTATCTTCAATCTCCCCCAGCATCAGGGCCTTTTCCAATGAGTCAGTTCTTCTCATCAGGTGGCCAAAGTATTGGGGCTCCAACTTCAGCATCAGTCCTTCCAATGAATATTCAAGACTGATTTCATTTAGGATTGATTAGTTGGATCTCCTTGCAGTCCAAAGGGCTCTCAAGAGTCTGCTCCAACATCACAATTTAAAGCATCATTTCTTCTTTATGGTCCAACTCTCACATCCACACACGACTATGGAAAAACCATCACTTTGATTGTACAGACCTTTGTCAGCAAAATGATGTCTCTGCTTTTTAATACGCAGTCTAGGTTTGTCATAGGTTTCCTTCCAAGGAGGAAGCATCTTTTAATTTCATGGCTGCAGTCACCATCTAGAGTGATTCTGGAGCCCAAGAAAATAAAGTATGTCATGGTTTCCACTTTTTTCCCCATCTATTTTCCATGAAGTGATTAGACCAGATGCCATGATCTTTGTTCTTCGAATGTTTCAAGCCAGCTTTTCACTCTCTTCTTTCACCTTTATCAAGAGACTCTTTAGTTGCTCTTCACTTTCTCTCATTAGAGTGGTATCATCTGTATATCTGAGGTTGTTGATATTTTTCTCAGCAGTCTTGATTCCAGCTTGCCATTCATCCAGCCTGGCAATTCACATGATGTATTTTGCATATAAGTTAAATAAACAAGGTGACAATATGCAGCCTTAATATACTCCTTTCCTAATTTGGAACCAGTCAGTTGTTCCATGTCCAGTTCTAACTGTTGCTTCTGGATCTGCATGCAGATTTCTAAGAAGACAGGTAAGGTAGTCTAGGATAGGGGTTTATTATAAGGAATTGACTCACACAATTATGCAAAAAAAAAAAAAAGAAAAAGGAGAGTCCAAAATCTGCAAGATGGATAGCAGGCTGAAGACAGAGTTCATCCAAATGCCTTCTACTACTGCTGCTGCTAAGTCACTTCAGTCGTGTCCGACTCTGTGTGACCCCATAGACGGCAGCCCACCAGGCTCCCCCATCCCTGAGATTCTCCAGGCAAGAATACTGGAGTGGGCTGCCATTTCCTTCTCCAATGCATGAAAGTGAAAAGTGAAAGGGAAGTCGCTCAGTCGTGTCCGACTCTTAGCGACCCCATGGACTGCAGCCCACCAGGCTCCTCCGTCCATGGGATTTTCCAGGCAAGAGTACTGGAGTGGGGTGCCATTGCCTTCTCCTACTGGAGGATTTTCTCTTGCTAGTGGGAAGTCAGTCTTTTTCCTTTAAGATCTTCAATTATTAGATGTGACCCACCCACACTATGGAGGGGAATCTGTCTTACTCAAGGCTTCTTATTTAAATGTTCAACTCATCCAAAAACACCTCAACAGGAACATCCAGAAAGCTTGACCAAATATACAACATAGTACCCACATAAATTGACACATAAAATTCACCATCACATGTATTAGAGCAACTCTCTTTGGAAAATGAGAGGAGGTGACTTAATTGTTGTGTTTTTCTTTGTTGATTCTATTCCAGAAAAGGATTAGGAGTCACCAGCAAATTAATTAGCAAGTCATTCCAGACTTACAATTTGTTTTCCTTAGTTTGCAGAGATTGCTTTACTAGACCTGGAAAATCCAGATTCCATTTCTCTCTGCCCAGATCCTGTGATAAGGGCTCCCAAGTCAGCCATGAAAAACTTTGAAGAATTTTAAACTGTAAACACTGTGATTTGCATATCCTGCCATATCAACCTGACAAGCAGGAAAAGAAAAAAAAGCTGAAAGGATTCATGGAATATTTGCTTCTTTACAAAATGATCAGAGAATAAATTTGCTTTAAGTAAAACCAAATCAACTTTTGAATAGATGCTGATAAGAAAGACAGCAATAGGTTTTTTTGGACTAGATTTAAACTAACAAATATTTCAACCAGAGTTTTCTCTCTGCCCCCAGTTCATCTGAATCATCAATGCTTTCATGCACTCTGTGTGGTGAGAAAGCAAGAGTTTCAGAGTTCAAAGACCCAGGTGAGACCCTCCTGTCCCATTTGCAAAATCACAGTAACCCAGCCTCCAGAGATGTGAAACTAAATCAGAGACAGGGAAGCACTTTGTACTCAGTGGTGTGCATGTTCTGTGGTGTGTGGTTGTTTATTGAGGACTATAGAAGGACCATGTGCCAGAGAAAATGTCTCTAAATGTGTCATCTTAAAAAAAAAACAAAACACAGAAACAGTGTCTAGAAATTTCCTCCTATTTCTCCTCCTCCCAGAGGACACACACATACACACACACACACATCTGACCTCATTTTCTGCCTTTCATTACTGGATTTTCTGAAAAGGCTCTGATTCCTAAATCCAGTCCTAAATCCCAGTGACCCCAGGAGCTGAGTTGCACCGCCAGAAAGGTTTTCATTTTCCACACTGGGTGAGAGAAGTTGGTTCCTAGGCAAACATCCAACAAACATCAAACACCAAACACAAAACGCTCAGCATCCACTTACATTCAGGCTCTGGGTCCTCACCCATCGCCACTTTCCACCTAAAGCTGCTGAGGCTGGGAGTTGCTCTGGAAACAGACAAACATTCTAAGCCCCTCCTCCAGGGCTTCTCTGTTGCCAGGCAACCAGGGCACAGTCCCAGGCAAGGGATCTCTCCTCTGAACCTCTCTTATGCCTCTGGCCTTCTTGAACAGGGAGTACTAGATTTGCTTGCCTGTTTTCCCCTTTAAAAGAAAACCCTTTATGTGATTTGAAAAAATTCAAAATACCTTTGCATGCTCTAATTCCTTTCCAAAGGCAAGGGAGCCAAAGCTTAGTGGCCTTGGGCTGGGCATCTTCGACGGAGTGCACGGCCCACTCGACTGTGCTTGGAGTTCTACTGAGAGTAGGTGCCAGCCTCTAAATGAGCATTTAGTCATTTACTGTTTTATCCATGAAATTCCTCGTGGGGAACTGAGATCAGGGGAGGTAAAGTGAACTGCCTGAGAACAGTATCATGGAGGAGAAGGCTGTAAATTCAAGTTTTGCACAGAGTCTGTGCTTTTTCCTCAGGCTATCCCAAAGGCAAGGGAGGAAAAGCTAAAAGCCACTAAGATTTGTATCTTTGAAAACTGTGTTGTATTTTAATGTCTTGCACCAGAGGGAATTCAGTGCCGTGGAATACTAGCTCCCTGGCTCAGGGGAGGTGACTGAGCAGAACTCACTACTCCAGGCTCCAGGTGAGACGGGTGACAATACTGAGCTCACAGGATGAAGTGAGGATGAAGTCAGTGCTCAGGAAAGACTCAGGGTGTTACCGAGTCCAAACTCACTCTGCTCCCGGCAAGACAGGTCAATAAGTCTGAGACGAGATGTGAAGACAAGGAAGGGACTTTTTTCAGGAGCCAGTTGACTAAGAAGACTGCAGTCTGGAGCCTCAAAATAACCATCCTCCTGGGGCCTGGACGCCAGGTTCTTTTACGGATTAGAAATGGGAGGAGGTGAGGAAGCAAAGTAAAAAGACTGTTCAACCCTTGCAAGACTTTGCTGGTGGCTCAGGCAGTAAAGCGTCTGCCTGCAACGTGGGAGACCTGGCTTCGATCCCTGGGTCGGGAAGATCCCCTGGAGAAGGAAATGGCCACCCACTCCAGTATTCTTGCCTGGAGAATCCCATGGATGGAGGAGCCTGGTGGGCTACAGTCCATGGGGTCGCCAAGAGTAGGACACAACTGAGTGACTTCACTTCAACCCTTGCAAACGTGCTCTATAATAGCAAGCCTCAGGCAATGGGATGTGTTAGCATCAAGAAAAGGCAGAGGAACCAGAGATGAAGTTGCCAACATCCGATGGATCATTGAAAAAGTAAAAGAATTCCAGAAAAACATCTATTTCTGCTTTATTGACTATGCCAAAGCCTTTGACTGTATGGATCACAATAAACTGGAAAATTCTGAAAGAGATGGGAATACCAGACCACCTGACCTGCCTCTTGACAAACCTGTATGCAAGTCAGGAAGTAACAGTTAGAACTAGACATGGAACAACAGTCTGGTTCCAAATAGGAAAAGGAGTATGTCAAGGCTGTATATTGTCACTCTAATTATTTAACTTATATGCAGAGTACATCATGAGAAATGCTGGACTGGATGAAACACAAGCTGGAATCAGGATTGCCAGGAGAAATATCAATAACCTCAGATATGCAGATGACACCACCCGTATGGCAGAAAGTGAAGAACTAAAGTGCTGGGAGCCAGCACGGGAGATCCCACCCATGACAAGGTCATTCGGAGAGGCCTGATGGGCAAGGCGAGTCAGGCTTCAGGGGTTCCCCCGGATTTTCCTGAACATCTACCCCTCAAAAACAGAGTCTGCCTGCCTTATTGTACTGTGCTTTCCACTCTTCTGCTTCTAAAAGGAATTAACTTAGGGCTCCAGTTAACAGTCTCCTGCATATAAAAAGAAGTTCTCGGTTTAAACCCCTTTGATGGCTTTCTAACTTGCCTAACCGGTCTGCCCAGACTTTTTACAACTTGTGAATTGTTTACAGCCCCCAACCATGACAGGCACAAAGCTTAAAGCATCTTAAAGATACAGAGTCTTTTCTAAAGAGCTAAAAATTGTATTGGTGATGGGTTTCACTGCTGAGTCAATGACTGCTGCCAGGCCTCTGTATTCTTTATCTTTTAGGCACCTGGAGGATATTAATCAATGTAATTGGGATATAGAAAAAGGAATATAGTAGTTTTGATGTTAGCAACGCTAGACTTTTGAGTTAATTACTTTTCTCTTTGTTATAAATCACTGTACTTCTTTCATTGTTATAAATTGCTGTGTCTTTGCTCTGTAAGAATGTAACTTTATTTAGTGCTTTCTGAGAGTGGCACCACACTTTGGGAAGAACAGCACTATTAGGGCAAATAAGTCTTCTGGTTGACAAACCCTTATCAGAAAAGGGCCATAAAATGTTAATTGGCCTTCTGACCATAAAATGATGTAAATCACCTAAGACTTGTGTATACAACTAAGTATGCAGAGAGAAAGCCTGGTCTCGATAAGAGTCAGGGCTGCTGATGCTGCATAATTTTGTATTATCCATTGATCTCTATGTAAAATCAAAAGTATATAAGGCATTTCCAGACAATAGAGGAGGAGCAAGTCGCTGGACTGGTTTCCCCCGTGTCTTTTCTTACTCTGTTTTCAGGCTGAATTCCCGTCTGGGGTGTGGAGGCTCACCATGTCTACTTACTTGCCCTGGGTTTTAAGATCCACGTGAGAAGGAGCCCAAGGCGAGGCATCCCCCACTTTTCAAGAGGACACTGGTGGCCTAATGTAGATGGTGCAAGTTCCTTGTCTTGGAATTTTATTGGTTTTCCACGTAAACCAAGTTATTCAGCCTCTTTTCTCCACTAAATTTTCCTACTATACTATTTCTTCTTAATTTCTTTTATATTTCTAAATAAATAAGTTTTCCTCGCCACGCCATCCCCACTTCGAATTACCCTGGATCCATTGAGGCTGGACCCCAGCACTGAGGTGAAAGAGGAGAGTGAAAAAGTTGGCTTAAAGCTCAACATTCAAAAAACCAAGATTATGGCATCTGGTCCCATCACTTCATGGCAAATAGATGGGGAAACAGTGGCTGACTTTATTTTTCTGGGCTTGAAAATCACTGCAGATGGTGATTGCAGCCATGAAATTAAAACACACTTACTCCCTTGAAGGAAAGTTATGACCCTAGACAGCATATTGAAAAGCAGAGACATTACTTTGTCAACAAAGGTCCAGGTCCCATCACTTCATGGCAAATAGATGGGGAAACAGTGGCTGACTTTATTTTTCTGGGCTTGAAAATCACTGCAGATGGTGATTGCAGCCATGAAATTAAAACACACTTACTCCCTTGAAGGAAAGTTATGACCCTAGACAGCATATTGAAAAGCAGAGACATTACTTTGTCAACAAAGGTCCATCTAGTCAAGGCTATGGTTTTTCCAGTGGTCATGTATGGATGTGAGAATTGGACTATAAAGAAAGCTGAACACTGAAGAATTGATGCTTTTGAACTGTGGTGTTGGAGAAGACTCTTGAGAGTCCCTTGGACTGCAAGGAGATCCAACCAGTCCATCCTAAAGGAGATCAGTCCTGGGTGTTCATTGAAAGGACTGATGTTGAAGCTGAAACTCCAATACTTTGGCCACCTCATGCAAAGAGCTGACTCATTGGAAAAGACCCTGATGCTGGGAAAGATTGAGGGCAGGAGGAAAAGGGGATGACAGAGGATGAGATGGCTGGATGACATCACCGACTCAATGGATATGGGTATGGGTAAACTCTGGGAGCTGGTGATGGACAGGGAGGCCAGGCGTGCTGCAGTCCATGGGGTCGCAAAAAGACACGACTGAGCGACTAAACTGAACTGAACTGAACTGTGAAAGGGAACATCTCCTGTCATGTCAACAAACAGATGCCACATCTGTCTGTGACTCTGGCCTCCCCAGATGTGTATTTCTGGGCCATGCAGGTAAGTAGCAGACACAAGGTGGGCGCTGAGCCATTTGCCACACAAAGAATTTAAGAAATGCACAGTCCTCCACATGTTGGCGGGTCAGCTTATCTCCCTGAGGCAACCCATTATGTAAAGATAGGAAAAAAATGAAAGCGGCAAGATAAGGGTTAAATCACAGTGCTGATGCCGTGTGAATTCAAAATTAACCCTTCCTGGTTAGGAAGACACACCCTGTTTTCCTTTTCTTTCCACGGGTGCTGACCAGATAGTTTAAATGTGAGCCTTTCAGAAACCGCGGAAGGTCACGATCCGAGCAGGCTCTGAGCGCTCCCACATCAGGTGTGTTTGACTTTTCACCTGGAGACAGATAATCAGAATTGTTTACCGATCTTCTCTCTCCAGTGTTCACAGCATTTAGGAGTCTGTAATGAGAAGTGGGCAGGCAATGCCCACATCACACACAGACAGCTAAGCATTGACCCGGGAGAGGAAGGCCCCTGCCACCAGTTAATTATAGATTACGAGCTAACGTGTGGTGATCCAGGATGCTTTATTACCAACTACTGGAGATGAAACAGTGATCCCTTCTGCTCAGAACTGCTTACTGGTTTAGTAAAACGGTTGATTACTTTTATAGACAGAATATCCCATGTTTCTACCGTTGCAGGCAGGCAGACGGGTGACAGAGGATCCCCTGTCCCCCACAGGCATGTTGAAGGGACAGGGATCAGAAGCCACCCGTAGCCCGGAGGGTTCAGCGGGAGTGGGGGAGGTTCTGTGGCCTCCAGGGTTCAGTCAGGGCCGCCTTCACACAAGGGTGGGCTGGGCTCATTCTTCCTGGAAATGCAGTCTTGCTGCAGATCCGAAAGAAAGGATGCATTTGTTCCCAAGACCTCAGCTTCTCCCAGGTTAGTTCTGTGGACCTTTATACAATGAATTAACCCACCCCTCACACAGTAAGGGCTTTTCTTGCAGCTCAGTTGGAAAAGAATCTGCCTGCAGTGTAGGAGACCAGGGTTCGATTCCTGGGTTGGGAAGATCCCCTGGAGAAGGGAAAGGCTTCCCACTCCAGTATTCTGGCCAGGAGAATGCCATGGACAGAGGAGCCTCGTGGGCTACAGTCCATGGGATCACAAAATGTCAGACATGACTGAGCGACTTGGGATTCCCTAGTAACTCAGATGTAAAGAGTCTGCCTGCAATGCAGGACACCCGGGTTCTTCCCTGGGTCAGGACGATCCCCTGGAGAAGGAAATGGCAACCCACTCCAGTACTCGTGCCTGGAAAATCCCATGGATGGAAGAGCCTGGTGTGCTACAGTCCATGGGGTCACAAAGAGTGGGACTCGACTGAGCGACTCCGCTTACATAGTAAAGAACAGGAAGTCACTGATCAAATCAATATCACGCCTTAAAAGCCCACTTGCGGCTCTCTGATTGCTAAATGTTTCAACAAAGCATCTGAGGCAGAAACGTATCTAAGTATTACATTATGAACGCAGTCAGTGAATCCTCTGAAACCACAGAGGAAATCCTCTGGTTTCTCCAGAGGCCAGCCCTCTGTAATCACCCTGTGCTAACCATGACAACACATTAAAAAGCAGAGACATTACTTTGACAACAAAGCTCTGCATGGTCAAAGCTATGGTTTTTCCAGTAGTCATGTATGGATGTGAGAGTTGGACTATAAAGAAATCTGAGCACGGAAGAATCGATGCTTTTGAGCTGTGGCATTGGAGAAGACTCTTGAGAGTCCCTTGAACTGCAAGGAGATCCAACCAGACCATCCTAAAGGAAAGTGAAGGTGAAAGTGAAGTCGCTGAATCGTATCCGACTGTTTGCGACCCGTGGACGTAGCCCACCAAGCCTCTCTGTCCATGGGATTCTCCAGGCAAGAATACCTGAGTGGGTTGCCATTTCCTTCTCCAATCCTAAAGTAAATCAACCCTTAATATTCATTGGAAGGACTGACAGTGAAGCTGAAGCTCCAATACTTTGGCCACCTGATGCGGAGAACCTATTCATCGGGAAAGCCCCAGATGATGCGACAGATTGAAGGCGGGAGGAGAAGGGGATGACAGAGGACGAGACGGTGGGATGGCATCACCGACTCGACGGACAAGAGTTTGAGCAAGCCCCGGGAGTTGGTGACGGACAGGGAGGCCTGGCGTGCTGCAGTCCACGGGGTCGCAAAGAGTCGAACACGACTGAGCTCCTGGCCTGAAACCGCGCGCGCAGCTGTTCTGGCGGGGCGCTGTGCTGCGTTTCGGCCCTAGGTGGGGCCGGAGCACACCCTTCAGGACCGACCTGGGACTCCGGCTAATCCAGCTCCGTCCGCGCCTCCTCCAGCGGCCCTGCGTCCAGAAAGCGCCCCGTCCGCTCCTGTGACTTTGCCAGGACTGCAGAGACACCCGACGTCCCCCCCGCCCCGAGGATGCTGCAGGCAGAGGAGTCAGACCACGGAGGGCTCAGGCGCGGAGATCGGAGGAGAAGCGGCGGGGAGGGAGCGGCCCGAGGACCCCGGGCCGAAGTGCCGGCCGCGGCGCGGCGCGGGGCTGGGCGGGGCAGAGCCGCGGGCGGGCGGGACGGACGGGCTGGGAAAGGTAAACTGCGCGGAAGGAAACATTTTCCGTTACCGCGTTTCCAGCCATTAGAATTTATGGCACAAAGATGAACAAAGTTGAGCCGACTTTTTAAACATCTTCGGGGCCTCGCCACCCTGCAGGCGAGGAACAGATGCGTTTGGGGGGTAAATGGAGACTACCCGCCAGCCCGAGGGGGACCTGCCTGGGGGGGGGGGGGCGCCGGGAGGCGCGGGCGTTTGGTTCGGCCCTCAGCCCGCAGAGGGCTGTTGGAAGAGTTCAGAGGCGATCGCGGGGTTCCGTCGGAGGAGGACAGCTCTGCTGCCGAGTTGGAGACAGTGACCCGGTAGAGTAAGGGTCAGGACGGGCCTCTCCAGCCCACACACCGAGAGGGGGCCGGGCTCTCACCCCAGTGCCGCCCGCTCCTGACACGGGGCAGGAAGGCTTCCCCCACTGAATGCTCAGAGCGCCTGGCTGTGCGCTGCCGTGCGCACCCGGCAGCTTTGAATAAGAGATTAGTTCCGTCAGTTTCAGCCGCTCAGTCGTGTCCGACTCTGCGACCCCATGGACTGCAGCACGCCAGGCCTCGCTGTCCATTGCCAGCTCCCAGAGTATATTCAGAGTCATGCCCATTGAGTCGGTGATGCCATCCAGCCATCTCATCCTCTGTCATCCCCTTCTCCTGCCCTCAATCTTTCTCAGCATCAGGGTCTTTTCAAATGAGTCAGTTCTTTGCATCAGGTGGCCAAAAGATTGGAGTTTCAGCTTCGGCATCAGTCCTTCCAATGAATATTCAGGGCTGATCTCCTTTAGATGGACTAGTTGGATCTCCTTGCAGTCTAAGGGACTTTCAAGCGTCTTCTCCAACACCACAGTTCAAAAGCATCTATTCTTGGGTGCTCAGCTTTCTTTATACCAGCTGAGCCACAAGGGAATTCCAAATAAGAGATTGCACACTCTCAAATAACATTCTGGCTAAATACTAACACAAAATGGCTTTTAAAAATAGACTTATTTTATAATATTTTTAGCTATGCAATTAATGCATCGCACTAAGGATTTCTCTCTCAGTCTGTGTTGAATCTAATATTGACATATTCCAGTGAACTGAATTCCATAAGCATGTTTCATAAACGTTTTTGAATGTGTTCTTTTAAACATTCATAAATTCAATCAAGACCTCGTGCCTTTCTGGGGTGTCCACCCCACCCCTCTCGTGGGTCTTCCCCTCCACCCCCACCCGTCTCTTCTTCCCCCTCTTCCCCAACACACACACACACACACACACACACACACACTCTTGTTTTTCCAATCTTAAAAGTATATTAAAGCAAAGTTTTGCTGTGACTCCTCACCTTTCTGAGCCAAAGACACCCCCACATCTATTAAGGGAACAGATTGTGGCCAGGGAGCATCGCTGGGTGTGGGACAGTGGACCCCTCTACCCAGGGCAGACTAACACAACCAGCTTCCAGCTGAGGTCTCCTGTAACCAGGGACTGAGGCCCAGTACTGTCTCCATGTCCCACGCACCTCTCACCTTCTCACATGCAGCCCCGTCTCTGCCCTAAGGGTGCTTTTCCGCAGTATCACTCTATTTTTAAGTGGTACTTGAGGACGAAGTAACCACAAGACCCCAAAAGGTTGGAAGATGGGTGTGCTGTGCACCTTAAACCTCAGTTCAGTTCAGTTCAGTTGCTCAGTCGTGTCTGACTCTTTGTGACCCCATGGACTGCAGCACACCAGGCCTCCCTGTCCATCTCCAATTTCCAGAGTTTACCGAAACTCATGTCCATTGAGTCGGTGATGCCATCCAACCATCTCATCCTCTGTCATCCCCTTCTCTTCCTGCCTTCAATCTTTCCCAGCAACAGGGTCTTTTCAAATGAGTCAGCTCTGCATGTCAGGATAGCATATTAAAAAGCAGAGACATTACTTTGCCAACAAAGGTCCTTCTTGTCAAGGCTATGGTTTTTCCAGTAGTCATGTATGGATGTGAGAGTTGGACTATAAAGAAAGCTGAGCACCAAAGAACTGATGCTTTTGAACTATGGTGTTGAAGAAGACTCTTGAGAGTCCCTTGGACTGCAAGGAAATCTAACCAGTCCATCCTAAAGGAAATCAGTCCTGGGTATTCATTGGAAGGACTGATGCTGAATCTGAAACTCCAATACTTTGACCACCTTAAACCTACACAATGCTAAATGTCCATCATATCCCAGTATAACAGAAAGAAATTTATTTTTAGAAGTGAGTGAAGGACAAAGGCTGGTGCAGTCCTCCTCACCTCACATCACAGATCCCTGCCTCTCTCTCCTACTTAGAAGGACCCCCGCCCCATTCTGGGTCCCCGGCCGGCACAGACCACACCGTCCTGCAAAGGTCAGCAGCCCAGCAGCTTCCTTCTGCCCGCAGCCTCACTTCCTGGGAATCTGTCCCAGAGGGAGGTAATGCTTGGCCTGAGACCCCACGTGTGGCCCCCAGATCCAGAGGAAGAAGCTTCTGGCTTCAGGAGCAGAGCGGAGTGGGGGCAGGATGAGGCTCCCTCCAGATAGACGTGGAGTCTGGTTCCCGAATCCAACAGTAAGGCAGGAGTCAGAGCAGGGGCTGGAGAGGGTTGCTGCTCTGGGGGGTGACGGCTTTGTTTGATTTTGTGGGATTGGAGAGATGAGAGCGTGGTTAAGGAACAGCTTGAGGAGAAGGGAAGATTGAAAACCTACTGATTAGAGGTCATTTGATTCCATGATACTATACACGTCTGAAAGGTCCACGGACCCTCCAAAGGGACGCAGGCTAGGGAAAGACAGTCCTTGTTGCTGCAGGAAGCAAGCCATCGGACGTTTCCCTACACAGCCTGTTTCTTACTCACCCTTTGCATCGCTGGCGTTTCACTTTGGTAAAGAGTTGCCCACCTTGAAAAACAGTCATGGCCAGCCTGAGGGTCCCTGAACACAAACCCAGAGCGGGAGGTGGTGGCCCCTCTGGGAACTGACTGCTGTTGCCTGTTTGATGAGCCTGTGAACCTGCAGGGTGGTCTCCGTGTTTCAGAGCGGGAAGGCCTCCTGCTCAGCAAGGTGATCAGGCATCAGTGTGCGGAAGGGAGAGCTCTGCCTTCTGTCTCTCCAGTGGGCATTTCCCCAGAGAGGTAGCAAAGGGAGGTGGGGGGACACTGTTAATCTCATAAGAAATCAAGCCAGAGTTTACGGCAATAGAGGGAAAATTATGTCTAAGTGATACTTTAAAGATGAGATGGAGTTTGGGCACACGGGAGGTGTGCCCGTGCATCCAGGGACCCAGGTTGTCACCTGCCTGCCTGTAGGATGCAGAACCCTGGGCTCCTGGCCACGATGGGCCCTGGACCACCCCACCCCTGTTCGCCGCCTTCTCCGCCCTGCGCAAGAGGCACAGACAGTCTGAGACTATGCTGAGAATTGAGGCTCACGCCTGGAGGAGCGGGGTGTCTCCACCTATTCTTTGCTTCCAGCAGCCCCTAGAGTTAGTTCATCGCAGACTTTCTTTTCCTTGGAGAAGGCAATGGCAACTCACTCCAATACTCTTGCCTGGGAAGTCCCATGGACGGAGGCGCCTGGTGGGCTGCAGTCCATGGGGTTGCAAAGAGTGAGGAGCGGGGTGTCTCCACCCATTCTTTGCTTCCAGGAGCCCCTAGAGTTAGTCCATCGCAGACTTTTTTTTTCCTTAAGGCACCACTCTGACTATGCAGTGTGCTTTGAGAAATGCCAAATGAACTTCTTTTGCAAAGTGTCTTTGTCACTAAGTGGCCTGGCACCCACAGCCGCTTCTCTGCTGTCGGTGCCGGGGGTGGGGGGATTGCAGGGTGATTTACAGTCCAGAATCTCTGCTCTGCATTCTCCAGTTCTGGGGGAGGTTTGTGATGCCGGCAGAGAGCTGACCTTGTTTGGAGTGACTCTCCTTTCTTGTTTGTTTTGGAAACTCATTTCATTGGAGGAAGTGTGCTCAGGGGAGAAGAAAAGCAAAGAGCTTTTTGGGGTGTGGAGAGTAGAACAGGAAGAAAAAGAGGGTCCAAAGCTTGAAGACGTGGGTGGGGTTTCTCCAGGGGCACCTCGGCCCTCATAGCGTCCAGAGATCAGTCATCAGGGAGGACCCCCAGATGTCCAGGGAGGACCCCACCTCAGGACGTGGCACCAATCCTGCGCTCACTCGAGCTGCCCTGGACGAGGTCACAGCATCAGGACCCGGGGTGGGGCCCGCAGAGAGGCCGCTCTGCGCCCAGCCCCGGGGCTCTCACGTGACCTTGAGGAGGTCACAGTGATAAACAGGGCGAAGTGCCCACCAGCTGGCTGGAAGAGTGATAAGTCCGACCTGAGTTTTGAAAATTATCATTTTTCTACATCTGTACTGTTGGGTCAACTCATGCCCACTAAATGTACCATGTAGTACTTCTTTAAAAAAAAAAAAAAAAAAAAATAGAATGAACAACTGCGCAGATTCAAGTATTAACGTTTTGGCTCATTCATTTCGTCTCTCCATCCTTTTTGCTGAAACTTTTGAGAGTCAGTATTAGACATCAGGAGTCTTTAGCCCTGAATACCTGCGCTTGGGTTTCCTGATATAAAGGAGAGTCATCTGTAACCCAGACAACTCTTTTACACCAAAGAAAAGTCAGTCCTTCTTACCACCTGCTCATCATCCCTAGCCTGATGTTCATGTTTTCCTAATCATTCAAGAAATTTCATTCATAGGAGCATTTTCAAACAAGAATCCACACATTTACCTGCTGCCCTTTTCTTTAAAAAGCTTTGATGTACCATTTTTGTGGTGTGCTAGTCACCCGTTTGACGTGTATAATTTGATGGTTTCTAGTTTAGACACAGAGCTGTGCGTTTTTCCGTTTTTCAGTGGCAGTGACTCTTTGAGAAGAGCGGGCCAGCTGTCTGGCGCGCCGTCACTTTGGGGTCTTGCCCTGTTCTGTCTCTGCTGCTGGCGGTACCGGCCTGTCTGTCTCAGGTCATCTATACAGTGGAGGGGATCGAAGGCCTGCGCGCAGTGAAGACAGACAGCTTGCCGAGAGTCCTTCGCGGGCGCTGATCACTGCTTCCCACGGGTAGCAAGGTGAAATTTCACCACTGCAGGGAGAGCAAACCCCCCTATCTTGCCACTATGGTGGTAGCTCTTCCTTCCGTGGTCGGGAAGGACGCTTCGAGGTGGCACTTGGAGGTCGTGAGGCTGCCCGGTTTCCATGAACGCTTCTGCCCCAGGGATACGCCTGCCTGAATCAATCAGCTCGGGGGGTGGTTATTTCCACCATCATGCCGTCCACAGTGATGTGATATTGTTCTGGAAATTGGGGTTTTCCCTCATCAAACTGGGATGTGCGCCGTGTGTTTAGTCGCTCAGGCATGTCTGACTCTTTGCGACCCCCTGGACTGCAGCCCACCAGCCTCCTCTGTCCATGGGATTCTCCAGGCAAGGATACTGGGGTGGGTTGCCATTTCTTCCTCCAGGGGCTCTTCCTGACCCAGGGATCAAACCCACATCTCTTGCATCTCCTACATTGGCAGGCAGATTCTTTACCACCAGCACCACCTGGGAAGCCCTAAGCTGGAATCTGATCTCCTAAAGAGGTAAATACTTTATTCCTTACCTCTAATGGCCTCCTCTGAAGAAAGGACTTGAGGCAGTAGTCACCTGCAAAGCTGCCTGGTGGAGCTATTCCTTCTTTTTGTTTTGAGGATCACTATGGACTCAAGGATTTTTCTTTATCCAATGTAACATAATCAATATGCATTCTCTTTCATAAGTCTTACTGAAATAGAATTAACATGCCCTAAGCTTTCCTCCCTTGAATTGTCTATGTATATTTGTCTGGCGGTTTAGGTTCACGGAATGGTGCAGACATCACCACTGTCTGCTCTGAGGACAGTTTCTCGTCCTCACTGGGAGGAACCCCCTACTTTCCAGCATCGCTCTCCATCTTCACCCCCAGCCCCTGGCAACCGCTGGGCTGTTTCTCCGTCTCTATGAATTCGCCCCGCTGAACATTTTGTATGAATGGAATCATATTGTTGTGGCCTCTTATGCCTAGCTCCTCTCACTTAGCATTGTTTTCAGGGTTTCATCCATGTTGTACAAGTATTGGCACTCCATCCCTTTCCTGACTGAATGACATTCCGTTATGGATGAAGCACCGTTGAGTATCCACTCACCAGTCAACAGACACTGGGTTTGTTTCCACTTCTTGAATAATGCTGCTGTGAACAGTTGTGAACTAGGTATTGTATGAACATGTGTTTATTCTTCCCGAATATGTAGCTAGGGGAGGAATAGCTGAGTTACGTAGAAACTCTAACATCTTGAGGAACGACCAAACTTCTCCAAAGTGCTGGCACCACTTTACATCCCAGAAGCAGCGTGTGAGGGCTGCAGTTTCCCCCCGTCTTTGCCGAAAACGACTTCTCATTGTCCATCTCTCTTGTCTCAGCCGTGGCGGGCCGGCGGGGGAGAGGGGTGTGCTGTTGTGGTTGTGGCTTGCATTTCCCTGATAACAAATGATGTGGAACGCCTCCACATGTGCTTCTCGGCCACTGGGATATCTTCTTTGGAGAAGGGGCCATTCGTATCCTTTGTCCATTTTAAAATCAGATTGTCATTTTGTTGTTGAAAGAGTTCTTTCTATATTTTGGACACAAGTCCCTTATCACATCTATGATTTGCGATCGTTGTCGTCTATTTTGGGCTATTCTTTTTTTTTTTTTTTCACTTTCTTAACAACGTCCTTGGAAGCACAGATATTTGTGGTGTTAGTGAAGTTTGATTTATCTGTTTTTGTCACCAATAGCTTTTATGTCATATCTGTCATTGATGAGTGTGTTAGCCACTCAGTCGTGTCTGACCCTTTGTGTCCCCATGGACCCTCACCCACCAGGCTCCTCCGTCCATGGAACTGTCCAGGCAGGAACACTGGAGGGGGTTGCCGTCTCCTTCTCCAGGGCATCTTCCTAACCCAGGGATCGAACCTGGGTCTCCCACACTGCAGGCAGGCTCTTTACCGCCTGAGCCACCAGGGATCAGAGATCTGCTGAAAGGCCGTCTCATTAGAGATTACACCCCTTTCCTCAACCCCTGCCCTGCTTGTCTCTATCACCACTGTGCCCAGCTGACAGGTCAGGTCTTGGCTGGCGTTCTTTCCACACTTGGATGTACAGTACGCTCCTGGAAAGCAGTGTTTCTCTCACTTCCATTCATGGCTGGACGCCCAGTGCCTGGAGCGGAGCCAGACTCGAGGTCGGAATTCACCGCAGCCGAGGAAGTGACAGTGAAGCTGGCCTGGGGCCCCGGCGGCAGCACCGCTGGCCAGAGCCTCTGGACAGGGGCGCTGGCTGGCCGGATGCTGCAGAGCCTGCTGGAGGCATGCAAAAGAGCCAGACTGAAAGACTACACACACATAAAGAGCAGAGACCCCCGGAGAGCAGAGACCCGGAGGACTCGGCGAGCTGGAGAACAGGAAGCACTCTGATAGAAGAAAGTCTGTCTTGCTGTGACGGTCTGTGTTACTGTCAATGACCGAGCTGCGGGGACCCGATATCTGGCTCACCTGTAGTCTTGGCTCTCGTCTGGGTGGCCGTGGCTTGGTCAGACAAGCCTTTGAAACAGTGCAAGCAGATCACCCTCCCGGTGGGGGTGGCCCCAGGCAGACTGCTACCGGTGCCCTAGACAGAAGGCAGGAGAGGAGGCGGCTTGCTCTGATGGTGGGCTGGGACGCTCGTCTTCTCCTGGCCCTGGGTTGAAACTGACACTGTCGCTGAGATCGTAGGATTCAGACTAGAATTTAGAAGTGAAACCACCAGCTTTCCTGGCTCCCCCTGTGGATGGTGAGACTTAGCCTCCTGAATCGCGTGAGCCAATTCCTTATAATAAATGGGTGTGTGTGTGTGTGTGTGTGTGTGTGTGTGTTAAGGTTCTACGCAGAAACAGAGCCAGTGGGTTATATTCATGACACACACATACATACATGCGTGTATATGCACTGTGTACGTGCGTGTCCCATGGGTTCTGTCTCTCTGGGGAACCCTGACTAAGGTGCCCGGGGTGGCTTAGATGGACCATGAATGTTAAAAGATACTGAAGAAAAGTAGCACCTTCGTGCTGAAAGGAAAGCAGCTCAGTGCTCCTCTGGCTGGTTCCATGGAGGCCGTGTCCCCCTCCACCCACCCCCCAATACAGTGCAGGCCGCTGTCACAGCAGGAGCCCCGGGGCTGTGGCCCCCCAGCGGTGGCGGGGGCTGCGCGCACCCCAGCGCCCCACC
>SJYT01053474.1:220430-266045 GCA_006410635.1 Cephalophus harveyi
GATCAGGAGGGGGCGCGTCCCCAGGCGGGAGGAATAGAGATTCTCGAACAGAGAAGGGAACCTCGGAGCCTCTAAGGACGCGCTAAGCAGGAGACAGAAGGAGGTCGTTCCGGTAGAGAGAAAGGACGTGGGGGAGGGTCTCCTAGAACAGGTGTGCGTCCCACGTGACTGAGCCACGGAGACAGGAGGTCTAGGAGGTGCGCCCAGAGAGCGAACTCATGAACCCGGCAATTTATTCTCTGGAAAGTAAGGGCCCAGCAGGAGGCCGCCGGCAAACTTACTGGGATGTTGAGAATTGCATGGGCTCCTAAGTCAAGCTATATTTTTCAAAAACATCAGACAAGGTTAAGCACAAAGAAGCAAGATGTGTGCACGCTAAATCGCTACACTTCTGTCCAACTCTTTGCAGCCGTATGGACTGTAGCTTGCCAGGCTCTCTGTCCATGGGATTCTCCAGGCAAGAATACTGGTGTGGGTTTTCGTGCCCTCCTCCAGGGGATCTTCCCGACCCAGGGATCAAGCCGGCATCTCTTACATCTCTTGCATTGGCAGACGAGTTCTTTAACACTAGCCTATCGGAGAAGCCCAAAGAAGCCGGATAGCTTTCTTAAAATAAATGAAAGGTGGTCCAATAAAAGAGGAAGTGGGTTTATCCCTGTGGCTGCAACTACAGAAGTAATTTCTTGAAATAGAAACTATTAATAAAAAGTTACAGGTTCCATGACAACTTTAGATAAAACTCTCTGGCCATCAGAGCAGTCAGTCAATGGTCTAGTTTGTGTCGTGGGAACATGTCCTCCTTCCTGGAGCGATGTGAACTTGGAGGACCATCTTTCAGACATGGCAAGTCAGTGCTGTTGACTTGCTATGGAAGGTCGAACCAATGACCCTTAAGGCCAAGCTTCAACAGTCGAGGTGTCACACAGACAAAATTCAGTTACCAGCAAGACTTGGGAAACAGGTGTTTTGAGGCTTGGCCTCTGGTTAATGCAAGGTTAATCAGGTAAATGTTATTTTCTTAATATATTCATGTGTCTCGGTCATTCTGCATGTTATGTTTGACTTGTTTTTGATGACTGAACATTTACTATGTTCTATAAATATCATTCTGAGCAAGAATTCTACTTATTTAATGTCAATTCTACCTATTTAATAACACAGATGTCAACAAGGAGGGCTTCCCTTGTGGCTCAGCTCGTAAAGAATCTGCATGCAATGTGGGCGACCCAGGTTCGATACCTGGGTCGGGAAGATCCTCTGGAGAAGGAAATGGTAATCCACTCCAGTATTCTTGCCTGGAGAATCCCATGGACAGAGGAGCCTGGTGGGCTACAGTCCATGGGGTTGCAAAGAGTCGGACATGACTGAAATGACATGTCAACAAGGACTCATCTGAATGTGTACAATTACCAAATAAGCATTTGGAAGTTGATGTTTCAAATCAATGCCTGCTTTTATTTCCTAGTCACTTTCCCTTTTCCCCTCAAAATCAAGGGAAATCTCAGGCCATGGTGCAGTGGGTTGGGGGCTCCCAATTTTGTGATGGTGGGAGAGGGGGATGGGGGGGGTGATGGATGCAGGAACAGGCTTCTGTCAGCTTCTGTTTCATCAGGCTCAGCTTCCCTGTGGGAGAACCACCTCATTTGTATATTTGAAAGATTTTTTTAAAAAACTGTCTTGTTATTACTCAGCCATAACCAGAAATGTGACCGAGTCATTTGCAGAGACGTGGATGAATCTAGAGACTGTCACACAGAGTGAAGAAAGTCAGACTGAGAGATACAAGCATCGTGCGTTAACCTGTGTGTGGAATCTAGAAACACAGTATAGGTGATCTCACTTGCAAAACAGAAATATAGACACAGATGTAGAGAGCAAACGTGCGGAGACCAAGGAGGAGGTGGGACGGATGGGGAGACTGTGAGTGACGTACAGACGTTATTGATCCATATATAAAGTAGGTGACTAATGGGAACACAGCACAGGGACCTCTGTTCGGGGCTAATGGCCTATATGGGAAAAGAATCCAAAAAAGAGAGGCTACACATACATGTACAACCGATTCACTTTGCTGTACGACAAAAACTGATGCAACGCTGTGAAGCAACTAAACTCCAATAAAAAGTTAAGAAAAAGAGTAAATGTCCTGTTAATACGTGAGATTCTCAGGTCAATAAATACGCAATTTCCCTTCTTCCAGAAGTGGGCCTGAGGACAGTCCCCACAGGAAGGAACAAGGGCGCAGAGAGTTGTGCAAGGTGACAGCGGCCTTAGGGTGGGAAGACGTGTGTGCAGCCGGCTCTCAGCCGCCTTCCCTGCCCTGGCCCGACGCTGCACCCCGCACCCCACCGCGTATCAGGCGCGCAATCCCACTTGTTGAGTAAGTGTTTAATAGCGTTGCTTTTTTAGGGTTTCCTTTGGTGTTAGGAAATAGCTCTTGGTTAGGGTAAGGCTGATGGAGAAGTCAAATCTGCGTAAAGAAGATACAGACTCACGTTAAAATCAGTTTTACAGAGAACGAATCAGCAAGTTCAGTCACTAGATGAGTTGATGGATGTATTAGCACACGAGATTTATTTTTAACACAGCAAACATTTGATACAATTTCACAGGAAACGGATATTGAACAAAAATCCTGTCTACAACACGCACAGTGCCGTGCACGCAGACAGCATGGTATCCGTAGGAGTCTGGTGTGCAGAAGGGCTCGCTCCATTTTGAGGTCTTTCTATGTTCATCTAATTAACAAGGCTGTGGACACACACGTTCAACAATGCGACAGGACTTTATTCCACGAAACATTTATTTCATTTGCTCCCAAAGGTATATCTTTAGTTAGCATATTAGTATAATTTTAGTTTAAGAGGGTCTCGGGATACAATTCAACTTTAACTTTCTGGTCTTAAATATTTATCATTTGCCTGCTCACCTGATGGCAAGCAGAAAGAGCCAAATAAACACAATTTCTTCAAGCAGAGTTTAAAGATGAAGCCAGGAGGATACTCATCAGTGTCTAAAGATTATGTGAATTTAGCCAAGAGCATTTTCTTTACCAGCAGAAAGAATCCCATCACCTGCTCGTAAACATGCCCGCCCCGTGGAGTCCTTCCTGCTCTTAGCCAGGTGAACTTGGACTGGTCCTGGAAACTCCGCCGGCAGAGGGCTGATTCAGGAGCCAGCTTCGGCCTTGGGCACTCAGGATCAGGAGTTCTGTAACCTGAAACTGCCTTTCTGAAAGACTACACTTTCCCCGAACAGTCTTCCAACATTTAAGATTATACAATGGGGTTAATAACTCGTCTCGTAAAAATGTAACATTTTATGTTGCCTCATCCTTTCTGCTAGAAAATGCTTGAAGCAAATGCACCAGGTTGCTCCAATGTGAACTTGATGTCTCCTCTGCAGACAAGGCCTGGGGTGTTTGCACGGGAACTTTAGGAAGGCCTGCACCTCCTCCTCAATGCACAAAATGTCTCTGACCTTCCCCATACATGAGAACAAACAATAAACGTGAAAGGTGATATTTTAAAAATTCTGTATTCAATTATTCACAACGGAGAGCCATTAAAATTATGAACATCTCTACATATATTTCATGTATCATACATATATATATACTTTAAATGTATAGTTACATATTGACAAAAGTTTCTAGCTGCTCTAAGCTTGTAGGTAAAACAAAGATTTTGTAATGTAACACCTGTATATGCATATACACTGGCTGTTTGAATTATGAATTTATTTACAATTTGCCTAGTTTATCATAAATGATTATTGTTATATTATACAAACATAACAGAAAAGATTTCTTTTAAATACAAAACCCATGTACAATATTTATAATTTATAAATGCAAAGTTAAGATCTCTTTAAGTTATTGCACTTGTGCATTTTACAAAGTTTTTATATGTCAGATGTATAAAATATTTGTAAATTTATAACTCATTAACTATAATGAAATTGGATATTGTTAACTCAAAATTCTTTCTCCTTCCAAAAGAGAGCCCACTAAAACTGTGGATACAGATCCATTGAGTCTAAAAATCAGCATTACTATGAGCATTCATTGTATTCTTGATAGCATGTAACCCATGTCACTCCAGTAGCTTCCTGTCAGCAAGGAGATTACAGATGCCTTGGCTAAGTAGGGATAGAGGATCTTTTGTTCATAAGGACTTGCTAAAATAAAAAGCCACCTTTTCAGAAAGAGTCAGGACACTGCATTTCTATCAATTTTGGTAAGTGTTTCACAGTGCTTTGGGCACACATATTTTTTCCAGAGGGTCACTGAGGTGGGCATGGTAAAATGTGGGGGCATTGTGTGGAAACTACTTCTGTGATGAAGTCTATGCTCATGTTCACACTAAGTGAATATATAGAATATACACCATACAACGGATCAGATGGAAGAGAACATTCCCATACGTCATTTGCCTAGGATATTTGAGACGTGACACAGGACTGGGCGCTAACGAGAAAACAAAAGCTGCCCAAGAGAGGATGACATTTTTAGGTGGGCTAGGGTACGAGATAACACACTGTTAAAACTTAACTTGCAGTAGGAATGAAACCTTTCCACTTAAGCATCAGAAAATGGACAGTTCCTCGGTAATATTAGCCGAAACTTGACGTGTGTAGACCGACTTCTCTACTTGGCAGCTTGGACTGGCTGGAAGTTTCTGCCTGGGTCCTGGGGTAACACTGACCTTGCCCAGAAGACGCATGAGGGTCTACGTGCTCTCAGTGGTCAGAGAAGAAAACGCTGAGAGCTTAGGCAAAGGCAGTGATGCTTCTTTGGATTTCAAACATGTTCCTTGGAAAACATGGACGTCTTTCACTTTGTCCCACCTTTTAAATTTAGAATGAGAGCAGCATAGAAACTGTTTTCTTCCTCTTTTTTTTTTTTTTTTTTGCTATTTTTATCATGGCATAAATGTATCTAATGCTTCAATCAAAATACTCAGTAAAAAAAAGAGAAAACAGAGTAAGCAGTGCACTGAGTATCACAGTTTAAACTTAAGTGTTTAAAGAAATTGGCAAAGTGTGTATCAGCATAAATACTTATGCAAAGGCAAAAAGCCACCAGCCATGCGCTATAGACAAGCGTGGGGAAAGCGCCACTGACGCCATACTTGGTGAGTTTACATTTAATAGTGATTTTAAATCATATTAACACTTGCAATCGAAGGGATACTTTAAAGCGAAATAAATGAATATGTTTTCAAAGAATGAAACCCTGAATAAAACCAGTGAAGTGTAGAAGGCAAACACATTTAAAATACATAAAGATAGAAGTGAGTTTCAAAATCTAAATCATGCGTGTGTACCTGAAAGACCCCACAAAAATCACATCACAATCAGTGTCACAGTTCTTGGAAATTCTTGTTAAAAAAAAAAAACAAACTGAGTCTGAACAGCTCATTGGTTATGGTCAGGAGGGTAACTGAATAAAATGAAATAAAGTATAGAAGTCTCATAAGGAGAGAATGATCTTAATTAATTTAACTTGATAAAATTAACCGTGGATGTATCCCTTGAAATGCTTTTAAGTATAGTCAGGCAAGAAAGCAAACCGACGAATATATGGAAGAAGAAGTAAAATTGCAGTGTTAAAAATAAAGGCACAGACCAAGGCATGGTGAATCATTTAGTCTTACTAAGACTCAACACTTTCTTTGGATTAAAAGACCAGCAACATAATACTAGAAACTAAATCTGTTAAATAATCCAAGAAGCTGAGGATTTATGCATCTATGTGTATTGTGTACAAGCATAGCTAGTGTGCTTGAATATACCAAGAAAGCAGAATTTACTGAGGTTGATTCTATGAAATAAACATAATATCTGAAAAGCATGCTACGGAGAGGAAACCTACACTGAACAAGCGTAGTTCTGAAGTAGCTCTGCTTTTGTCACTGTGCTAACAAGTCAGCAGCTCTGGGGTTGTCTGTACAGATGCTTTTCCACTGAGAGAAGAGTTGGGACGAAGGACAACTGTGTGTGAATAATTTAAAACTTGGTCTCTCCTCCAAGGCTGGCTTCTCACGTGCTTCTTGAAAATAGCTAAAGCTAGGAAATGGATCACACAATTCCTACCCTAGTAAAAGGGCTGTATTTGAGGATTCCTTTCCACATTAATTGCATTTAAGACTCTCCATTTAATTAAGTCACAGCCAACTATTAATTAACCAGATACTTGCATTTTTTAAGAATTTTATTCCACTGTCTAAGTTCAGTATTTCATGTCGTCATTAGCATGCATTTCCAAGAAAATTTCTAGGTAAAAAATATATTCAAAATCTCTGGAAAGATAATGGCATAATTGCATTTGATGATAAAACTGTTCTCTATTATAAATGAAAACCAATAAAAATTTTCGAAAATTAAATATTTAACATACACTCACAACTGGTTACCAAATTTATACTAAACAAGGAACTTGGGCCCAATATAAAATACCACCTTAATGAGAAACTCATCAAAACACTTGGCAACGACAGCCATCTGTCCTTTAAAGAAAAAATCTGGGAGAAAGACAAGATGGAACTCTAAAAGCGTGTCTGCTAAATAAATCTGCTGAGATACAAAATACTCCCAACTGCGTGTTTTCCACAACAGATTGTTAACTAAACATCCCTGCATCCGAGGCAACTTTCATCCTAGGTGAATCTGTGATTCCCAAGTCGATCTTATACATGATGGAAGCAGTATTAACAGTTTACCTTAGAATACAGTCCTTTGTTCACTTATAAAACTCCCTGGTGGCTTAGAGGTTAAAGCGTCTGCCTCCAATGCGGGAGACCCAGGTTCGATCCCTGGGTCGGGAAGATCCCCTGGAGAAGGAAATGGCAATCCACTCCAGTATTCCTGCCTGGAGAATCCCATGGACAGAGAAGCCTAGTAGGTTACAGTCCATGGGGTCGCAAAGAGTCGGACACGACTGAGTGACTTCACCTCACCTCACCTCACCTCACCTCACCTTCACCTTGTTCACTTTGCTTCTATTATGACGATTCACAAGAAATTAACCAACCGATAAATCCACATACACTTCTTTGGGAAACTATTGTTCAAAGCACAGGTCACATCATGTAACACACTTGGCTATGTCGAAATAAGATACTTTTCTCTAATAATCGGGTCAGAACAGCAAGCTTAAATGCAAAAATAGCCAGAGGCTTCCCTCCCCAGGACTGCTTTCTCTTTCCAGAAGCAGAATTCACACATTCTTTTAAAAATTTTTTAATAACAGCAGCCTTAAATAATATTTCCTTCCCCCTTGCAATTCAGTCTCCAGGTTCAGTTAGATGACCTAAGGCACTCTCCTGATTAACGTTAAACCTCGTGGGTCCAGTTTCAAACATTTGGATGTAGAAAGTTTGGATGTATGCAACATTTTAGAATTCAATTCTATGAATACACTAACGTGAAAGAGGGCTTTTTCTAGTCAGCTTTATATTAAACAATATACATTTTTCCACATGAGAAATCACTGTTTTTGAAGAATGGGGCTGATTTTTACTTTTCAAAGATGTGTTTGCATCTCTCTCCCTTTCTCTCTCTCACATATATATGTGTGTGCATATCTACACACGTGCATGTCTGTATGCATGTACGTTTGCACAGCTGCATGCGTCCGTGTGTGTGTGTGTGTGAAACTAGCCACAGTGGCATTCTGTTATTTCATTTTATCTCTTATTGTAAAATTATAATGGCAAATGGAGCTCCAAGTAAGATGGCCACTTTTAGAAGCCCATAAGGAAACTGAACACAGTGTTAATTTTAAAATAAGAATGATGTTTATGTATAGCTAACTCTGCTATAAACCAACCATATCTTAGAAACATCTGATTTAATAATTTTTGGAAAAAACAAGCTCATATGAACAACAATGTATACAGTATTGGATATGTGAAATAATCTTTTAAAAAATTTATTTCATTAAGAGTAATGTTCCAGTTTCCTGCTATGAGGATGGTGGATAAGCCACTTGTTAGGGACAACTCAGTACTTCTGAGACTCTAATTCCTTCAGGTCCGGACTAGCAGCTTCGGAGGTTAAGCGTCAACAGGCACCAGGAGTGACTGGCTTCGAATCCTTGCAGGAAGGGGGCTGCCTATAAATTTTGTATACTTCTTTCAAAACATTTACACTGTAGAGTAATATGAGCTTACCAAACTGATACAGAAGCAACTTTGCAGACACAGGTTTTCCTGTGGATGTCCGACCTTGAGTGGAGCAGCAAGGGCAGAGATGGGCCCGGATACAGCTGTGTCCTCTGGCCTCCCTGCTGCGGGCAGAGAGCTTCTGAAAGACCATCGGGCGGACAAGGGCAGGATGTGGGAGAGGAACGCAGCAGGCCGGAGTGAAGATTCCAGAAGGCTTAGATTTTATGGTTTAATTGATTTTAAGAGAAATGTATGGTCTCTTAATTAAATAACCTGTAGAATAAATCTTTCATTTTTGAATGTGAGTTTAAGATTTTGCAATGACATCAAGTGAAAACATAAAAGTATTGTTATTAAAAATTCACTTTACATCCATAAGACTTGTCCATTGAAAAACATCTGTATGTCTTGCTTTTATTTTGTTCTTTGTGTAAAGGGTTTAGGAAATTTGCCGAGACTACAATAAAGGAAAAAGAATTAAAAAAAAATTCTCTTAACATCTTTAGAAGTGATATTGGAGTTCTTAGATTTATTATGATGTATATCTGCATCTCTTCTCGAGAGGATAGAAAATCTACTTCCTTTAGTGTTAAATTTATGCATCTAAGCCCTTTATATAAATTTAAAGAGTACACTTTAGTCCACCTAACTTTTTTTAATTCACGAGGCTCTGAACCCAAGTCTGACTATTTCCATCAATGACTGCAGAAAGATACTTCTTGCTCGGTCAACTCGATGCCACGGGCTAAGGCTGTCTGCCACGATCCACGCTAACGACAACCAGGTCACACACGAACATCCACAAGCGCAACGTGTCAAAGCTCCTATTTATAGCCAACAACATCAAAGCAACACTGGTGTGGAAGCCAAAGTGCAGTGCCTTCTTAGTACCGTTTCAACCCTCACCAGAAAGATACAGCGGAAAAGTACCCCCTTCTAAGCGTCCGTCTCCACTAAGGCCTCCGCCGAGCAGCCCATCAGAAGAGGCCGGGTCACAAGTCAAGAGGCGACTCTGGGCGGCGTCTCTGGGCCTGGCCGATCACCGTCGGGGACGCGGCCGGGAGGCCGGCCGGGAGCCATCTGCTGGACGTGTTCACTTGATGGTCCTTCCTGAAGAGGTCTGCATCCCAGTTTAACAGGTGTAGGTTCCCCCCGAAAATAAAAGGAAGAAAAGTCAGAGCAGCAGGACGAGCGTTTTCAGGTGGGACGGCCCGCTGGGGGCCGTCAGTCATCGGTCTGCACGGGCAGCATCTCCGGGGACCCCTCGGCCTCTGGCCCGTCCGGGAACCCCGAGGCGCTCTCCTCGCCCCGGATCACCTTCTCCCACTGGCTCAGGTTATTCCTGGAACGAGGAAGGCAGAGACAGGGGCCGTTTCAGAAAGGACTTCTGGACTCTGTCCCCACACCACCCACAGGGTAACTTGGGCATAACGCAGCCTGCTGGCTTTTGGGTGTCACCCTGATCATATATAATATTCATTTAAAACACTGTAATATACTTTAGATGGCGTATTAAAAAGCAGACGTTACTTTGCCAACAAAGGTCCGTCTAGTAAAGGCTATGGTTTTTCCAATAGTCATGTATGGATGTGAGAGTTGGACTATAAAGAAAGCTGAGCACCAAAGAATGAATGCTTTTGAACTATGGTATTGGAGAAGACTCTTGAGAGTCTCTTGGACTGCAAGGAGATGCAACCAGTCCATCCTAAAGGGGATCAGTCCTGAATATTCTTTGGAAGGACTGATGCTGAAGCTGAAACTCCAATACTTTGGCCACCTGAAGTGAAGAGCTGACTCACTGGAAAAGACTCTGATCCTGGGAAAGATCGAAGGTGGGAGGGGAAGGGGACGACAGAGGATGAGATGGTTGGATGGCATCACCAACTCAATGGACATGAGTTTGAGTGAACTCTGGGAGTTGGTGATGGACAGGGAGGCCTGGTGTGCTGCAGTCCATGGGGTTGCAAAGTCGGACACAACTGAGCGACTGAAACAACTGACTGACTGATAACAACTGTCCCCTGGAGCCTGCGCTGCAGTCTGGGGTCCTCAGAGGAGCCACACCCGCTGGGGCGGAGGCCCCTGTCCCGCCAGCTTCAGGCTGCGGAGGCGAGCAGGCAGCCGATGTGCAGAGTCTCTGACTCAGTCAGGATTCACCGGGAGAGCGGACTGGGCCATCAGGTCACACACGGGTGGAGAGAAAGGAAGGGGGGCGTCCATGACGACCCCCCAGCCAGGCCTTTGCACCCCGCGGGGCGGAAGTGTGTGCCCCTGTGCAGATCAGTCCCGCCCATCGCACACCATATGCTGAGCACCATGTCAGGCATGAAAACAGTCACCGCAAGTTACCCTGCTGCGGGCCTCTGAGATTTCCTTGTTAGGTGGTTGCTTTGTGCTCCCCTGGCCTCTGGTCTCAAATGCGCCCTCGGCTCCCCTGCCCCCCAGGCTCTCTCAGGATCTGCAGCTCCAACGTGACGGCATCTTGGTCTCCTTCGACGGTGGGGCACTCCCGCTGCCTGAATGCCCCTCGCCCGCCCCGTCCAACCTGGCAGAGACCCCATCCACACGGCCGCCTTGACGGGAAGTCAAAATCGGAAGGGAACCTTAGCGTCGGCAAGCACAGGATGCTAAGATACCTTTGTACAAAGAAACCCCTAAAATCTAACCTGAAAAATGTAACGCTTTAGCTTCTGTACCATATCATCAGGTGTCATTTCCCCCAGACCTAAAGAGACTTCTTGATACACTGGAAAAAAGACACCCACTAGCTTTGCTGTGTTTCCTTAGGTCAACAAAGCATGCTGGGATGTCCTGCTCATCGCCACAGGAGCAGAGAAGAAAGAGGACCGCTTCAACAGGGGAAAGCAGTATCTTTTTAAATCTTCATGCGTATTAGTTTTGTTTGTTTGTTTTCCTTAAGAAAAAAAACAGTTCCTGAGTTGCAACAGCAAAGGACAGGGGCGCCCTAAAGCCTCCGCCTGTGTTTGCAAGCTTCCAGCTGCAGGTCTGTTCGCCCCTCAGCGGTGCACCCACTCCAGCCCCCAGCGTGGCTCCGAGCGGTTACAAACACAGTCCTCACACCCAGTCTCCTGCAGAAAACCAACACACGGCTGCTTGCTCGCTGCCTGTCACCCTCCCCAGGGGAATTTCCTTTCCAAGTAAAATGAAATCTTGGAGAATTTCCAAAGTTCTGAGCTGAGTTTAGCCCTTAAAAAGGATAATGAGAGCACACAGAGAAATCTGAACTAGAACAGGTCAGCTGGAGGCCTGCCTTTCTTTCGGGAAGAAAATGAAACTTTAAAGATCGCATTCAAGATTCTGTCTCTACCCTTCAAACAGTAAACTGTGTGGTTTAAACTGAGTCCCCTTCCAAACCAGCAGCTCAGAAAAGACATTATTGTCTTTTTAAAAACAGCATCAGCCAGGGGTCTGTGAGTCATAAAAAAGAACACTTCCCGCTCCGTTTTGGTGAATGAACAACTTTGTGAATAAATATTTTTGACTTATACTTGTTGCATAGGCACACACACAGCCCAGTTACTGTAGACTGTAGTGAAGACATCTATGTCTAGATGGGGCAAAAAGCGCTGCACAGATTCTTATTGTTGGCGGAAAAGCATCGAGGTGAAGCGGGTGTACATACCTGCAGGCCTTCAGGAGCGGCTCCGTGGCGGGGAAGATCTGGGTGAGGGTGGTGTAGCAGGGGATGGCCACGGCATTGTAGAACCCCAGCTGGCGCAGCATGGAAACGCAGACAAGAAACACGCGCGCACGTTAGCAATTCTAGCAGCACTGGCGAAACTCCTCAGGTGAATTTTCTACTTCCCGAGCCTACCTGAAAATCTAAGCACTCTGGTTTTGCTAAGTAACATTTGCCTCAGTGAACACTCCTGCAGATGACTGTTTAAAATTCATTAAAATACATTCATGATATAAAACATAAAAAATTTAAATAATAAAAAGAAGTCACTCTAAAACCCAAGTACGATATTCAGTGGGATTCTGATTATAGATCAGTTGTAATTCATGACCTATTCTTAGGAGTCTTTTACTAAATGGCAAAGAATAATTTCACAATAATCACAAGTCAGAAGCAATATATTTGGTAAATTACTAGCTGATTGCAGAAATATCTTATTTAAAATTCACTAATACTATAAACAGATCTGGAATTTGGGCAAAAAAAAAAATGCACTGCTCTTAATGGAATCACACAAGAGCGAAGCCCACTTTCTGACGGCATTTTCAGTCCTCTTATTAAGAATCCCATTGGGGTCACTGCTCAACTGCCCACAGGGAAAAGCTAATACTGTTAGCTTCCTCTCTTAACTACGTTACAAGATGAATTCCCCAAATTGAACAAATCAAATATAAAATGATGAAATAAAAAAGAAGCTGAAGAAAACAAAGCTAAAGATCGTCTCTCAGCATGGGACAGGACTCTTACAATGTGACTTGAAAAGCAAAACACTATGCTTACAAATATGGGGAGGATCCACAAACAATGTCAGAACAGGGCTAGACTGCAAAATACACACGCAACAGGCAGGGCACGCGTGTCAGTGCAAGGCAGACGGGGACGGAAAGTGAGCCTCCTGCGGAGGAGTCGAGAAAACCGCCCCTCGGCGACAAGGGTGAGCAAATCACACCTTCCCCTGCTGGGCTGGTGCCCGCCAAGAGACGTCATTAACATCCTTATCGTGGCGTGAGAAGAGTGATAGTTTTAAAAGAGCGTCATAAAGGAATATATCACAGCACACGCGCACACATGCGCAGCTAAGAAGGCACTAAGGCTCTCAGCATCAAAGATCAATGCCAAAGATGTTGCGAGAGCTGAAAAGAGGATACCGGGCGCCAGTTTACAGTAAGACGAAGCTCGGAATGTACTCAGACATCATGCATTATCTGTTAGGAAACGCAAACCTAACCAAAATCTATGTTATTCTCCAAAAAAAATCTTTGTACATTCGATGACAAAATATTTTTTGTTTGCTAAAATATATTAACATTTCAACTTCATCCATCCCCTCTATTTCAAGTAACAAAAGAAAGCTTGTAATTTACTGCAATTGTATCTGTAGAAAGAGGCGATGACAAGGCTGGTTATGAAGTCTTTAAATCTAGCTAGGATTTCCCAATCAAGGGGCATCTAAATGGAGAAGACTTCAGCGGGTCCAGCTCCCGTCGGATGGCACGCGCTTCTCGCTCCCATCCGCTGTCAGGACCACTGAACGACCGCTCGACCACGCAGCCCGTACCTGGCCTTGCGGGACCTCATCCTTCTTGTCTCTGTCCATCATGGGAATGGGCTGTATCCCCAGCTTCTTCATCTCATCGCCCTGGGAGAAACGGGGGAAACCAGGCTCTCTCAGTTTCACGCAGTGTCATAAAACGTCGGCATGAATGTGTTGTTCCCTCTACCCATTAATGTTTTTCAAGACGAATAATGTTTCTGGCTAATGGCCCACACAAATGTCAGAATAATAAAAATGCAATGTACTACTGTAGGTTTTTATCCTCATGTTCCTCTCCTGAATTACCAGAAACCTAGCCATCACTTCCGTTTCATTTTGTAGAAGTTAGTGAAAGTTATAACAAAAGGACACGTGTGTGTGAGGAGGAACACATGAACAAGGCTGACAACCTCACGGCCTTTCTCTCACTTTTTCAGATGATTTTTCCACATGCACCGAGAGAGATGAAGTCAGAGTTTAAAGACGAATATTGACCCATCAAGAATAAAGAGCAGTCTGCTAAAACATGTCAGTAAAGATACAATATAACTGGCTAGAGATCAGCATAAAGGTTAAAATTATAGATGTTTACTAAAGATGTATAATATCAGGGCCACTGTAAATATTATGTCACTTGATCTTCATGAAATACTATGAGTTAGACATTATTACCCCCATTTTACAGATTTAAAAATTACCTTACTCTTTTTATTTCTTTTTTAAGGTTAAAGATTATTAAGTCCTTTGCGTTTCTTAATTATTAATATCTTTTATTATTTTGTTGTGCTTGTTTTCAGGAGCATAAAGCATCCTGAGTTTGCCAAGACAGGGTCCCAGGTCCCAGGGTCCCCTCAATAAGGATGTGTGAGCACAGGACGAAAGCACTGTCTTAACCAGGTAAGGGCACTGGGAGTGGTCTGCTCTGAAGCTACCGGTTTAAACATGAACCGCGCTAGTTCTCACACTTTCTTCTTTTTTGCCCTAAGGGAATGAAAATAACCGGGCCCCCTCAAGGATTTCCCAAGCCCCGAGACATAAAAAGATTTTATATAAGCAGTGATTCGTACAGGCACCTAGAATCAAACATCGATGCCGACAAGGAGAACGCCTGAGCGGGGCGGATGGCAAGGGACCCAGGCCGCAGAGGGGCCGCGGGCCTGAGCACCGAGCTCGCCGTTTCTGTCTGCACCGCCGCGAGGGAGCCAGGCGGTTGCCGGGAAACAGAACTCAGCTTGTCGGGAAGCAGCCAGCGTGGCGGCTGAGGCGGAGACGGGTCAGAGAGCAGGCCCGAGGCGTCAGGCTCAGCGCTAAGGCGGGATGCTCATCTCGGGCAGCGTGACACCAAGAGCCCACGCTCTGAGCTGCTGTTACACTGATTCCAGAAGGCAGGCAAGGGGCCCAGCTACACGCTGCAGTCATCCGGGCGAGAGCTCGTGGGGGCTGACGGAGGGCAGAGGGCGCGGCGGGGAGGAGGGCAGCGTGGACGTCACGAACATCTCGGGATTCACGGCAAGGCTCGGGGACGACAGCGCTGCTTCCGCTCTGGGGCGCCGAGGTCCTTGCAGATGGCGTCTGTGAGCCTACTGGGAGCTAGTCAATCTCCGTGCCCCGCTTAACCAACGCGGCGCTTAACCACCGCACGGCTTATCCAAGGCCGCGCCTAACCCCTGCCCCGCTTAACCAACGAGGAACAGAAAGGGAAAAGAAATCGACACGTGTGTCCCCTTTTGCTTCATGTTTTAGAATACAAATATAGTTGTTAAGGTATGAAGCGTATCACTGCTAAATAAATCAAAGTGTCTGCAAAACAGTAAGCAAGCTTCAGACAAGCTTTCTTACGTGGTACGTATAGCATTAACTATGTTACTAGTTTAGACATACACGCAAATTAAGCTGATTGTGATAATAAAGTCAAATATTACAGCTCAGACACGTACATTTGAAAACAATCGAGTCTGAGAGTAACTAGATTTTGACACACACACAATAAAATTAAAAAAAAAAAGAAACATTCAAGAGGATGCATATACAATGTATACAGCTGAGCTACCAGGGAAGCTGGTATAGAAACAATCAGTTCAGTTCAGTTCAGTCGCTCAGTCGTGTCCGACTCTTTGCGACCCCATGAATCGCAGCACGCCAGGCCTCCCTGTCTGTATAATCAACCCAAGGCCTGTAGTCCTCACTCAATAAAATCTTCTTTGGTATTACTATTATGAGATAAAACCAACATCATAGACCATTTCTATTCATCATTACCTGAATGGTTTACTGTTGTTTTTTTTAATCTGTTCTTCTATTGGATGAGATTTAAGGTATGAGATTTATGGTTTTACCAAACTCTGTCCTCCAAATTTACTTTGACTTCTTCTACCCAAATGAGGTGCACAAACATTTTATAGTTTTTTTTCCATAAGCTTGTTTTTAATATGCAGGGATCTAAGTATCTATGGATTCATTTGAACAAGAGAATTATATCCTGCTTATTCATGACCCATTCAGAGAGCAAATTGAGGAGCAAAGACACATTTCTGATCATTGAGATAATTCAGTCAAGAAAAGATATTCATGAAAGCAATTTACATAGTTGCTTCATATGTCGGGAATTCATGAGTTCATGAATTAATTCCTGTGGAGCTCATAATTTGCAGCTTAACTGACTGTTTGGCATATTCACAATTTAATCTCGGGTTTCTATGGGGCATCATTAGTCTCTCAAATTTTCTGCTGCAGGCAAATACAGCCTGTGATGTTGTGGGTCCCTCTTAATACTTTCTCCAGTGGCCATAAAAGGGATGGCCACTGATAATTATTGAATGGATGACAAGGACTGGCTATTAAATAAGGAAAACTGCTGCTCTGCTGTTCAGGGAATCAGTTCCTGAACCGTTTCAGTGGAGATCAGGGAATTTACACACACATGCAAGTCAGATGCTGTATGAATGCTAAACAATAGGGCTTTTTAAGGCACTCCTAGCAACATGAGCCGCTAAGATACTGTTACTACATTATCCCTGTATTTAATATCCCTTCAATTTTTCCTCATTTCTTGACATCATCTGCGTTCATATGAAACCTCAGGACGTACCTCGGCCCAGAATTCTGCATATATGTCGTTGGCCGTCAGTCTCGTCACCGGCCACAGCTTTGTCACAGAACAAAGATCACAGGCGGTCATCATCAAACCGATGACACGGTCTCTAGAACACAACGAGACAAGACTGGTCAGCGCGGCATCTGCACAGGTATGAGAACAGCTAGGAAGACTTCCGCAGTTTCAGGACCAAGCGCGGCTTCAGGCTGGCACCACTGCATGCAGCGGGGAGGAAAGATAGCATCTCAAAGCAGATGCAACTGAAAGGAGAGGAAGGACACAATTAAGGGGTGGTGTCGCTTTAATCGTGAGAACACCGGTCACCGCTCTCCCTAGTTCCATGAAGAGTGCATACTCTGCTCCTGCTTCTGGCTGCTTCCTGCTGAAACACGACGTCATGCTAGCCTGGCCCTGACACCTTCTAAATCCTGCTATACCTGACTGCCAGGAACCAGATTTTGACTTTCATGGAACTGTGAAACTTTAGAGTGGAGAGAAACCTTGGTGGGGGGTGGGAAACCTATCCAACCCTTTCACTTTAGAGAAGGAGAATGCGAGATATGAATGAGTGCAACAACATCTTCGAGGGGTAAATAGTCCAGAGCTGGCCAGAGGACACGATTTCCAGACAGCTCTCTCACCGCTTCACCTGCAGAGAAGGGCAGGGTCACCAACCGCTGCGCAAACTCTAACATCCCCACGGAAAGGAGGTTTTTTCCTCAGTTGCTTTGCACTCACCACCATGTGTTCTAGGCCTTCCCCCCCACCCCCCATAAATATGGTTTATTCAGTCTTTCCTCTAGAGGACAAGTAAAAATTGCCTAAAAAGTATCTGAACATACACCTGCCCTATATAATCTTAATGGATCTGGTCTAATGACATGGGGTCACCCTAAATGAAGTCTACACTCAAGTGTGGCACTACGCGCTAGCTATTAAGAGCTTTTAATATACTGACTTAAACTTTTACAAAGCAAATGGCATAATGATAGAAGGCAAATTATCGAGAAAGACAAAACCTCGTAACAAGCGAGAAGATGTCGCCACGGCCCCTCCCACCTAAACTCCAGAGTGTGAGGACTCTGCCGCTGCTCTAGGACACTGCGCTCCCTGGAGGGCTGCGGACAGACCCATCTGTGGGCAAGGGCTGGGCCCGAGCCTGTCGACCAGGGCTCGCAGCAGAGCAAGAGGCTTGGCTGGAGCTGCTGACTGAGGGGTGCTCCCTCAGGCAAAGATTCCTGCATGTCCGGGAGGCCCTGCTTTGTCTATTATCCATGTCCTTGGTGCCAAGCACTTGTGAGGTCTTGTATTAATACTTTCCATCAGCCTATTTCTTTCGGCCCACTAGCCAGGTGGCTCAGTGGTAACGAATCCACCTGCCAATGCAGGAGATACAGGAGACATGGGTTCGATCCCTGGGTGGGGAAGATCTCTGGAGAAGGAAATGGCAGCCCACTCCAGTATTCTTGCCTGAGAAATCCCACGGACAGTGGAGCCTGTCGGGTACAGTCCAAAGGGTTGCAAAGACTCGGACATGACTGAGCAACTGAGCACAGTGTTAGTAATCTCTTCTACAACCTTACTTTTCATAAGGACAAGTGGGTATCGTGTATCTAACAGGCAGTCTAGATGACTTTAAAAATGTCACTGAGACTTAAAACCTGTACTCACCCTGTGACCCCAAAACAGATGTCATGTGAAGATATAAATCCCTTAAAATGATCAGAAAGCCCACGTTTTCTTGCTGAGGTAGTTTCCTAAGCACTTTGCGGTTTACAGGAATAATATTTATTTCTGGATTTGGGCTTCTAAAGCAATGGCTGTATTTTCTGTTTGCTTAACAGTCCAGTTCATTTAAACAGGAACAGAACATGAAAAATACTATTATTTTGTTAACAAATAATTATTTCATGAGACTTAAATCATTCAGTCTCATTCTATCTACATTCACACAAAAGAATCAGCATTCATTTCTTTTGGATAAATATTGCAATAAGCTTCATCTCAAGAAAGATTTCTTATCTCATAAATCTAAGGAAAAAATGTTAACATAAATGGGCACTAGAAAGCATATGAACCAATTCTCTCCCTCGATATGACTCCATAGGCAGCATCCTTACCATTAGGGTTGAAAGGATAATAACCTACTTATCATTCAGACTTCACTGTCAAAATTACTTAGAAAAAAAAAAATTTGCCAGTATTTTACTGTTAACCAAACAAATAAAAACAAGACAGATAAGATCTGTATCAAATGTCTTTTAAAAATTACTTTTTTTTTTTTTTTTACTGTTAATGACAAATTAGTTGGACAGTCATGGTTTCCTGGAAATATCAACCTGAATTGGATCCTGGCTAATTGGTGACTCACTCACTTCAGTCGCTCGGTCATGTCTGACTCTTTGTGACCCCATGGACTACAGCATGGAGACCTACTTCATCCTGCATTCCGATAGCCAACTCTGAAAGGGATGGAGTTTATGCCAACTGTGCTCTTGGCATGACCTTGCCTGTCCTCCTCACTAACAACACTGCAGTGAGAGCCCGGTGCGTGGCGCCTCTAGTACTGACGGCTCTCAGGAGGGCAACTTCGGGGGCGGGAGGACGGTTCACTACGTTCATTTATTCCAAAAAGTTCTGAAGGCCTGTGTGTGTCGGACACGGTTCTAGAAATGAGTAAAAATAAGCCCTGCTTGGAAGAATTGATGGTTCTGAACTGGGGTGTTGGAGAAGACTCTTGAGAGTCCCTTGGACTGCAAGGAGATCCAACCAGTCCATCCTAGAGGAAATCAGTCCTGGGTGTTCATTGGAAGGACTGATGCTGAAGCTGAAACTCCAATATTTTGGCCACCTGATGTGAAGAGCTGACTCATTTGAAAAGACCTGATGTTGGGAAAGACTGAAGGCAGGAGGAGAAGGGGACGACAGAGGATGAGATGGTTAGATGCCACCACCGACTCAAGGGACATGAGTTTGGATAAACTCTGGGAGTTGGTGATGGACAGGGAGGCCTGGCGTGCTGCGGTTCTTGGGGTCGCAAAGAGTCCGACACGACTGAGTGACTGAACTGAATTGAACTTGTAGGAGTAATGTCCTAGCAGGGAAAAGCAGAATGTAAGGAGAAACTCTCGTTCAATGAGTCTATAGAAAAATGCTTTAAAGGAGGCAAACACATGATGATGAGTGAGAGTCCAGGGGCGATGACAGTGTGCAAGTCCTAACTCAGGAATAAGCGCCGAGTGTTTGCGGAACAGCAGGAAAGCCAGTCCGGCAGAAACGCAGCAGGGAGGTGGGCATGGGCTGCTTGTTGCTGAGTCTGGAGACAGACAGGAACAGTCTGACGGCAGGCACCTCGAGGCTGCGGGTGCAAGGGCGACCCGCCATGCTTTTAGAGAGGCCCCTCAGGTGTGCTCAGCGGAGGAAGGACTGGAGACCTGTACGGGGGAGGCTGCTGAGAAGGCCTGCACAGCAGCGTGAATCGAGGAGACGGCAGAGGCCCCTGGACTGCAGACTCAACCAGTGCATCCTAGAGGAGATCAACCCCGAATATCCACTGGAAGGACTGATGCTGAAGCTCAAGCTCCAATACTTTGGCCACCTGATGCAAAGAGCCGACTTACTGGAAAAGACCCTGATGCTGGGGAAGACTGAAGGCAGGAGAAGGGGACGACAGGGGATGAAATGGTTGGATGGCATCACCGACTCAACGAACAAGAGTTTGGGCAAGCTCAGGGAGAAGGTGAAGGACGAGGAAGCCTGGCGTGCTACAGTCCATGGGACTGGACACGACTTAGCGACTGAGCTACAAGTGGAGACAAAGAAAGTAGGAGGAATGTTCGAGGCAGTGCGTGAGCACTCAGTCGCGTCCCGCTCTCTGTCGCCGCCAGACTCCTGTATCCATGGAATTTTCCAGGCAAGAATCCTGGAGTGGGTTGCCATTTCCTACTCCAGTTTTAAGGAAACTCTAGACTGTTGTCTACCATGGTTGTAGTGATTTACATTTCCACCCACAGTGCAGCAGAAACTAACACATTTTAGATCACCTACAGGCCAGTACAAATTAAAAAAAAATCTTTTTTTAAAGCCAAGGAACTGAGAGCCCTAAGGGAAGCAGAGATTGAAAGTCTCAGCTGCTGCGGATGACAAGGCGTGCTTCAAACACAAAGGTGCAGAGGCGTGGCAGCAAAGGGCTGGATATTGCCAGTAAGTGGCCACAATCACAGGAAGCTAACCCATCTGAGCACACGGGCCACAGCCCTGTCTCACTCAGCGAAGCTCTGAGCCATGCCCTGCAGGACCACCCGAGAGGGACGGGTCGTGGTGGTGAGTTCTGACAAAACGGGATCCACGGGAGAAGGGAAGGGCAAACCACGTCAGCATTCCTGTCTTGAGAACCCCATGAAACCACGGGGTGGCAAAGAGTCGGACATGACTTAGAGACTGAACTGAACTGAAGCGAGCACGGGAAGGCTGGTGTGGCTATGAGACACCGAAAACTTTCAGGCGAGAGGTGCCACCAGGATAGAAAGACTCTCATAGTGACATGAGGCTCAGTCGTGGAGAAGACAAGAGAAATACACAGATGCCTAGGCACCTAAGGAAGTTCCTAAACACATGAGGCAAAATTGAGAAATATATAAAATTCATGACTTAAGTACTGGAAACTGTGTTTCCATTAAAAATGGGAAAAATACATTCACAAGTGGTAAAATCTATGATATGACCAGTATAATTTTACTAACAAAAAGTGATAGGATCTGTGCAAACAAACCACATAAAATATTATTCAAGACTAAAAAGTCACAGCAATGCTCTTGGATAAGAAGCCAATATACTCTCATTTACAAGTGAAGAAATAAATGCAATATAGCTGCAATTAAAATCCCAAGGTGGATATTTTAATTGAAAACAAACCTGATAGAAGGTTCTTTTTTTTTATAAGTATTCACTATGAAGAGGATAAAGGGTCATTACATATAATTTATACTAAAGTGGCCCAGTGAAAAACAGGCCAAAAATATTTTAAAATGCTAATTAATTCTTGAATGTAGGTATTAGTATATATTTCAGCATAATTTCTATATTTCTTAAGTTTGAAGTTTTTCACCTTCATAAGCAAGACAGGAAACCAGATTTGAAAAAAACAAATGACAGATTTGGACTCAAGAAATTTTAATTTCTTTGCAGTTAAAATATGAATAAAACTTTTGAAAGACACTTAAAAGAAAATGTAACATGACAGAGAAAATCTTAATATCCTTCACAAAAATTAGAATGTGAACTGATTTGTGAAAAAAATGTAAAGAATCCAACAAAGAAAATACACAAATTGTGAACAAACAGAAGTAGGAACAACAGTCAACAAACATGAAAAGCTCTTGAATGCAGGCATCTATCAGAGAATGGCATATTTAAAGAGAAACGGTGTTTACCCTATGTTAGAAGAAGTGCAAATTTCTACAGCTCTTTTAGAAAATGTAACACGTGTCTAATTTTCCAACACCATATGTGATATGACATATATAGTTATAAAGGACAGTAGATAAGAGAGTTGGTTACAGAATTAATAATAGTGCAAAATTCTAGAAACATTTGATTAATAGAAAGAAGGTTTAATGAGCCAACCCCAGATACTGAGGAAGCTCTATGATCATGTTTTTGTTTAAAAATATAGGCTCATGCACAAACACACAGCTGTGAATAAACACAGGGGAAGGCATGGGATGGTACCACACCAAGCATATAGATGTGGACCACAGACAGAAGCAGGGCACCCTCGGGCTTCTCATCCATGCTGTGCGGACAGGGCAGTAACGGTATCGATTCTACGGGGCCATTCCACGTGCGGGGCCTGAGCAGCAGTGTTCTGGTATCTGCGGGGGTCAGGGAACAAACGCCTCCCCCTGACACACGGACGGACGGCTCTGCCATTGCTTTTCTGGTATATGGCTGCACTCTTTAAACTGTTAAAACAAATATGCATTATCTGTAAAATGACTGATCACCCCCAAATTATTCAATCATCATAACTATACAGTATACACCACTAACACGTATCCATGCATGACGCACCAAGCATAATATCATTTGCAATTAGAGTTTTACAATTTTCTATTTTATAATAATGCTATTATCATCATAATCATTTTGCTAAAAGTATATGCAAGAAACTTGATCCTACTTAAACGGCTCTTCTTTGTAACCTAAAGACAATGGAGACATAGTTTTCAGCAGCCCGAAGGATGCTGTAATGTCGGGCATATTTCTCCAATCTTACAGTTGCCCTAAGAGAGAACTGTGAATAAACACCTGTTCCTACAGGTCTTGGCACAAGAACTACACGTGGAATCTGCCAGAGGCAGAGACACATGAAGACTGCAAATCACTCTGCGCCCCTCGGGCTGCAGGCGGAGGAGCAGGTGTCTGCGTGACACAGACACTCCCATCGTCCTGGGAGGCTCCCGGCAACGTGTCCAGACGACTCCGTGAAGTTAAGATGCCTTTATTTTCCTCAAAGTGACTCCCCGTAAAACGTTTCATGATCATATCTTGAGGAGATAAAGTTTATTATGCATCTGTCTGTAGTCATTTGTGAACGTAAAGTTTTGTGTTTGGGGCCCCCGAGCAAATTGCTTCTAAAAACTGAAAGTAGATTCCTGTGGAAAGAAACGTTAGGACCAGTACCTTAATGGATCACAGAGTAGGGCACACAAAGCCCCTGAGTAAAGAGTGGATTCAAGTTCAGCAAGATTGGAACGAACCAACAAGCAAGCGTTCCCAGGTCTAAAGATGGACTTGGTCAGATATGGACCCTGCAACAGCAAAGTCCTAGAGAGAGAAGCTGGCGGTAACCACCTACACACTGGCCAGGGGAAGAGGCGTTTCAGCCAATGGACTGAGACCTAACGGACAGATGGGTAGACAGGCTCACAAAGAAAACACTGATGCATTCCTGAATCTAGCAGGCAAGGCGCACCTTCTCAGACAAAAAGCAATCAAGCCACCTCAGCCTGATGCCACTGGAACATTTAAAGACTCTCATTCTTTCTGTTTTGACTCCATGTTCAAATAGACTCTGGATGGCCACTCAGCTTCCTAAGATTGTGACCACACTGAGTGCCTATATTCTGACGTGTGCAGCTAGAATACACGTTTGTAGATTAATAACATGGAATGCAAGTCTTACACATCAGTCACACTGGCTTGGATTCTGAGGAATCCATTTCTGTTTGCTTCTGAGTCTAAGAGGTCAATGACCAAATGCGGGACTGTGATAAATTTGAGGAGAGGCAGCTTGCAAATTGACTTCCCTTTGACAGTAGCCATTCCTAAGCGACCAGTGTAAATTCCAATTCATAGTTATCTTTGCAATACACTGTCAACAATCTTGTCAAGTAATGAAATATCCAAAGTAAATATAAAATGCATATAAAACAAACAAAAAAACCCACATAAATTCTTTTTACATTTCTTTTTTCAAACATAAATTTGAAATTACACTTTTGTTTTAAAATATACATTTATTCCAAATAACACTGCCTGGGCTACTGAACTTTCAGAAGTGCTTTTTACCTATGTGATTGGTTATTAAGGTTCAGCGAGCCGGTCTGGTACATCTCTTCCAGCTGCTTCCGGTTCCCAAAGTACAGAGCGAGGTCCGTGGCGATGATGGCTTTGCGGATGATCTCAAGCACCTGCTCGTATTCGCTGGAGCTCAGGGTGGAGAAGATGTTGTGCCCTTCCAACTAGGGGGAGACACAAGCAGACACACATGAGCACAAACGCCCACACGCGGACAGCAAGCGCCGGCCCCCGCCTCGCGGCACAGGCGGTGCCGGGGAACAGCAGGTGGTTGCCGTTTAGGACACGTACAGAATCTGCCTGCAGTGCAGGAGACCCGGGCTTGATCCTCTGGAGAAGGGAATGGCAACTCACCCCGGTAAACCTGCCTGCGAGAATTCCACGGACAGAGGAGCCTGACGGGCTACAGTCCATGGGCTCACAAAGAGTCAGATAGGACTGAGCGACTAATGGTTTCAGGACACATTTGGGGGGAATAAAACGATAGTCTGAAATGACTAATGAAATCAGTGTTTTGGTTTCTCCTTATGATACAACAGTGAAGCTACCACTTAAATGAACTATTTAAACCACATAACATTTCCCACCACAGAATTCCAGCAATTTAAATATATACCTAGTTTGGGGATATTTCCAGTAAGTAATCAAAGGATTGGAATATGTAAAATATTTAAGTGAAAGAATTTTCCTTTCACACTAATTAAAAATTTTGGTAATTTTCATATTATAGTAGAAATTAATGGCCTTAAAAAATCGTCTACACCCTTGTCCATTTCTGCAAACCTACTGAATATTAACCTGATTACTCTGTACCATAGAAGAAAATGCCCCACTACTGGGAAACACACAGGCATATTAAAAACTCTCCCTACAGGCAGGAGTGTAACACACATCCCTGAGGCACAAACACTGGAGGCCATCCGCTCTGTGTCCTCGCGGACACGGCAGACCATCACCCGGAACAAGACCAAACGCCGTCATTCGGATTCTACTTCCTCAGGATTATTCCTCTACATGCGAATCTCTTAAACCTTCTTCCAGTAACTTCCCTCAGAATTTTAAGTTTTGATTTGTAATTGAGATTAAAATGTGGCATTTCTGTTCAAACAAAAAGGCTGAGATTCAACTTGTGGGTTCATCAATTATTTTTTAATGACTTATTAGTCAACATAATTATACTGAGCTACTACCGAGTTGGTAAAGAATCTGCCTGCAGTGTGGGAGACCTGGGTTTGATCTCTTGGTTGGGAAGATCCCCTGGAGAAGGGACAGCTACCCTGTCCAGTATTCTAGCCTGGAGAATCCCACTAGGATTCTCTGTATTCTCTATTCCACTGTATAGTCCATGGGCTTTCAAAGAGTGGGACATGACTGAGCAACTAACGCTTTCATAATTGTACTATAAACTGACTTTTGTTTCCAGTTGTCTTAAACTATATTTATTCACTGATAAAATATGTTACAGAAGTTATTAAAGTACATTTCTTTACAAAATCAGATACCTCAGTAAGACATCATCTGCTTCCTATCACTCTGAAATAAGGCTGTGTATTCTCCATTTATTTTCAATTTTCAGAATCTTTCTGAATTATTTACTGTTAAGGTATTATATTTATATGTAAATTATCCTATGATAAACACAACAATGGAGTTACTTATAATCGGTTCTTGTTCGGACAATGATATCTGTAGAATGGTATAAAATTATAAATCCCTTTCAAACTCATGATTTCACTTTCAAACAATAAAATTTCAATAAATCTTTGATATATAGCTAAAATGAAGTGTTTGCTGAAACATTAATGCCATTTTTATTTGACTAAAGAAAGCCCAGACCTCACTCTCCACCAGTCCTGCCCCCTCTCCCCGCATTATAAATCACTACCGCGGGAACAGTAGGCAGAGGCTGACGCATTCTGGGACTCTGGAAGGAAAAAAGTCAATGATGCAACTAATTGCATCCAGCATTCAAAACAATGATGCTTTGAAAAATATACAATATTCATTTTGATGTTTAATTGCCAACTGTATCAAACCATATACTAGGAAACATAAGAGCACTGTAATTAAGAACACAGATTTTGGAGTCAAACAGCTCTGGTTGCTAATATCCTTCTGCTCCTTACAAGCTGTGTGACAATGAACGAGCACCCTAACCTCTTTGATGTGCGTTACTCTTATTTGGAAAATGGACATGAATAATAACACCTGTCTCTCCGGATTCCACAAAAAGCAAATGTATTGATAAGTGAAAAATTCTTGTTTATTGGAAGTACCTAAAAATGATGAGGGCTTCCCTGGTGGCTCAGACGGTAAAGAATCTGCCCACAATGTGGGAGAGACCTGGGTTCACTTCCTGGGTTGGGAAGACCTCCTGGAGGAGGGCATGGCAATCCACCCCAGTATTCTTGCCTGGAGAATCCCATGGACAGAGGAGCCTGGTGGGCTATAGTCCAGGGCGTCACAAAGAGTTGGACACGACTGAGCGACTAAGCACAGCACAAAAATGATGAAACAATGACTGTGATGACGGTGATGATGGTAAAATCTAGTATAACTTCCGCAGGCAGACTTCAGGGAGAGAGAGGGAGAAACAAACAAACAAACGTACCTGTCCAGAAGTGAATGGGCAGGCCAGAGGCCTCCTATCTGTTTAGGGTTCATCTGTAGAAAAGGATGGATTCCAGCTAACCTCTGTATTAACTAACACATTGCAGCTTGTAAGTCGGGACAGTGTTGGCTATAAGTACAACAATTTTGCTACAGCTGCAACAGACAACAGTGAATTCTACTTCCTGCAGAGGGACTGTGTCACAGAAATGCTACGGCTAGAAAAACTTATGAAAACGTCACAGGATCCCAAAATGTTGGGATAAAGATGATGTTTTAAAAACCTAAACCTATTTCCAAAGCACTAGGCAATTTAAGATTAATGGAATAGTGAGACAGTTTTCTGAGTAATGAGAATAATCATCCCTAGTTGGTCTGGTTTCTAAAGTGCCGGCTTTTGGGTACCCACCACGAGGTATTCACAGAAGGTGACAGACAGAAAAAGGGCAGCTTCAGTATTCAAAACAATCATTAACATCTTCTTATGAAATACATTTTCAATATTAAAATGAACATTATTATGAATATTATATAAAGGAATAGTGAATGAATCTTAAAATGGATTTAGTATTTTAACACTAAAAGCACATGGGTATGTTTTATAAGAAAACAGAGCTTATCCAGTCACTGCACACAGACTAGTCTCCGTACCTGAAGTCATTCCACTTGACTCCACGACTGAGCCACCTACATGCTCTGTCCTGAGGACACGTATCTACTCGCTTCCCCCTAAATAAATGCTGGCAGCTTCCAGTCTCCAAACTGTGCCCACACTGTTCTGCCCTCTCCGACTCTGAGTCCACAGGCGTCACGTTGCCCACAGCGCCCATGTCAGCAGGCGTGGCAGAGGCCTGCAGCGGCGGAGATGGACAGGGCTTTTCATGCAGAGGAGAGGAGCGCTGAACTCACAGGCAGAAGATCCCGGGACCATGGGAGATGTCTGCGGGCGTCTGAGGGGCTCAGGGCTGAGGAAAGGGGCACCCACCTGCGCCCCAGCTGTGTGGAGACGTCGTACAAGAATTTCGCTGGAGGAGGAAATGCCTGAGCTGAGCCTTGAAGACAAGGAGACGCTGCCACAGAAAGAAGGTGGGAACTGGACAGGGCAGAGAGTCAGGAAGAGTGTGGGGCCACAGAAGCGTGGTAGATGCAACAGTTCTGGAACTGGCAGGGGCCGTTCATCAAGGACTGCGTATCAGTTAAGAAAGGAACTTTATTCTTGACGTCCTGGCACCCACTGGTCACTTTTAAAACAGGAGAATAACATGTTCAGACATATACTTGGAAGGCAGACCTGAGACCCACAAGCCTGGGGAAACAACGGTCACCAGGGGAAAAAGGCAGTCAGACAGACAGCTTCCAATGAAGGCAGAATCTGGGACATCCCCGGGGAAGGTCCCTGCCGGCCACGCAGGAGGCTGCGGTGCCCAGAGGGGCCCGTGCGGCGTCCACCGCGGACGCCAGCGGGCACTTCTGTCCAGCCGGCCGCGGCCTGCACACAGCCCAGCTCCGTCACTGCAGGGCAGACCTGGGCCGCTGAGACAGTGCGGCTCAGCCCCGCTGAGAACGGGAGCCTGTCTTCTCTCTTGGTGCGCTGAGACTTCCTCCTTCATTCCTGACTTGATCTCCTCCACGCCCAGCGGGGAGGGAACTTCCCTGCATCCTCCTCAAGGATGAACGCGCAGGCCAGGGTGACTGACAAACACCCACCTGCCCCCTGTACCAGGACAGACACCCACCTGGCCCCCAGCACCAGGACAGAATCCGCAAGGGTGAACGGCAGACACCCGGCGGCACCCCGTACTGCGACGGATCCCCGACCTGAACCACGAACAATGCTGTGTGTGGGTGCTGGGTGAGGTCAGCTGTCAAGGCCACTGGCTCAGTCTCTCTGTGCATCCGCGCTGCTGGGGTCACATGGGGTCCGCTTCACGCCCCGTTGTCCAGATTGTCCACTAAGGAAGTGCGGCAACCCACTGAAAGTCAGCCTTGGGGTGAACAAGGCTGACACGCAGACACACGCACATGCACACACCCGGCTTGGGGAAGGCCTGTGGGCAGCTCCCTCTCTCCATCAGAGTGAATCTTTCTCTCCAGCCACGTGGCCGGAGGGCGCCGTCGCGGGACCGCTGCGGTCTGCGTGGTGATGGGGAAGCAGCTGCGCGGTGCTGCGGGCGCCCGCGGGGGAGCCGCTCCTTGCAGGCGTCGCTGGCGGGCAGAGCTCCCAGAGCCGTCGTGTCTCCTATCGACGCAGCATCTGACAGTTCAGTGACCGGACGGCGGCATTTTCACCATTACCCGAGGATGTCACCCTAACTGTTCAGCCTGGAAAGCATCCTGGCCACACTCACTCGGCGGGACGCGGTGACTGGAGGCGGGGAAGGGCGGCGAGCCTGGCAGGGGCACTGCGCCCGATGGGTGAGCAAGGCGGCATCCCGGGAGCTGCACGCGGGCGGCCGCGCGGGCCAGCGTCTGGAGGCAGAACCTCGGCGCGCCCAGCGGGCACGCGGGCGAGAGGCAAGCTTGCGAGGGCGCTGGGGCCGCGGAAGGTGAGCAGAGGGCGCGCGGGCGGGCACGCGGGGCGAGAGGCAAGCCTGCGAGGGCGGCGGGCCGCGGAAGGTGAGCAGAGGGCGCGGGTCCTGCCTCCCCCGCGTGCTGCTGGGGCGGGCCTGGCGCCCTTCTCACGGTACCCGGGGCCTAAGTCCTGTGCTAGGAGGCACGCCTGCTGTTGGCAGGAATTCTCAAAGGCAGTTGGATGGATCTGAGAAGGAAAACTCAGGAGCATGTAAAATCCGCAGGGCAGACACCTCCAGAACATGAAGGAAAATCCTCGGAAATAGTCCTGCCCATGGGGGTGGGGCCATGAGTCTATTCCAGGCCATTTCCCCAGGCACAGCTGCCCAGGAGGTGCTGGTCAGTCCAGGACACCCTGGCCTGTGGCCAGGCCTGGTTCCTCTAGCCAGAGACCCCAGCCCTCTACTGAGGACCGCACCTTCCCTAAAGTCACAGGAGCAAACGCACGAACGTATCTCACCAGTGACCGAACTCCCCTCTCTAATACTCGGAATCTAATGTCCCCCAACAACTCTGGATGTCAACAGCTTGACTGAACTTAATTCACTGCTTCGAGTTTCGGTGACCATGTTCTGACCATTCTGGGAACACTGTATTATGTAAAATGCAGTCCCCACATCACTGAGGATTTGCTGAAAATGAGACAAACGGTTGACACCACCTTCACCGTCAGCAGCGAAAAACAGGCAGTCTTCCTTGCCTGGGTCAGACCCTCCCCACCCCGCCCGCTGGTATCACTGCTGTTATCTCCCAGGTCAGGTTCCAGTCCATCCGGCAGCAATGGGCTTCGAAACCCTGGCCTTTTTAAAAGCTAATCCTATTATGTCTAGAAAAAGTTTTCCCAAGAACCTTTATGAAGGCTATCAAAATTCACTGGCAGATTAAATAGCAGAGATGTCATCACAGCCGAATGCAGGAACTCACTGAGGACACAGGAAGCACACGGGGTTGAGGGAGGCCTTAGTATCTCTAAGCAAAAGCATGCTGACGCCATCTCTGGCATTTGCGTTTCTTCCTGTACAAGTAAATAGTCTCACAGGATGAGTAAGGGCAAAGCAGGCATAAACTGCCAGGAAGTTTTATAATATCTGCCTACAGAAAGCTCATTTTAGTATGCGTGTGTCTTAATATATATATGTGCATATGTATAACACACATTTATTATATACACACACATATATAGGTACACACATATCTATATTATATGCACATATGCAAACACATACACACCCACACATATCCATACACATCTTTCATCTTGCTTAAATTTCCAGGTATATATGTATCTTCTACCTATCCATCCAAACCATCCATCCATCCATCCGTACATCACTTAACACAATGAAGGTCAGGGACCATCAGGAATGGTGACTCCCTGTTGCTTTCGGGGACAGAACCGGCGACAGGTGGGACGTTAGGGCCCCTGCCGGACGTGGCTCTGGCTGGGCAGACCTCTCCCCGTCCCCGGCAGGGAGTCAGAGGACCTGCACTCCAGCGAGCTCACGGTCACCCTTGCAGCCCAGAGGAAAAGGGGCGTGGACAGGCACAGTCTGCTGGGCTCGGGAAGATCCGGTGTGTGGTACCACCAGGCACGGGGACAGTGAGGAGCCCCCTGGAGAAGCTGGCGGGAGGAACCAGTGCTGGGTGGGCGGGGGCCCGGGCTACTCCAGGAAGGAAGGCTGCCCTGAATGGTAAACACGCTCTGCTTCGCAGGTGACCACAGCGGTCGCTGCTGAGGTCCTGCCGGGGGTTGTCTCACATTCTTGCAAATTCAGAATCCTTCCGGTAACCATACCCGTAATCAGGGGCCCTAATGAGATGTCTCTTCCTCCTTCGAGGTGCTAACACTGAGAGGAAGAAACGGGGTCCACTATTCTGAGTCAAACACAGCATATTTTAAAAATTGTGATGGAAATCAAACCACTACGAGGTAATAGCTGCTTATTTAAAAGATGAGTGTGAGGAAAAGTTTTAAGTGAAGAAGCAAATGCATCTCACTGTGATGTGAGAGCTACCAGCGCCCAGAGCAGCCACTAAGAACTTCTTAAAAGCGACAGAATTAGAAACACACGAAAGGAAAAAAAAGAACTTCGATGCACTTAAAATCTTACCTGCCTAACTTCAGAGATTTGTTGGTCAACACATTCTGGTTTTAGAATATGACAATCCACCTAGATTAAATGAACTATGTGAAATAGTTCATTTGCCTCAGGGTATAAGGTACTTAAAAATCGAATTACAAAATATATATATATATAAATCTTCAAAAAAGAGCCTTTCTTAAAAAAAAACAAACACGATTATCTGAAGATGACTCTGAGGAACGGTTCTACAGTAAAATGTGGCTGCTGTTTTTAAAGAGGGCCACAACTACCTGAGCCAGGAGCCTCTGTCAGAAGAGGACGGGGCCCTGGCGGCTCACCTGCAGGATGGACACGGTCTGGGAGAAGTGGTGTTGCTCCATGGTGGACGTGGAGTAGAGCGCGGCCAGGGGGTGGTCGAACTTCTGCAGGTAGCTGTTGCTGAAGCCCCGGTGGTCCAGGTCATGGCATAGACACGCGATGAGCAGTCCTTTGCGCTTAAGAAACGACACAGCACACAGATGTTCAAAACAAAGAAAGGGGACTCTCAGGCTGACTCCTGTCACTGATGAGCCCACGTCCTCAGGAACAGCGGAAATGCCAGATAATCCAGCCTCCTTTTTCACCACTTGGCTTTCTGCGGCTGACTCTGACAGCCAGGTTACTATTGAGGTTTTCTGCTGAGCGCTGGGAAAAAGTGTGTAAGTGGGGGCAAATTAAAGCAAGGGTTCCAAAGAAGGACAGATAAAGCGAATCTGCAAAAGGAGAGGGCAGTTTCCATTCTTCATTCAAAAATCTATTCGATGCTAAATTCTAGTGATGGTATGGTTATCGTGAATGAGGACTGTAACAAGGAAATCATAAAGCATGGGGCAGGCAGCTCCCTTTCTCTGCAGATTCACGAGTCCTGAAGCAGGAGGAGAGAAGGGGGTTGAGTTGGGGCTTTCACAGCGGCCGCTGGGGCCGATGGAGAGGGGACAGCGTGGCCACCGGGAAGGTCTGCCTGGGAGCAGCACGGCTGGGGGGAAGGCGCTCCGGTCCCCGAGCTTGGGGCTGGGTGGCCAAGGAAGGGCTGGACAGCAGGGAATGAACGGACAGGGGCCCCGCGTCCTCTCTGAGTGCGTCACCAGCTCCCAGGCCGTAGAGGCTGCAGATCAGTGGAATACCACAGTGCCCTGTCCTCTTGTGCGGGAAAAGGTCAGATCAGCGTTTATGTTTTAAGTGCATTTAATGCTCTGGGCTCTCAGGAGATAGGATAAGTGTCCATTATCTAGGGCGTGAGGGCAAAAACAGCAATTCGCCTCATTTACATCCTTTCAGGGGCGCAGGAAATGGCAACCCCTCCACTATTCTCACCTGGGAAAATCCCATGGACAGGGGAGCCCGGTGGGCTACAGTCCGTGGGGTCACAAAGAGTCAGAAATGACTGAGTGACTGAGCACACATCCTTTCAGTAGAGTCTGGCTTTACCAGGGAAGAGAAACTACAAAAACCAGTGCTTCGTTGAGGGACATTTTGGTGACACTGGAATTTCCGTTTCTATATTTCCTATACAAAGCAATAGGAAAAAATGCTTGGATATTACCATTTAAAACTGTGCTGCTCATGAATTTACTGAACCAAAGTTTGTCCTGGAATAACATGGCACCTAATTATATCACGAATGGGCTGCAGACACAGTGTTCGAATCCACTCCGGCTCCCTGGAAACGCACCTCGAGGTCGGTGAAGAGCCCGTGGTTGTTCTGCAGGATGGCGTACATGCAGTGTGCCACCGTGACCGCGTGCTTCCAGTTGTGGTAAGGAACCCGGCGGTAGTTCTTCTTCACAGACATGATGAAACGACACAGCTTTTCCAGCTCGAAGCTGCGTGGAAGAGACATGGTCAGGACAGAAGCTGGTAAAGAAACAACGCGTTCCAGGAGGCAGCTCTGGCCTAGACACACGGGTCTGTGCTCACGCACACCTGCTCCGGGGGGACTTCCGGGGTGCTGAGTGAGCCTCGTTCACTGACATTCCTCCAGCCAGCAAGGAAGGAGGACTCTTTACCGGCTTCCTCTGGGACACTGTAACGGGCCCACCAGCGAGCAGACCCCAGAATCCGCTTGCCTTCCCTACCACCATCTCCCATCACCGCTTCCCGATCAGTCAAGCATCTCCTGCAGCCCACAGGGTGAACAGACAGCAACACACCACCACCCTGCTCAGGGGTGTTTTGAGATAGTTTTTTTCCAAAAAGGCACATTCACATTCACAAAGTGCAAACATACACACCATAAGAATTCTCTAGATGAGTGGTTATCCCTTGAAAAGGAATCCAAATTACTGTGGTACACTCAGATTATTAACCGGCATGGCAAATGATGTGGTAATGATCATATACTTCACACAGTACATGAAAGACCATGACGCATGCTCTTACTCTACAGTGTGGTAATAATTTTGCATTTATCATGTACTTAGACTTCTTTAGAGCCCCACCAACTCTCTCAATGGATATGAGGCAGCTTAAGACAAAAGCGTATCAATATGAAACAGGGCTCCAGAAATACCAGAGATGACAGTTTGGAAAACCTCTAAATATTAGTACACATAACCTTTATGTTTCTCTACTGAAAATTTCCAAATAGTCCCTGAAGTATAAGGTATGTCATTACCAGAGTTTCAACTGGTCAAACTCTCAACTGCTATCTAAGAAATAAGTTAGGTATCTTGTGCTCATTGTTTTGAAACAATAATTTATAAAAGTTACTGATGGAAATAAGAGAAAACAGAATTCAATGGGAAAGGAGAGACAATTTAGCTCTAGAGAAGCTAAGAGCCTCTATAAGCCACTTAATGACTAGTGAAAAAGAGAAAAGAAAATTATTTCTTGCATTTTAAGTATCTGTTTAAGCTATATTAAAACAAACAACAAACAAATGAAAGGTCATGCAGTTCCTCAAGGACAGGCCACCGAAGAAGGGGGATGTGGAAGGAAAGGGCAAGTTAACTTCACTCCGAACAGAGGACGCCACTCTGAATTAGGAGACCTGGTTCCTGCACTCTTGCTTTAACTGGCATACTAAAGTCAAAGGTGAAAGGCGATGCTAAATGTGGGTGTTTGTTCCAAGACACCCACAGAATCAATATGCAATAATTTATCTCAGCTCACCTACATTCTCATCATCACCTGGTCAGACCTGGTTATGAACCAAGGGAATCTAAGAAGGCTGCACACTGCCTAATAATCTTAGCCTTTTTTAAAAATTCAAAGTGTTTAGAGAAAACAATTTGTGGCATGTTTTAATTATCAACCAGGAATGCGGTGAGGCATCAAGGCAGTCTTGCGTACCAGGCTGTCCCACAGGATCGGTGGATCATGTACACAAAAATTCCAGGCCACATGTTTTCAAATGGGCCGACGTCAAAGTGGAATCTGGAATAAACAGAAAGCACAGCTCATGAGGAAATGCAGCGAACGAGGATAAACGTACAAGTAAAGCAAGCAACTTCTATGTCTATGAAGAAACTAAAAGAATTCTAGAAAACTAAAAGTTCGGCCCCCTGCCCTGTCTTCTCCCCTCCTCAGTCACATCTCTGTCGTAATCAAATGTTTCCAGTACATTCCACCCACCCCCTCAGGAACTTAGTCCAAGATTTAAGCCACCGCTTAAGTCTCTGTTACAAAGGAAAATCCATCTATTTCCCATTTCAATCCAGAGAAAACTTTTATAAATATTAACATTCAAAGCTATTACGTATTTTCATATGCTAATTTAGTTGTGGATATTTAACCCAAATAAACAGAGGTGCAACACTTCTGACACCAAATGTGCGAGTTTTCCACAGCAAGCAATTTTCCAGTTCTCTGCAGACACCCTCTGATTTCCTAGGATTCAACCCCATTTTCACACTACCTGGAGTTGAGGCAGGCCTCACAGCTCAGGGGCTGGGGCCCACAGACGGCCCCCCTTCATATGCCAATCGCAAGTCAAGGCCACCCACCCTTCTAATCCGTTGGCGTTCCGGCAAGCCCCTCCTCGGGGGAGATAATGTGCTAGAACAGCTCCAGAACTCAGAGGAACGACACTTCAGCTAGACGTCTGGCTTATTATTAGAGCGGCCAAGCGCCAAGAGGTGCCCGGGGCCGGGCAGTGGGGCGGGCCGTGCAGCTGCGGCCTCTCTCTGGGGGCGCCCCCTTCCCAGCACCTGACGTGCTCCCCTGTCTGGAAACTCTCGGAATCCCTCAGTTAGGGTTTTCTGGAGCTCCCAGCACACAGGAACAGGTGGTGAAATCCTTGCTCACGGGTAGCCAGCCCCCGAGTCTCTCTCCCTGGAAAGGAGTCCATGGGCGGGGTGAGCTTCCAGCCCTCCAACCACAGGCAACGAGCCAGCCCTCATCCACCCAGAGCCTTTCATTAGCAAAAACTCCTGAGTGGTTCTAAGAGGCTTAATATGAATAACAAAAGATACCTCTCTCAGCCAAATCGCTCAGGAAATTTTAAGGGACAAAGGAGCTCTGTGCCAGGAAATAGCTACAAAGACCACAGTCACCTGTTTCTTATTGTATCACAGGATACGTATGTGTTAGCTGTGCGGTCGTGTCTGACTCCTTGCGACCCCTGGACTGTAGCTCACCAGGCTCCTCTGTCCTGGGTATCACAACACATACCATATATACACACACACACACACACTATGCAACACATACATGGTTAAAGCATAAACTGAGGCGTATTATTTGAGCAAAAACCCATTTGAAAAGGGCAGCACCTCCTTAAAGAGGTCGGGAGTGCTTTGTTGACAGGAGTCACGGGAACTCCTCTACAGAGACCATGCCGAGAAAAGGAATCATCTGACTGGCTCCAGCTAAAGCCTAGCTGGTTCTTCAGAACTGTTCTCCTTAGCTTTTCCGTCTGGTGAGCCTGAGGCATTTACAGGCTCAGATTCCCATTTGTTTACTAGGCCAGCAGGTCGTCAAACACAGCAATCTAATGACCTCCTTATTTAACAACACGATTTTTCTTATTTTAAATAACTGTCAGCTCTGGATCACTTTTGAAGATTATTTTATCTTGTTATTAACACACAGTGTTGGCTTACACTTTTGATGGGCAGTCTGACCACCAGTAACAAATGTATTAGTGTAGGATTAGAAGTGAAGTGTGAATGCTAAACCGTGTATTATAAAGTCTCAAATTTAGCTGGCAAACTTAAAACTATATGGAAATGAAAGCTTTCAGTTATCTGAGATTAAATGCCATTTTGAATAGTAAATATTTCATAAAGTATGTAAACAAGGAAAGCTAACATTTAGGTTGGCTCATTTCAAAATGGCGTTCAGGCTAGTCTTTCTAAAGATTAAGAGATACGGCCTTTCCTTCCTTGGAAGGGGGAAATGGTAAGGTCAGAGACCGCACGTGTAACGCAATATTTCTGATTCTACTTTGGAAGCCGTTTCACTCTTAAGTTCAGTCGGGCGGGAACTGTGGCTGAGGAAGTGGGCGGGACGGGGCGCTCACAGCTCGATCTCCTTGCACAGACGGCCTGGCAGGCTGAAGTGCATGAGGCCTTGCCACTCCTCCGCGGTGCAGATGCTGTGGTAGGACAGCTTCTCCATGGTGACCCTGTAGATGCACTCCGAGTGCCGGATCCGGTGGTACATCTGCGGGGCGGAGCCAACACAGAAAACATAAACTAACGCACGCGTGGTTCGTCATTAAAGTGCAGAGGCTGCTATTAAAAAAAAATCACAGCTGCAACTTGAGTCACTATTTCTCGTCCTTAACTACTATTACTGCATATTACTATCCATTAACCCCCATCACCATCAGTTCAGGTCCGTTCAGTCGCCCAGTCGTGTCCGACTCTTGGCGGCCCGTGGACTGCAGCACGCCAGGCCTCCCTGTCCATCACCAACTCCTGGAACTTCCTCAGACTCATGTCCATCGAGTCAGTGATGCCATCCAACCGTCTCATCCTCTGTGGTCCCCTTCTCCTGCTTCAATCTTTCCCAATTTTTCTCACCATCACTATATATTTTCATATACACTGAAGAAACCCCCACATGTGACTCTGAAGACACAAATGGCTTTTTAAGAAATTATATCTCCATTTTAAAAGACTTCTTAAATTTTGTAACAAGTATTTTTTTTTTTTTTTTTTGCTCAGACGGCCAGACATTGTATCTAGGTGGAGAGATTACCTGGTACCTTGTTCTTGGACTCCCAGCCTTGGTGGGAAATAAACATCTGATGTTCATAAGCCACCTATCCATGGTATTTTGTTATAGCAGCAAAAACAAACTAAGATGCAAAACAACTAAAGTGAGACATCAGTTGACTTTTTTTCTGTGTCGCCTTTTAAAAATATTTAGCTTAACTCTTGGTGATCTCAAAGTCCTCTAGTCCAGGGAGTTTGAAAATTTGTTGATTGTAAAGTTCTTTATTGGCAAAATAAGTTTATAGATGCACGTGTAATAAACGTATGCCCCTTCAGAAATTACACACTATGCTAATATATTGTATTATAAATTAAAATATAATAGAAAATTTAAAAGATAAAAAGTACATATTTTTAAAGTATTTAGTTTTATTTGCTTAGCATGACTTTTGCTCACACTAAGCAATTATATATTTTGAAATGAAGCACCATATGTTATCTATTGCCAAGTTTTTTCTTTATTACTTGGTGAGATGGTGGTGTTTAATTCAACACTTAGAAACAGTGGTATTAGTGGAGAAAAATATGCCAAAAAAGCGCGTGAGCGCGTGCTGTGTAAGTCGCTGCAGTCGTGTCCGACTCTTCGCGACACTATGGACCACGGCTCTCCAGGCTCCTCTGTCCAAGCTCTTCTCCAGCCAAGAACACTGGAGCGGGTGGCCATGCCCTGCTGTGGGGATCGTCCCTACCCAGGAACGGAACCCGCTTCCCTTCCATTTCCTGCCTTGGCAGGCAGGCAGGTTCTTTACCAGTAGCTCCACCTATTGGAGAAAAATATGCCAAAAAGTTCAGTTCAGTCGCTCAGTCCTGTCCCACTCTTTCTTTGTGACCCCATAGCAGCACACCAGGCTTCCCCGTCCATCACCACCTCCCAGAGCTTGTTCAAGCTCATGTCCATCGAGTCGGTGATGCCAAAAAGGATGTGGAGTCAAACAGAATCAAGGTAGCACTGCCTGTTCTTACACATCACACTCACAGTCTTGCTCTCTAATCACTAATATTGACTGAAATTCAGATAAATTTCTATTTTCCCTGATGTAAATCAGTTACTTTTGCAAACTAATCAGCTGCATCTTTATATACTGTCAATCAGGTTCAAAACCAGTGACAATCAGTGAAATTTGTCATACAGCAGATTTCAATAAGTTAAAAGCTGTGTGATAAAACAGATTTTTTTTTTAATCCAACTTTTGAAGACAGAGAGGGAAACGGAAACAAAAAACAGATGGAACAAACAAAACAAATTACAAGATTATGGATGTACACCTAAACAAAAGACATGCCTGGTCTCAATAGCTCATTAAAGGAAAGGTTATCTGACTGAGCAGGAAGCAAAACCCCAACTCACACTGTCTACAAGAAAGAATCCTACTTTAAATACAACAAAGACTCAGACAGGGTCTTCCTTTGTGGCTCAGCTGGTAAAGAATCCACCTGCAATGCAGAAGACCTGGGTTCCGTCCCTGGGGTGGTAAGATCCCCTAGAGAAGGAAAAGGCTACCCACTCCAGTATTCTGGTCTAGAGAATTCCATGGACTGTATAGTTCATGGGATTGCAAAGAGTTGGACATGACTGAGCAAATTTCACACTTCACAGGGTAAAAGTAAAAGGCTGGAAATTTGTAAAACTCAGCAGTGGCCATAGGACTGGAAAAGGTCAGTTTTCATCCCAATTCCAAAAAGACAATGCCAAAGAATGTTCAAATTACCGTATAATTGCACTAATTTCACATGCTAGCAAGATGCTTAAAATCCTTCAAACTAGACTTCAGCAGTACGTGAACTGAGAACTTCCAGATGTTCAACCTAGATTTATAAAATGCAGAGGAACCAGAGATCAAATTGCCAACATCCATTGGATCATAGAAAAAGCAAGAAAATTCCAGAAAAACATCTACTTCTGGTTCATTCAGCTCAGTTCAGTTCAGTCACTCAGTCGTGTCTGACTCTTGGCAACCCCATGAATTGCAGCACACTAGGCCTCCCTGTCCATCATCAACTCCCAGAGACTACTCAAGCTCATGTCCATTCAGTCGGTGATGCCATCCAACCATCTCATCCTCTGTCATCCCCTTCTCTTCCTGCCTTCAATCTTTCCCAGCATCAGGGTCTTTTCAAATGAGTCAGCTCTTCACATCAGGTGGCCAAATTATTGGAGTTTCATCTTCAGCATCAGTCCTTCCAATGAATATTCAGAACTGATCTCCTTTAGGATGGACTGGTTGGTCTCCTTGCAGTCCAAGGCATTCTCAGGGGTCTTCTCCAGCACCACAGGTCAAAAGCATCAGTTCTTTGGCACTCAGCTTTCTTTATAGTCCAACTCTCACATCCATATATAACCACTGGAAAAAACATAGCCTTGACTAGATGGACCTTTGTTGGCAAAATACTGTCTCTGCTTTTTAATATGCTGTCTAGGTTGGTCATAGCTTTTCTTCCAAGGAGTAAGCATCTTTTAATTTCATGGCTGCAGTCACCATCTGTAGTAATTTTGGAACCCCAAAAAATAAAGTCAAGCACTGTTTCCACTGTTTCCCCATCTATTTCCCATGAAGTGATGGGACCGGATACCATGATCTCAGTTTTCTGAATGTTGAGCTTTAAGCCAACTTTTTCACTCTCCTCTTTCACTTTCATCAAGAGGCTCTTTAGTTCCTCTTCACTTTCTGCCATAAGGGTGGTGTCATCTGAATATCTGAGGTTATTGATATTTCTCCCAGTGATCTTGATTCCAGCTTGTGCTTCATCCAGCCCAGCATTTTTCATGATGTACTCTGCATATAAGTTAAATAAGCAGGGTGACAATATACAGCCTTGACGTACTCCTTTTCCTATTTGGAACCAGTCTGTTGTTCTATGTCCAGTTCTAACTGTTGCTTCCTGACCTGCATACAGATTTCTCAAGAGGCAGGTCAGGTGGTCTGGTATTCCCATCTCTTTCAGAATTTTCCACAGTTTATTGTGATCCACACAGTCAAAGGCTTTGGCATAGTCAATAAAGCAGAAATAGATGTTTTTGTGGAACTCTTTTGCTTTTTTGAAGATCCAACAGATGTTGGCAGTTTGATCTCTGGCTTCTCAGCCTTTTCTAAATCCAGCTTGAACATCTAGAAGTTCTTGACTCACATACTGTTGAATCCTGGCTTGGAGAATTTTAAGCATTACTTAACTAGTGTATGAGATGAGTGCAATTATGTGGTAGTTTGAGCATTCTTTGGCATTGCCTTTCTTTGGGATTGGAATGAAAACTGACCATTTCCAGTCCTGTGGCCACTGCTGACTTTTCCAAATTTGCTGGCACATTCAGTGCAGCACTTTCACAGCATTATCTTTCAGGATTTGAAATGGCTCAACTGGAATTCCATCACCTCCACTAGCTTTGTTCATAGTGATGCTTCTTAAGGCCCACTTGACTTCATAATCTGGTTCATTAACTATCCTAAATACTTAGACTGTGTAGATCACAACAACTGGAAAATTCTTAAAGAGATGAGAATACCAGACTACCTTACCTGTCTCCTGAAAAACTTGTATGCAGGACAAGAAACAACAGTTAGAACTGGACATGGAACAATGGACTGGTTCCAAATTGGGAAAGGAGTACATCAAGGCTGTATACTGTCACCTTGTTTATTTAACTTATATGCAGAGCACATCATGCAAAATGCTAGGCTGGATGAATCACAAGCTGGAATCAAGATTACAGAGAGAAATATCAGCAACCTCATATATACAGATAACACCACTTTAATGGCAGAAAGTGAAGAGGAACTAAAGAGCCACTTGATGAAGGCAAAAGAGGAGAGTGAAAAAGCTGGATTAAAACTCAGTTAAAAAACAAAAATCATGGCATCTGGTCCCATCACTTCCTCACAAATGGATGGGGAAAAAGTGGAAATAGTGACAGACTTTATTTTTCTTGGGCTCCAAAAGTCACTGTGGTCAGTGACTGCGGCCATGAAATTAAAAGACGGTTGCTCCTTAGCAGAAAAGCCATGACAAACCTAGGCAGCATATTAAAAAGCAGAGACAGTACTTTGCTGACAAAGGTCTGTATAGTCAAAGCTCTGATTTTCCCAGTAGTCATGTATGGATGTGAGAGTTGGACCACNGGCTCCAAAAGTCACTGTGGTCAGTGACTGCGGCCATGAAATTAAAAGACGGTTGCTCCTTAGCAGAAAAGCCATGACAAACCTAGGCAGCATATTAAAAAGCAGAGACAGTACTTTGCTGACAAAGGTCTGTATAGTCAAAGCTCTGATTTTCCCAGTAGTCATGTATGGATGTGAGAGTTGGACCACAAAGATGGCTGAACACCAAAGGATTGATGCTTTTGAAATGTGGTGCTGGAGAAAACTTTTGAAAGTCCTTTGGACAGCAATGACATCAAACCAATCAATCCTAAAGTAAATCAACCCTGAATATTCATTGAAAGGACTGAGGCTTAAGCTGAAGCTTCAATATTTTGGCCACCTGATGCGAAGAGCTGACTCACTGGAAAAGACCCTCATGCTTGGAAAGATTGAGGGCAAGAGAAGAGGGTAATAGAGGATCAGATGGTTGAATGGCATCACTGACTCAATGGACATGAGTCTGGGCAAATTCTGGGAGATAGTAAATGACAGAGAAGCCTGGCATGCTGCAGTCCATGGGATTGCAAAGAGCTGGACATGACTTAGGGACCAAATAACAATAACAAAAGGTTGGAAAAGGTATTTAACATTTAACACCAGTCTAGAGAAAATGGGAACAGCTTTAAATTCCAGATACCTAATAAACTAGACTTCAGAGTAAAGATTATTACCAAGGAGATCATTTCAGTGATAAAGGGGTCAGGCCATCAGGAGAATGAATACATAGGGTCAGTTGGTTTTCAGCAAAAGTGCAAGGCAAGACCTCAGAGAAAGAAGAGTCTATGCCACTCAGGGAGCTGACCAACCGGGCACTTGGATGCAAAACAAACAAGTAAATGTTGATCCTCATCTTATACCATATGCAACGACTACTCAAATCACCCACAGACTTAAATGTAAAACCTGTGAAACTTCTAGAAGCCAACAGAGGAGACAATCGTTGTCACCTTAGGTTAGACAAATATTTCTTTGATACAATGCAGACAGCATGATCACAAAAGAAAAAAATCATACTAGACTTCTTTAAAATTAAAAACTGTTCTTAAGACAATGTTAAGAGAATGACGAGCCGAACACTGGGAACAAATATTTGCAAATAAGTAATCTGACAGATGACTTGCATCTCTTAGTGACCCCATGGACTGCAGCCCACCAGGCTCCTCTGTCCATGGATTTTCCAGGCAAGAGTACTGGAGTGGGGTGCCACTGCCTTCTCCAATGCATGAAAGTGAAAAGTGAAAGTGAAATACCTGCTGGGGACGCACCCTGGCTCGCAGGGCTGCTTCAGGACGCTCCTCGGGCGTGGGCCTGTCCGAGCGGGAACCAGGCTCCTCTGTCCATGGATTTTCCAGGCAAGAGTACTGGAGTGGGGTGCCACTGCCTTCTCCAATGCATGAAAGTGAAAAGTGAAAGTGAAATACCTGCTGGGGACGCACCCTGGCTCGCAGGGCTGCTTCAGGACGCTCCTCGGGCGTGGGCCTGTCCGAGCGGGAGTCTGCACTCCACACAAACTGGGAAGCGCTACACGTAAGGCCCCTTCCTGGTTAGAGAGCTGGCTTTACTCGCTCACCACTGGCTGCAGGCAATCCACAGATGCAAGGGGCTCAACTCCTGCTGCGGATACAAACTGGGTGCTCTTTCCCCTTTACTCAACTCACACGCCCAACCTAACTGACGAGATATCTGCTCAAGTACAGCTTTTCAGTGTGATGTCAGTGGCATTAAATGATGTCATTCATGAAGTTAATGTGGCCCCCTAAATAATCCTAAAACAGAAGACACGGTCCACACAGGTGTGGACAGGAAGCTGTGTGCTCCGTATGCAGGAGCATGAAACAGGCTACAGGGGCGAGGGCGACACCAGGCCCAGCGGAGGCTGCGCCCATGCCCCGTGCCCCGTGCGGGACCAGAGGCCCGGCCGCGGCTGCAGGGAGGAGCTCCCGGGCTGAGGACCCTGCAGAGAGACAAGGCTACCTGGGTCGCCCCCAGGAGAAGCAATTCCAGACAGAGCTGAGTAAGTAAAAGTCAAGTAAGTAAAGGAACGAAGGAGTGAGGAAACCCAGGAAAGAAGAGACCAACACAAGGAAAAATCAACACATTGACGTCCCCGCTAAGAACTAAGCTGATAAAAAATAAGGCTAAAAATACACCATTGAAAAAATACAGCATCTGATGTGTGGCTTCCACTGCCTGCACGTCTATTCCAGTTTATGGAAACCACGGTACCAAGATGCAGAGACATGACTTTTTTTTCCTTGACTAGCTCTGAGACGGAAGTGTTTAAAATGCTGTCTTTCTTGCGGACGAGTGAAGGGCAGTGTGCCGAGGACTCCGGGGCCACATCCAAAGCTGGCCGGCCACACACGTGCTGTGGGACCTTCCCCGGGCTACTTCATCCACGTATCTGTCTTTCTCACATCAATGGAGCTAATCACAGCCTCCCTCGGGACAGCTGTGGGACTAACAAAGGAACTGGGATCCAGGTCTTGGTCTTTACTCTAGAGATCTCTGATCTGACATCCTCCCCTGAAGAAGGCTCTCACAGGAAACTCTTCTTGCAAAGAAACCAATTGCTGGCTGACACACAGTGGGCCCTCTCTGCATTTTCTTTTTTCTTCAGGAGGATGCTTGCCTCAACAAAGCCAGTGTTTACTGTAAAGAAGGGCAGTACGTTGGTCCTCCCTCTGCACTGCACAGAAACAACTCCAATACCAGCTGCTCCCTAGACAGGAAGGCGCGTGGAGAGGGCAGGGCGGGGGTGGGGGTGCCCCTGAGCTGCGGGGTCAGAGGCTGTCATGCTTTCTGAGTTTGGAGGCACTGTCAGAAACAATGCAGATTTTATAAGCTCTCGTGGGAACAAGATATACTGCAGTTTAAGAAGTGGCGATTAACTCCATACAGAGAGCTGACACTGCGCCACCTGGGTTTCAACACTCACCTTCAGGCAACAACCAGGCACGGGTCTGCTCAATTCAAGAGAGGTTTACTCCCAGAGCCCGCCACTGGGCGCTGACACTCTATGAAACTGTGGCACATACCCTATCTGTCATGACAGGAGAGCAGAAACAGTTTCGGTGAGTTTCTAAGTGTTTATAAAAAGCTACAAGTCAGTTTCACTATAAAGGAACTCTACTAGCTTTGCCCCAACATAAAAATAGAATGCCTGTCAACTTACTCATGACTCTGCAGAGGAGTGTTATTTTTCTTGTTTTACCTTGGTATTCGGGTTGGTATAATCGTTTGACCGTGGTTGAGTCCAGGTTTCTGATGCAACATTCATTGTTAAGGAGAGCTCTGAGCGCCCTGGGCGAGCTCTGCAACAACACTGCTGAACCGGCCTCACAGTGCCCACCCCGGGACGGACTCAGTAAGTCCTCAAGGGATGCACAGAAACATGGACGGATTTTAAGAAGATCAAGTTCCACCGCCTTAATTTTTACCTGGACTCTTACCTAAAAACGCTCTTTTCCCACCTCTCATTTCAAATCACCCCTTTCTCAAGTTTCACTAGTACGAAAATCTCTTAAATCAAATACTGGTGTTACTAAACTCTAAAAGTGGTTTCAGCTGGCTTTAGAAAAGGCAGAGGAACCAGAGATCAAATTGCCAACATCCGCTGGATCATGGAAAAAGCAAGAGAGTTCCAGAAAAACATCTGCTTCATCGACTATGCCAAAGCCTTTGACTGTGTGGATCACAATAAACTGTGGAAAATTCTGAAAGAGATGGGAATACCAGACCACCTAACCTGCCTCTTGAGAAATCTGTATGCAGGTCAGGAAGCAACAGTTAGGACTGGACATGGAACAACAGACTGGTTCCAAATAGGAAAAGGAGTGCGTCAAGGCTGTATATTGTCACCCTGCTTATTTAACTTATATGCAGAGTACATCATGAGAAACGCTGGACTGGAAGAAACACAAGCTGGAATCAAGATTGC
>SJYT01053476.1:1772-11805 GCA_006410635.1 Cephalophus harveyi
ATATATATATGTATAGCTGATTCAGTAGTCATGTACAGATTTGAGAGTTGGACCATAAAAAAGGCTGGGGGCCAAAGAATTGATGTTTTTGAACTGTGGTGCTAGAGAAGACTCTTTAGAGATCCTTGGACAGCAAGGAGATCAAACCAGTCAATCCTAAAGGAAATCAACCCCGAATATTCAGTGGAGGGACTGATGCTGAAACTGAAGCTCCAATTATTTGGTTACCTGATGCGAAGAGTCAACTCCTTGGAAAAGACCCTGATGCTGGGAAAGACTGAGGGAAAGAGAAGGGAACGACAGAGGATGAGATGGTTGGATGGCATCACCGACTCAATGGACATGAGTTTGAGCAAACTCAGGGAGATAGTGAAGGATGGGGAAGCCTGGCATGCTACAGTTCATGGGGTCAAGAATGGCCGGGCACAACCTGCTGACTGAACAACAAACTGATTCATTTTGCTGTAGAAGAGGAACTAACACCACATTGTAAAACAACTATACCCCCAATAAATTAAAAAAAAAAAAAGAAATTTAGTAAGTCCCCCGGGGTTTATGCAAGACTTCATAGAACCTCACCCCTGACAGGTGAAATGCCCTAACCATAGCCCAAGCCTGGTTCCCTGAGGAAACAGCAGACACTTGGGATTCCCACTCTCTGAACTTCCCTAGCCTTAGAGCCTCTGCAGTCTTTCAGCTTCTCACAATACGATATAACTTATATGAAAAGTATATGTTGACATGTTGACTTTTGTCAAGCCTCTGCAGGGCTTATTCACTATTGGGCTTAATTAAGAACACATAGTCAAAAAAACAAAAACACCAAAGTATTATCAGTGCAATAAATTAGCAAGGATTATGCATTTAATGTCTCTGACACTTCTAATATTTGAGGTAGACTTTATATTACACGGGCATCCCTGGTGGCTCAGTCAGTAAAGAATCTGTCTGCAATGTAGCAGACCCAGGTTTGGGCAATTTAGTTTTAATTCTAGTATATTTCCAGTTGGGTCTGTCATAAAATATAATACACACACACACATATTATTTTCTTTTTCTCCTTCTACAAGGAAATCTGATTCTTCCCTTAAGACTGAAGCAAGTTAGGCAGTGAGAATGATAAAATGGTCCAAATCATTCAAATATCACTTTTAATGAAAGTGATGTTTATGTAAACTCTGAGAAACACAGCTGAGAGGAAACTGAAGGGAGATGTGAGGATCCCAGAGAACACGATGCTACATCAGCTGACTTTGAAGAGGTTAAGGGCCTTCACTGAGAAAAGAGTTCAAATCCAGAAACCCCTGGCCTTCGGTTGGCTATGGACTGAACCTTCAGAGACAGTTGGAACAGGGAGGCAATTTAAAAAGTAAAGGACAGAGTCCAAGCAAAGGTTAGAAGACACAAAAGCAGCCATGTGCCCCGTGCATGCTCAGTCCTGTCTGACTCTTTGTGACCCCACAGACTGTAGCCCACCCTCTGTCCATGAGAAATTCTTGGCAAGAATACGAGAGTGGGTTACCATTTACTACTCCAGGACATCTTTCCAACCCAGGGATCAAACCAGCTTCCCTTGTGGCTCCTGCGTCGGCAGGCAGATTCTTTACTACTGAGCCACCTGGGAATCCACAGAAAATCCAAGGATATCCAGGCTAAGAAGTTTGGATTTTAATCAATAGGAAGTGGGAGCTATTGAAAGTTTCTCAGCAGAAAGAGGGATATATTTCATTATGAAAAATATGTAAAAAATACATAGAATGAACTAGACAAGAGAAGTTTAGCCACAGAAAGTTGCTACATTTATCCTAGCTTCAGGAACAAGAGTCAAACCTGAACCACAGCAGCAGGAAGTGATACCCATCAATGAATAAAAGAATAAAGTAATATGATTCAGTGGTCATGATTTCACCCTAGGAGGACTGAAAACTTAATCTGTGCCTCTAAAAAACAAACAAACAAACAAACAAATCTGGAAATTCTAGGGGATTTTGGACTGAGTGAACTTAATTTAAAGTTTTGACTTCAGTTAATAAGCATGTCTCAGAGGAACACCTATGAGATTTTATTATAAATGAATTATATTATAATTTCATATTAAAAGTGTTAGTCACTCAGTCGTGCCTGAATCTTTGCAATCCCATGAACTGTAGCTCTCCAGACTCCTCTGTCCATGGAATTCTCCAAGCAAGAGTACTGGAGTGGGTAGCCATTCCCTTTTTCAGGGGATCTTCCTGACCCAAGGGTTGAACCTGGGTCTCCTGCATTGCATGCAGATTCTTTTCTATCTGAACCTCCAGGGAAACCCCAGTTTCGTACTGGACACACATAATACCACAAGAATAACACTGAGATGGGACTGGGTAAGTTCTCTGTGCCTCCTTAGATACAAAACGCAAAAACCATACAAAATGATAATCACTGTATCAGTTAAGGATTTTGTATAGTGGCTAACAACCAAGATATAACCAAAAGAGAAGTTCATTTTCTCTTATGAAAAAGAAGTCTGGTGTAGGCATTACAGTTTTACAGTATTCCTGGTGTTCAACAGCTTTTCTTATTTTTCTGCTTCATCTTCTTTGTTGCATGGCTTAAATTTCCATGGGTAAAAATAATGACTATCATTTGGCCAGCTTATTTGCATCCCAGCAGAAGGAAGGCATTGTCCTCTTAAATGTTCTCAGAGCCCTTCCCAATGACTTCTACTTAGGATTCATTGGTTGTGACTATCAGCAAGGGAAGGCTAGATAATATAATAAGTCCCCTATATATGAACAAATTCCATTCCAAGAGCGGGTTTGTTAAGTACAATTTTTAATAAGTCTAATGAAATTGGCCTAAGTACCTAACAATGCCTATATAGTAATGTAATATAATAGATTTGTAATATTTTTTGCACAAGGAATACATAAAACAAGCAAACAAAAATAAACATTTTAAATCATATAATACCTTGAAAAGTATAGTAATACTGGCATCAAGTGAATAGGCAAGAAGAGTTACTTCTTAGAGGAGGGAGAGAAGGTGGGAGATGGTAGAAGTGAAGGATTGCTAGCCACGGGAGATAGAGGGCAAGCTGCAATTTCACTCCTGCCTGACATTGATGGAGCGCACGTTCACATCTTTGTTCAGTTGAGTTCAGTCGCTCAGTCGTGTCTGACTCTTGGCGACCCCATGAATCGCAGCACTCCAGGCCTCCCTGTTCATCACCATCTCCCGGAGTTCACTCAGACTCACGTCCATCGAGTCCGTGATGCCATCCAGCCATCTCATCCTCAGTCGTCCCCTTCTCCTCCTGCCCCCAATCCCTCTCAGCATCAGAGTCCTTTCCAATGAGTCGACTCTTCTCATGAGGTGGCCAAAGTACTGGAGTTTCAGCTTCAGCATCATTCCTTCCAAAGAAATCCCAGGGTTGATCTCCTTCAGAATGGCATCTTTGTTAAGTTCACAATTTAAAAGTTCATAGGCAATGGCACCCCACTCTAGTATTCTTGCCTGGAAAATCCCATGGATGGAGAAGCCTGGTAGGCTGCAGTCCATGGGGTTGCTGAGAGTCAGACACGACTGAGCAACTTCACTTTCACTTTTAACTTTCATGCATTGGAGAAAGAAATGGCAACCCACTCCAGTGTTCTTGCCTGGAGAATCCCAGGGACAGGGGAGCCTGGTGGGCTGCCGTCTATGGGGTCGCATGGAGTCGGACACGACTGAAGCAACTTAGCAGCAGCAGCAGTGTAGACTTACTGTAATCTCTTTCAGCTGAATACATTGCCACAATGACTTACACTGGGTTCTGTTAGTAAGGCAGAAGTAGGGGAGACATTGAGTGGGTCACTAGCAGTCACTGCCATAGTCACAGAAACTTCTCCCAGCTCTAGAATTTGGGGATTGTAACTCCACATAGATAGCTACTAATTGTTTGCCAGTGTCTTCTTCAAAACATTAGACTTCTTTCTCCTACTGAATCATGGGATATAAGTCTGTTTTACTCTAAATGTTAATCCACAAAAATAGCTTAAAATATTTTAAAAAAGAGAGAAAGGAAAAAAAAAAACAAAAAAAAACTGCACATACCACATTTTACTTCCTAACATGGGAATTTTTTCTTTTCACTTATAGGCAATCAACTCTGCCCACTGATAAAAGATTGCTGCTTTTCCAAACTGGGCTGGACACTCATCTATTATGATACAATGCAAATGTACTGTGAAGGCTGCCAGGGAATATCCATTATTTGCACACAGCAAATTTGGAACTAACTATACAGTTTTTCAGCACCAAAAGCCAAGGCCTCATCTTTGAGTTAAAATCATCTTTTAGGAACCTCGTGCTCNAAACTGGGCTGGACACTCATCTATTATGATACAATGCAAATGTACTGTGAAGGCTGCCAGGGAATATCCATTATTTGCACACAGCAAATTTGGAACTAACTATACAGTTTTTCAGCACCAAAAGCCAAGGCCTCATCTTTGAGTTAAAATCATCTTTTAGGAACCTCGTGCTCCTGGCAGCCTGTATGTCTCTAAGGCCATCTGTCATCTGAGGTCACCGTTGCCTTTAATATTTAAGTAGAATGCATGACTACCCACTCAGATTCTGTGGAAAACCTGGCCTCCTGCACTGCATACCCACACCTATAAAGACTGTTAGAAAGTTTATCATTTCCTGGTCACCTCTTGATCTGTTTTTTGCTTTCACTGAATTACCAATGTTCTGTTTCCTGTACTTCTGTGTCCCCATCACCTTCCTTTGCAGCTTCACCCCAAGTGGACACTGCCTGTATTTGTTAAATCCCACGAAGTACTATTCACAAATTGCTGTTACTGATAACCAAATTTTCCTAATGATTTTCAGTAACAGAGAGAAATTAGAGTGCAGCACGGTACAAATACCAATGTTTCTCAACATTGTGCTAACAATTCATCTGATTTTCCCTGGGCAGAGAGAGATTTCTTTCTGACTCTGTCCACCTTTCTTCCTTGCTCAGTGCCCACATCTCTTGGGCTGTTTTTTGTTTTTTTTTTTTATTTTTATTTTGGCCATGCAACACAGCATGTGGGATCTTGGTTCCCCAACCAGGAACTGAACCCACACCCTCTTCAGTGGAAGCACTAGAGTCTTGACCGCTGGACCATCACCAGGGAGTCCTCTCTTTGGTCTCTAGACCTTTCATTCATTTCCCCTTTTCCTCAGCCTCCCTATTCTCTCTACTCTTTTATGCAAAGGAATTTATGGTTTCATTCCCTGCCTTCTTAAAAAAAGAAAAAACCCACTAACACTATCTATATTTGCAGATTGAAAACTGTTAAGATGCTCTGGTAAGTAAGACCATTTTTCATATGGGAAAAGAGCAGAGATTTTGAAATTATCAGTTTATGTTTCTTTTGGATAACCACACTAAATTAGAAACTGATACAGCACAGTCTAGGACAAACTCAGCTCTGAGAATTAGACCAATAACAAAAAATCATTGTAAAAGATTTACAATACACACATTCATCGCTCAAAAACCATCACTGTGAATCTAACTCACAATGCAAAGCACTATCTCACCACACCCTCTATTTTCATTCTCTCCAAATCTACTATTAATACCCCAGAGATGTACTTGGGTCTTGCACAATTTAACTTCAAAATCTCTCTCAGAAGCCTCATTGCTGGTGAACTTCCTGTCACTTTCTTTCTTCCTGCTTCTTCACTTCTGCCCCTCTAACTATTCTTCCAACTGGGCATCACAAGCCCAAAGAAACTGGACAGAAACATGTGAAAGAAGTTAATAATCACACCCTCCTCTGAATCAGGTAGCCACAGACCAGAAATATCTCAGTATAACTCTGAAGTGCCCAGAGCCATCTAAGAAAGTGACTGATCCCTAGCAGGAAAGCCAAGAATGAACAGAAACCCACTGGGAAAGAAGAAGTGACAGAGGACCATCCAAGAAGTACTCCTGGCCAGCAGTTAGATCAGAGAAAACCCATGAGACATATTAGATCCAGCTCTAGTCCAGCGTTAAACCATGAAAAGTCCTTTGTCTCTTACAAAGGTAACAAGACAGTTTTGAACCATTGTTCAGTTCTTGATTGTTGGCTTTGGTAATCACAAAATCAAATACACAAATAAACCTAAGAGGAGGTTGGGAAGAAATGTCCCCATTGCCCACTAATTGGCAACGATTCACATTTTAAAACAATAGATTCGATATATCCCACATTCTAAAGAGAGCAGTCAGCAGCGAGCTGTCATGTAACAGCCATCATCTGTGAGAAAGAGCAGGATCACTCATCCTAAAATCAAGCAATGCCCTGTCTTCTCTCACCCCATCCATAATATACAAGAGGGTATGAAGACAGCAACTGAAAAGAGAGGTCTGGGTAGAAGTTACTCTGGTTTATGGTTCGGTCACTAGGTCATGTCTGCCTCTTTTGTGACCCCATAGACTGTCCGCCAGGCTCCTCTGTCCATGGGATTTCCCATGCAAGAATACTGGAGTGGGCTGCCATTTCCTTCTCCAGGGGAACTTCCCAACCCAGGGATCAAACCTGTGCCTCCAGCATTGGCAGGCGCATAGTTACTGGCCTAGTACAAGATGCAGTGATTGTGGTGAAAGGCCCGGGGAGAGCCTCCAGGGAGGCTCCAGCAGAATGATTTTTAGAATTTGGGGGAGAGGCCTCGAAGAATGGGAGAATATGAGAATGCATCTTTTGCTTCATCTAAATGTTTGCTGGAGGCCTTCCTGGGGCTGCCTTCAAAGGGGATTGTAAAGAAGCCATTCTTGGAAGAGCAGGTCTGATTTCCAAATCCATGAAGAGCACATTGTCATAGATGATGGAGCTTCCACTTCTAAAATGTGCAAGCTTGGCACAGTAACCTAGAGGAGAAGAGCAACTAGTTCTGTGACATAGGTTGCCTATGAAAATAACCTGGTAATTCTGAACCATGTTCTATTTTTCTGCAACTCTCAAGGGAAAGCAGTTCCAATGATTTCACTTCAATTAAAGGAGCCAACGGAGAAGGCAATAGCAAGCCACTCCAGTACTCTTGCCTAGAAAATCCCATGGATGGAGGAGCCTGGTAGGCTGCAGTCCATGGGGTCGCTGGAAGTCGGAATCGACTGAGCGACTTCACTTCACTTTTCGCTTTCACACAATGGAGAAGGAAATGGCAACCCACTCCAGTGTTCTTGCCTGGAGAATCCCAGGGACAGGGGAGCCTGTTGGGCTCCTGTCTATGGGGTCGCACAGAGTCGGACACGACTGAAGCGACTTAGCAGCAGCAGCAGCAGCAAAGGAGCCAAGAGAATTGGAGCCAGTAGACCAAGCAACACTACATCTACATTTTCAAATGCTTTTTTTTTTTCCCCTAGATTTTTAAAATATTCTCCATCTTTCTTCTTTATCTTTCAACCTCTCTTTGGTATGGTTGCTTAATGGTGCTAGCACCCATGTTTGGGTTGTCTGCTAGGTAATCCAGGATGGCCTCCTTCAGCATTTTGCATCCTTAGATCACAGTTGCAAAGCTGGCCCCCACAGGTGTCCACTGGTATCCAACTCCACCTTGGCCTAGACCATCACCATCTCTTAGCCGGAGTTCTTCAGCAGTCTCCAAAGATGTCTTCCTGCTTCTGCTCTGGCTCTTTCCCCTCCATCTCCTCTTCATGTTGCAACAGAGGTAACTTTCTTAGAACACAAAATGGATCTTGGCCTTGCTTTGGGCATAGAAAGCAAAATTTATTTGGGCATAGAAATCCAAACTTCTCATATTGCCTTGCAGCAGTCAGCATGCTCTGACATATACATTTCTCTCTGACCTCACCTGCTTGGCCACATGGTGACCTTTGGCCGTTTGACCTGACACAGTGAAGAGCTGCTTGCGTCACTCTCCCCTCCAGGTTCTGCATTCCAGACACCACTGTCTTCTAGGACTTGCTGTCACGTGTGAAACTCTTTTCTACCTCAGAGCCTTCATTCAGTCTGTTTCTTCCATTCCTGCCTCTCTCTTTCTGACTCCTTTTTGGGAAGGTCTTAGCTTAGGGTCTTCTTCCCAGATCATCCACTCTAAAGTAAGCTCCTCCTGTTATCTTCCACCATAAAATCATGGAGTTAGTGGAGAGAGGATTGTTGGTATTATTTATTTATTTGGGGCTGTGCTGGGCCTTCATTGCAGCGCAAGGGCTTTCTCCAGTTGCAGCGTGCAGGGCTTCTCCAGTTGTGGAGCACAGGTTCCATAGCCTGCAGGCTTAGGAGTTGTGAATGGGCTTGGTTGCCATGCAGCACATGGGATCCAAGTTCCTTGATCAGGGACCAAGCCCAGGTCCCCTGCATTGGAAGGCAGATTCTTAACCACTGGACCACCAGGGAAGTTTCAGGAGGTTCATATTATTGATCACAATTTAAAAATACATTTTAGAGCATATATATTTATTTGCTCATCTTTTATTTCTCATTCCTAATGGGTTATAAATGAAGTAGAAGATTTCTGAACATTTGAAACTGTGGGAAAAAAAGACAGATGATGGATTGGCTAACTAATGGAGAAAATTCTCTGGGTAACAGATGAGAACACCAGAAGAGTTCTTCAACGTGAGTACAGGATAAGCACAAAAGAAAAACAAAGCTTTAGATGTAAATATGCTTTTTCAGTGAGGGTGTTCAGGGAAGAGAAATGAATAGTACGAAGGATTCCCTGCTGATAACCTCAATCTCTTCAGTGAAGGAGGAAATAAGAGTGAGCATCAAAAACAGCAAAGCACTGGGCTTCAGAGAGATGAAAAAGGCCAAAAATAGCTACTGAAGTAAATAGGAAAGAAAGCTGATTAGGGACATTCCAAATGGATTTGTAGTGCCAACAAATCAAGCCTTCATTTAGTTATCCACTCAGTGAGTATACATTGAGTTCCAGTTCAGAACCAGGCACTATACTTGTTTCTAGCATCACAAAGACAAATAGGCATCACCTTGTGAAAAATCCCCTGAATTTGAATCAGAGGGAAGCTAATTTGTGTAGCCTCCAAAAGATCCTGTGAAAGTGATGTCTGATTCACTCAGTCATGTCCGATTCTTTGCAACCCCATGGACTATACAGTCCATGGAATTCTCTAGGCCAAAATACTGGAGTAGGTAGCCTTCCTCTTCTTCAGGGGATCTTTCCAACACAGGGATTGAACCCAGGTCTCCCACATTGCAGGCAGACACTTTACCAGCCAAGCCACCAGGGAAGCCCCTCCAAAAGATCCAAGCACCCAGCTGCCTCACCTGGTTCCCCTTGGCTCTGGTTAGAAATAAAGCACTGGTCACTGACTTGCCCCAGTTCAAGGTAGGCTCTTGTATTTCATGAATGTCCTTATTGTAGGAATTTACAAATCCTTCAATACAGGGGCTTGTGATGTTTGAGGATTTTGCAAAATATCCCCTTCACAGACCTACCTCTCGCATCATTTCCATGAGACACAGGGCCTTTTTGTTTCATTCAAGGAAGAGGAACAACTTAGGTTATCCCATAGCTTTCTAAGAGCGATATCTAAACTAAATTATAATAGCAATATTCAATTCATTAAAGTAAAACAATTATGTATATTATAGTGATAGTGATAGTCACTCAGTCATGTCTGGAGTCTTTGCGACCCCATGGACTGTAGCCTACCAGGCTCTTCCATCCATGGGATTTTCCAGGCAAGAATACTGGAGTGGGTTGCCATTTCCTTCTCCAGGAGATCTTCCTGACCCAGGGATTGAACCTGGTCTCCCGCATTGTAGGCAGACGCTTTACTATCTGAGCCACCAGGAAAGTCTACTATACTTTAATTTTTAAAACATAGATAACACTGATTCTAATCTTTCTATAATCTGGCCATCACTTTACCTTTTCACGTATGGATGTGAGAGGTGGACTATAAAGAAAGCTGAGCACCAAAGAATTGATGCTTTTGAACTGTGGTGTTAGAGAAGACTCCTGAGAGTCCCTTGGACTGCAAGGAGATCAAACTAGTCAATTCTAAAGGAAATCAGTACTGAATATTCATTGGAAGGACTGATAC
>SJYT01053477.1:0-79862 GCA_006410635.1 Cephalophus harveyi
TTTCTCAAGAGGCAGGTTAGGTGGTCTGGTATTCCCATCTCTTTCAGGATTTTCCACAGTTTCTTGTGATCCACACAGTCAAAGGCTTTGGCATAGTCAATAAAGCAGAAGTAGATGTTTTTCTGGAACTCTTGCTTTTTCCATGATCCAGCGGATGTTGGCAATTTGATCTCTGGTTCCTGTCTTTTCTAAAACCAGCTTCAACATCAAGGAGTTCATGGTTCATGTATTGCTGAAGCCTGGCTTGGAGGATTTTGAGCATTACTTTACTAGCATGTGAGATGAGTGTGGTAGTTTGAGCATTCTTTTGCATTGCCTTTCTTTGGGATTGGAATGAAAACTGACCTTTTCCAGTCCTGTGGCCACTGCTGAGTTTTCCACATTTGCTGGGATATTGAGTGCAGCACTTTCACAGCATCATCTTTCAGGATTTGAAACAGCTCAACTGGAATGCCATCACCTCCACTAGCTTTGTTTGTAGTGGTGCTTTTTAAGGCCCACTTGACTTCACATTCCAATATGTCTGGCTCTAGATTAGTGATCACATCATCATGATTATCTGGGTCGTGAAGATCTTTTAGATGCACAATGCAGGGACTTGCTGATATAACACAGTCTTCCTGGACACAAGGAACTAGCTAATTCCTCTGGCTTTGGGTATCTGTGAGAGAAGTTTGGGGTGAAATTACCCCTCCCTGGACACTTGGAGCATTAGTTCTGTGAGGTATGCTAACTAAGCCTGCATGGTACAGAAGAATGCAACGTCACTAGTGTGAGAGGGGTTGGAGCAAAGCATGAGAAATTATTGCTTTGCAGTTTGTGAAGTGGGTGAGAGTAATAACATTCCAGTTGTTGAATATATGGAATGTAGCATAAATGCTGTCAGTACGGTGGTTTTGCTATTTACTGTATGGCATAAGTCTATGATTTTTTAAATTTAGTTTGTTGTTTGACATTACTTCTTTTTTAAACAAAGCTCTGCAGAAGCAGTTATTCAGAAGTTCATGCTTAAGGAAATTCCAGTTGCTAAGAAAGTTGATGGTATACATGTAACTTGTGCAGAATGTTGATCGAGATTTACCATCACCTTTTGGAGGTTTAGTAATATAACAGCACAAAAGCCAAAAGATTCAATCTACAAAAGAAACACCAACATCTACTTGAAAAATTATTAGTTATTTTGTAGACCATGCCTGAAGATGCCAAACGTAATTAGTTCTGAGGCATGACTCTATGTCAAATGGTTGTTCTGCTCAATTAATTTTACTCATTTTTCTATTGCAAGTATTATTATACATTAAAAAAGTTAAGCTATAGTAATTGCAAATGTCTTGGCTTTATTAACAGAGATGATTTGCAAGCAGGTAAAAAGATGCCAGTTTTTTAATCTGTGCCATCAGATGTTTTAAAGAGCAAGTCAGTTACCACCAGTAAGTGGAATTTCATCCAATTCATGGAATTAAGCTAAAAGTCCTGAAATTCCTTCCAAATATGATAAATTATCTCACAGTAATTTGAAATCAGCAAGAAATTTAGTTTACTGAAGTTCAGCATAGAACAATGTAGGAAAAAAATACAGTGGTAATCCACATAAAAATTTTGAAGAAGTCTTGTATCCTAGGAAAGCAGTGTTCTTATTAAACTAGGGAATCTATGAAGTAGAAATAGACTGGTGTTCACAATTCATAATTGGGTCCAACTAATTTTTAGTCATCTACCAATAGAAAGGAATGCTATACTTGTCGAAATTTACAAACATGTTAAATAAAATCACTTTGGTGACAAAGCTAATGCATTATAAAATATACATAGTAGCCTGTTCATCCTGCTTTCTCTCTGCAATATTCATCAGTAGTCATTGTTAGAGATCTTGAGCCTTTAAAGAAATATTTTGTGAATCAACCTAAGTATCCTTCAGTCACATAGAGGTTTTTTTGGTAAACATGTCTCCTGTTTTATTACAAAAGAAAAATTCGTTTGCAGTTAACAGAAAAGAATGACATTGAAATACATCCCTGCAAAAACAAGGGAAAAACTGAGATAATTTAGCAAAAATCCAAAGATTATATTGATTTTTTGTAACTATTCCTTGTTTTTAAGACTATCATGACACAGGGTAAAACTTTGTTGATGGAATTTTATTTTTAATTAGATAACTATAGGATATACTATAGGCTTAAAATTATATATCTTGGCTTAGTGAAATAGTTAAAGGGATGATAAAGAGAAAACTTTTTGTTGATTTGTGTCTTTAAATAATATTTAGTAAAGAAAGCCAGTGTACATGGGAGCAAAAAAATACACTAATGAAAACAGTTGAGCTGAAACATTTGCAGAGTAATTTATTATGCACATAAGATGATTGGCTCTGAACTTACTTGACCTCATTCAATGAAAATACTTTCTTAATTAAAATTATTATGGTGGACAATAGAGATATCAATTGAAATTATCAGCAATTTGGAATCAATTATCCATAAAATGCAACCTATACATTGTGGTTGTTGTTTTTCAGTCACTCCGCCGTGTCCGACTTTTTACAGACTCAATGGAATGCAGCACACCAGGCCTCCCTGTCCATCACCATCTCCTGGAGCTTGCTCAATTTCATGTCCATTGAGTTGGTGATGCTATCCAACCATCTCCTCCTCTGTTGTCCCCTTCTCTTCCTGCCTTTAATCTTACCCAGCATCAGGGTCTTTTCTAGTTAGTTTGCTCTTCCCATCAGGTGACCAAAGTATCAAAGCTTCAGTATCAGTCCTTCCAGTGAATATTCAGGTTTGATTTCTTTCAGATTGACTGGTTTTATCTCCTTTCAGTCCAAGGGACTCTCAAGAGTCTTCTCCAAAACCACAGTTCAAAAGCATCACTTCTTTGGTGCTCAGCTTTCTTCAAAGTCCAACTCTCGCATCCATACATGACCACTGGAAAAACCATAGCCTCGACTAGACGGACCTTTGTTGGCAAAGCAATGTCTCTGCTTTCTAATATGCTGTCGAGGTTTGTCATAGCTTTTCTTCCAAGGAGCAAGTGTCTTTTAATTTTGTGGCTGCAGTAGCCATCTGCAGTGATTTTGGAGCCCAAAGAAATAGTCTCTCCCTGTATCCATTGTTTCCCCAGGTATTTGCCATGGGTTCAGATGCCATGATCTTTGTTTTTTGAATATTGAGTTTTAAGTCTGATTTTTCACTCTCCTCTTTTACCTTCATCAAGAGGCTCTTTAGTTCCTCTTCACTTTCTGCCATAGGTGTGGTGTAATCTGAGGTTATTGATACTTCTCCAGGCAATCTTAATTCCAGCTTGTTCTTCATCCAGCCCATCATTTTGCATGATGTACTCTGCATATAAGTTGGATAAGCAGGGTAACAATATATAGTGTTGACGTACTTCTCTCCCCATTTGGAACCAGTCCATTGTTCCATGTCAGGTTCTAACTATTGCTTCTTGACCTGCTTACAGTTTTTTCAGGAGGCAAGTTAGGTGGTCTGGTATTCCCGTCTCTTTAAGAATTTTCCACAGTTTGTTGTAATCCACATAGTCAAAGGCTTTAGTATGGTCAGTGAAGCAGAATTAGATGTTTTTCTGGAATTCTTGTCTCTAGCAATATATACATGCTAATAGGTAATTAAATATAATGATATGTTTTCAAAGATACCTTCTTCAGTATACCAGTGATGTAATACTAGAAACAGATATAAACAAAATTGATTAATTCATATGAATATATGCTAAGAATGATTATTTTGATGTTATTATTTTTCAAACATCTAAAAATAAAAGTCTTTTATCATATAACAAGAGGAGCTATTTTGTCATATTTTATGAAGAATTTTACTCTTGAACATTGTTTGAATAGAAATATTTTATGTATACCAATTTAATCTAATTAATTATTTTATATGTAATTATTACAAAGTATATCATTTATTTTTGGCCCACCATTTCACTCTCAAAAATATCTCAATTTGCACATTAAATCACAGAGTCACTATCTCTGATTATTATGGCATTCACACATGCACATGCACTCTCAACAAATAATACAATTAAAAAAATAGCTTACAAGTGCTTTTCCCCTCATTAAATCAGTAAATTTATAAAATATTCAGATTTTTATGATGTGTTCAGGTGCTCCCAGGCCTTTCACAAAAGATAGGAATATGAGATGCAACCCTTATTTATCAAGGAACTATCTTTTAAAGAAAATTATAGACACACACTATATAACAAATTTATCTCAACAAAAAATAATTTTATCATGGTATGCAAAGTGCTGTATTAGAAATCTGTGCTCAGTGCTCATCATGCACAGATGATAGAGTAATTATTCCAAGAAAATGAGGGTCTATTTGGGGAACCCATGCTGGATGAGATGATGTTTAAGCTTCTTTTCTAAGCAATTCCCAGACATGGAACTATCAAAAATAAAAGGCAGGGAGTTGTGCAATAGCATAATCGCATTTAGTTTAAAGTACTTGGTGTTATAAAGACTGAAGGGACGGGAGGGGCTCACGTCATGGACGGTGCTGTATTACAGTCTAATGGCTGCAGGTCTTTTGTTTACCACGTGGTCAGAAAGCGTGTTCTTCTCAAAGTGTGTTTTCCAGCAACATTAGTTCTACACGGTATAAATAGTCCTTATTCAGTTCAGTTCAGTTCAGTCGCTCAGTCGTGTCCGACTCTTTGCGACCCCATGAATTGCAGCACGCCAGGCCTCCCTGTCCATCACCATCTCTCGGAGTTCACCCAGACTCGCATCCTTCGAGTCCGTGATGCCATCCAGCCATCTCATCCTCGGTCGGCCCCTTTTCCTCCTGCCCCCAATCCCTCCCAGCATCAGAGTCTTTTCCAATGAGTCAACTCTTCGCATGAGGTGGCCAAAGTACTGGAGTTTCAGCTTTAGCATCACTCCTTCCAAAGATATCCCAGGGTTGATCTCCTTCAGAATGGACTGGTTGGATCTCCTTGCAGTCCAAGGGACTCTCAAGAGTCTTCTCCAACACCACACTTCAAAAGCATCAATTCTTCGGCGCTCAGCCTTTTTCACAGTCCAACTCTCACATCCATACATGACCACAGGAAAAACCATAGCCTTGACTAGACAGACCTTAGTCGGCAAAGTAATGTCTCTGCTTTTGAAAATGCTATCTAGGTTGGTCATAACTTTTCTTCCAAGGAGTAAGCGTCTTCTAATTTCATGGCTGCAGTCACCATCTGCAGTGATTTTGGAGCTCCCCAAAATAAAGTCTGACACTGTTTCCACTGTTTCTCCGTCTATTTCCCATGGAGTTATGGGACTGGATGCCATGATCTTCGTTTTCTGAAGAAAACAGAAAAGTATGGTTCTGTGGTCAAACAAGTGTAAGGCAATGCTTGATAATAAAGGTTTAAAGATAGCCGCAGCCCTTGCTCTTGCTTTTGTTTTCCTAGCAACGCTTCTCAGAGCCTCCCATATTCCTGTCTGCAATATTATTTGTTTTAGCATAGAATACGTTCTTTAGGCAGCATCTCATGGAACTAGAATGCTACCAAAGACTTTTCAGAGAATCCAACTCTGAATGGAAGGAAATATTTAAAGGATTTTTGATAAGTGAATGTAAATCAGAGTTTGCGTTTTAAGTGATAAGGAGTTTTTATTGGAGGGTTGTGGAATTTCTGAGTTTCCCAGTTAAAACTAGATACCATGACTACAATTAGGGGAAAATGATAATGTTAAGAGAGAAATGGAGAAGGTCTAGAATTGTTGTATGTTTAGTCACATCAGTGGGAATGGAGAGAACCCTTACGAGAAACTGTATCTGGGAAATGGCAGATTGGAGAAAGAAAATTTGTGGTGGACTGTATCTTTATGTAGAGCTGGACCCTATAAACACTACTGAAATGCCTAAAACATAATTTGGGTGAAATTATGTGTATTTCAAAATTAATATATTGCTTTGGAAGGCACCTGCATGTTTCCTTTAAATGATGAACTCTACATTCTGTGCTTAACCTAAATATAGTTTACAAGAATTCAGTGTGCAAATCTGTTTGAAAATCTATGTTTTGTAAACTGGCATTCACAGCTGTAGCACTTCTGTATTAGCCAGTACAGTTTGGACTTAAATAATCTTTGAAATCCCCTGATCTGAACTGTTCAATGAGCGGCACTGTGCTTTCTTTGTAAATGTTGATCCCAGGCTCAACCTACTTTAAGCACTCAGTGTGGTCTGTCCCACGTTCTTCTCTGAGCTTATTTTGCTAAGCAATCAATCACAGTCTAATAATTGATCAGTCTTTCTGTGCTTCTTACCAAGTAGACATATCACTTGGGAAGATTTTGTAACACTATTTTCATGAAGCCCGGATCTACTGAGGATTTGATGGATTCTACAAGACAAAGAAAATGACTTGTTGGCTACTTCAGGGCAGAAAATTGCCTTTGATAAAAGTACCAGAAGTTTGAGAAATTGAAGCTGGAAGGCAGCTCACTGAAACTAGCTAAGGGATAGGGGGATTAAAAAAAAAAAAAAAAAAGAATGACATTGTTTTTCATGAGACAAGGCTGACTTAGACTAGAGCTCTTTCTCATAAGAAATAAATTTTCACTCACATAGAGTTAGGGGTCAAGATTTCTTTAATCAGCACATATTTCTTTGTTTTTATACTTTTTAAAGAACATACATTTTGGGAGATGGCAGCAGAGAATGACTTTGACTTGTAACTAGGAAGTTATGAAGAATTTTGTCTACCTTTTGCTCTTTTTGAGAGGTTAAAATTTTGCCAATGTAGTGTGGACTGAGTTTTACTCTTGCCTAGATCCAGAGATAACAGATTAGTGACTTAAGTACCTAGTATGAAATTGTGATAGAATAGTTCACCATGTCGTTGGAGCATAAACTTTGTGATCTGGAAACTCAGAGTTATTAAATTCATAGAGTTTTTATCAGAGTCTAGCTTGATTTGCTGTTTAGTCAGAGGAGAGCATCAAGGTTGCAAAGACACTGTTTGGGATCCAAGAGTCCTTAGTAAGAATGAGAATTATTAGATAATTAACTATAAATGTATTTGATTAAACTATCAATGTACTGATTAGAGAATTTATGAAGAATTAAGAATTATAAAAGTTTTTGTTGTTAAAGATTATTAAAGTTATCATATGACATCCCTGATAGGTGGAACCTAAAAAGAAATGATACAAATGAACTTACAAAGCAGGAGACTCACTGACTTAGAAAACAAACTCATGGTTGCCAGTGGAAAGGATAGTTAAGGACTTTAGGAAGGTCATGTACACACAGCTATATTTAAAATGAATAACCAACAACAACAAAGATACCCTGACTCCCCCAAAAAATGGCTGTCATGGGGAAGCAAGCACTCTGAACTTGAAATCAGAAGACCTAGGAAACAGCTTAGAACCCCACACTGATAGGGTAAAACCTTCTTGGAGCCTCTGGGAACTCATTTGTAAAATGCATGTATCTTCACCTCTGTTAGTGTGTTCTGGCTGCTGTAATGAAAATTCCAGGGTGGGTGGTTTATAAACCACAGAAATTTATTTCTTACAATTCTGGAGACGGAAAGTGGGGATCAATATGCTATCAGGTCAGATATCTGATGAGACCCGCTTCCTGGTTCATAGATGGTCACCTTCCTCCTGTGTCCCCACATGGTGAAAAGATGGAGGGAACTCCCTGAGGTCTCTTTTAAAACAACTTAATCTTATTCATGAGGCCTCCACCCTTATGACCTAATACCATCATTTTTGAGGTTAACATTTCAACATGTGAATTTTGAAGCATTTGAAAAGAAAAGAAAACAACAACAGATTATCAAGAGTTCTTTCTACTCATCCATTAAAATCAATCTCTTAAAATCTATCTTCCTTAAAAAAATTAAAGTCACAGATGTTTTTCTTGGACTCAGATTCATGATTATGATAGGATTTATGGGCATATGGAGAGCCTTACTTGGGAGTTAGAGAAGATAAAACTCAGGGCCATGGGGTTGTAGGATCTGTGATGACTACTTTCATCCATATTACATTATTTAAGTTCATAATGTTTCCAAGAGGCAATTTTTACATCTACAAGTTACGGGTTAGCAAGATGAGGCTCTGAGGCTTTGGATAACTTGTTCATTGAAGTGTTCAACTTCTGCATGCCAGAGGTCAGAACTCGGTGTCTCCTGCAGTCTCGCTTTCTTACTGATAAATCATGGTAACTTCACCTAGCAGTGGGTTCGATTTTAAGTCAAAGAGTAAGATTCTCTGGAACCTCTTTTTAGTGTGAAAGATGAGATAACTAAACAAAAGAATGCTAAGAAATTGCCTAAGGAGTCAGTATATTTCTGTGGAAAGAGGCTTGTATTGGTCATTCAAAAAAATGACAGTTCCTGTCTTTATTTTATCAGATATTTTCCCCTTGTGATTATTTAAGCCACTTGGAGACCCAATTTCCTTATCCCTAGAGTGGGTATAACCTGGTCCAGAGTTGCATCAAGTGGTTTAAAGAATAGATTAGATGATGAATTAATAATTGCTTTACATCTGTAAACACTCGAGATTAACATTTCATACTCATGCTTTAATTCAGGCATGACTTGTTTCTATAATTGGAGTCTAAGGAAGACATCTTTCCTCATGGATGGAGCCATCCATAGTCTACTGCTACTGCTTACTCTGACAGATCTTTTCTTTTTGCTGTAAGAAGAGAATGCCCAGGTGAGCAGCTGGTTCCAGGAGGAGGATGAGAGATGTGGAATGATATCAGTCTGCTCAAACTTGACATCCCAGTCATTGCCATCCTAGATGAGCTGAGAGAGCTGCCCCCGGCAATGTAAGTGTGCCCCAAAGCAACTAAAACCAAGTCTCAGTTATGGGGAGCTGAGCTCAGTAACAGTCAATATTTAAAATCCCTAAGTAATACTTCCTTTTTATATTAAAGCTTGCATATGAAGTGAAAGGCAACATTTGGATAACTATATGATAAAACCAGAGACTTTACAATTACTTTTATGTCTACTGCCTTCCAGTTGGAGCATTTCCTTTAGATTCCCCTGTACCTAGAGCAGTTTGGGATGTTATTGCAGAAATAATGGGCTAGGAAATATAGCAGCTTCAATACTGAACTTCCACTTGAAATCTATCCCACTGCACACATCTCTAGGGCTCAGTATAAAAATATAAGACTAAGCATGTCTATGACCTACAATTTGACTTGTAAGTGAAAACAGTTGAGTCATGTAAGAGCTTTTCCTGTGGGATCATGGCGACTGGGTTCCTTTGGGGTAGGTTAGGCAAGAGATTTGATTTTTAATTGTAAATCTCCTTTCAGTATAGATTTTGTAATGTTTTATTTGCCTCTGACAACATACACACTTTAGTATTTCTTAAGTTATTGTTGTAATCATAATAAGTAATGATGTTGTAAATCTCCCTTTCAAATTTTAGAAGTAATTTTGCCAAAAAACACTTCTAAAATTTCCGTGCACTCTTTTTGTGGTACTATCTTTCTAGCAACAAAATGAATGAGCTTCTCCTTGAGTATAAAATGTAACATTAACTTTTAAATCCCATTCCTCAGTAATGGATTTTGAACAGCCACGTTGCAAGTAGAATCACAAATGTTGCAGTGCTCTTTTGAAAGGTTGTGTTCTGACCAGGCTCCATTCTTCACAATTGCTTTCTAACTACAGAATTGCTTATACAGTTTGAACTGCATCAAATTTCTTTGTCTACCAGTTCTTGATTAAGAATTGCAATGATGGGAGATAAGAAATTTATTTAAGAATAGCAAGATCATTTATTTAAAAAAATTGAACCCTGTAGTAAGTATCAGCGAATTTAAACAAACAGATATTGGGCAAAGAACCCGGATGCCTCTGCCTGGCTCTATCATCAACAAGCTGTATGAATTTGTCCATTACTTTGCCTCTCTGATCCTTGCCTGCTTTACATGTATTATATTGAAGCATGCCTGGCATGTGTTGAGTGAAAAAGTGAGATAGAATAGTATTTATACTTTAAGTGTGTGATGTTATTAATATTCATGGGCTGCTGAACTGTTTGTGTTACTAACGTTAGGAATATGTATATGGAAGTGAGTCTTTATAACATGAAAATATTCACTAATGTATTCATACTTACATAATTAGCCTTCACTGAATATCTGTCTCTACTTAACCTTCCCAACTTATACATTATGTCTGTGTAAGTCATCTCTAGTTGATTTCCAGCTGTTACATCATACAGTACAATAGAAATGCAAGGGAAATCAATCATAAAATGAAACTGCAGATCTTGCAATATTTCATGGATCCTTGATAGTAATATTGGATGAATAATCAGATCACACACCAAACTATTGACAGACAAGTACTGGAAATAAAGAGAGAAAGAGTGAGGGCAAGAGAAAGGTGGGAGCCAGCAAAGCGATGATGACAGGACTGGACTACAATAAAATAAAATGCTGAAGAGATTAAGCAAACCTTTTGACATATCGTGGTACTACTAATTGTGTTTGTGTCTTTAAGTTATTGGTAATTTTAGATCTGGCTGGAAAAGGCAAATATGAGGCAAAGGTGACATGCAATGCAGTTATAAAATTTGTAAAGAAAAATTACACAAAAATGTCAGTACTTGGGGACTTCCCTCGTGGTCCCCAGCTTTGCTTAGGTATATAAAAATGGAAACAAGAGGCGCTAAAGCTGAAGGAATTGATGGAGTAGCACTGAGTGAATTGTTAGCAATTCAGACTCAAAGATTGATTTATTAAATAAAAAGAACAACTGGAAATAGAAATGGAAACAGTAATTGGCCTGTGGTATGAACAGCGTGGGACAAGGAAGAAGACCAGATAATAATCTGGAACCTGGAGATCAGAGACAGTAGCCCACCTATTTTTTTTTTTAATCCCTGAGGGGATTCTTGAGCATGATAATGAGACCACGTTCTGCACAGTTTGTAATTTAGAAACTAGGCAGATAGAGTATATTTAAGGTTAAATTTTTCTGTCTAGTAACAGCTACCAAGTTCTCACTTTCTATTGTGGGAGCAAATAAGTAAGTAATTATATCCACTTTGGGGCATCTTAACAGGCCTAAATGAAAAAGATTATTGCCGGGTTATTACAGATTTCCGGCCACACCGGGGGAGCCATCCTTGACTCATGTGAGCAGTATTCTGGTGCCAGAAGAGCCTGAACAATGTGTTTTGTTTTGATGCCTTTGCTTTTCCCCTGTTGTCTGTTGGTCTTGGTTTTGGTTGGACAGTGCTGGGCTCACTTATCTAACATTTGCTCCTTGCGTGACTGAGTAAACCTCTTAACTGCATCCTTTGTAAAATGGTCTGATAATAGCCCTCTACTTATATGAAGATGAGATGAAGTGATATATGTAAGATGTATAGTATGTAAACATGTAACAGGTGTTTATGGTTTTATTCCATGTTAGACCCAGGGGAACAGAAAGTTTGATAGCAGATCAGCAGCAAGATACTTATTAATGAGTCTTGGTGTGGATCCTCAGCTACTTGAAATTGCTCTTGCCCATATGTGCAGAGATGTAGTGAGAGCTGGTTCTGGGGTACAGCCGGTGAGATACCAAGCAGTTTCAAGTGATCCTGGGTTCACACAGGGAGGCAGGGAATAGACACAGCCAGACACAACACTTAGTCTTGTACAGGAAATACAGGCAAGATTGATTTTCTAAAGAGGAAGATTTTTACTTTAATTCCCTTTGCACCTGTTCCTCTGCTTGGGCCTCTGTTACATTAAACTCTAAAATAGCCGTTATCACCATTTGTTACAAAGCCGATGTAGAATAATTGAGCGTGTCCCTGGAGAAATTATACAAACAAATTCCCTATTTCTGTAAAATTATTCAGAGTCCAGACGGGGATTCCACATACTCCCCCACTTTCTCATCAGTGTTGGTTAGTTTTCTGGCTCAGGTACATTTATGACGTCAGGGGAGGTAGGGGTGGTCGGTGGGGTGGAAGCCAGGTGCTGGTAATGGGGAAACTTGGTATTTTCCAGCGCAATGTCATACTCAGTGTTGATGGAAATATGCAGTATGATTAAGCATTTTTTGGTCACTTATTTTTTTTGAGCGGGGGATAGTTCAGTGGGAAACAGGCTGAGATAATATAGGTTGCTGCTGCTGCTGCTGCTGCTAAGTCACTTCAGTCGTGTCCGACTCTGTGCAACCCCATAGACGGCAGCCCACCAGGCTCCCCCGTCCCTGGGATTCTCCAGGCAAGAGCACTAGAGTGGGTTGCCATTTCCTTCTCCAATGCGTGAAAGTGAAAAGTGAAAGTGAAGTCTCTCAGTTGTGTCCGACTCCTAGCGACCCGATGGACTGCAGCCCACCAGGCTCCTCTGTCCATGGGATTTTCCAGGCAGGAGTACTGGAGTGGGTTGCCATTGCCTTCTCCTAATATAGGCTAGAAGAGACAGAATCCAGGAAAGAAGGGAGATATGAAGCAGGAGGAAAAACAGGATTGTGTTGCTGGAAGTTCCAAAACATGGCTTCCTTCAGCTAAAGCAATTTCCCCAAAGACGAAGCAGAATGCAGATGATCTGAGCTGAAGTTTTCCAGTGGACCTTAGGGCTGGGATTGCTTGGTTGGTATTTCCATGTCCTTCTTAAGTCTACTTCTTTCCTATGTACCCAGTGGCTTTACTCAGAAAACAAGACAGTCACAAAAGGGGATGGAAAAAACATGGGCTTATAAGGAAGAGTTTGCCTTGGTTTTAAATCCCTCTTGAACTTAATAATGTCTCCCCAGAATACAGCACAGATTTCACTTTGTGTTTTAGGTCTTCACCTCTAATGATACTTACTTCCTTGGGTTGTCACATAAACTAACTGAAACAAAAATGTAATAAACGTGGAATTATGACAGACCCAAAGTTGGAAACATCAGTTAGGAGTTAGGTGCATATAATATCTATGGCAGTATCACTTCCATCAGATAAAAACTGGAACAGCACATCTTGGAAATGCTTGGCAGGATTAACATTCTAAAATTCTGACATTCTATTTCAGAAAGTCCAGGACCTCACTACAAGCATTTCACTCAAAGGGTGCAGAAACACAGAGGAAATTGTGCCTCCCTACCAACGATTTATTAAACTTGTATCTTTGTTTCCACCCAAGTCTGGAATGTACCTCAAAAATACAAGTATCTTGCATTTCTGAAACATTGTTTTTGTTACTATTGAAAAACCCCAAAGGCTGTTGTCTTTAAAGATTCATTAAATATCCCATGATATATTATCTGTCTTGATAACACAAGGCAGAATATACCATTGCATATTACTTAAATCAGAGGCAATCATTCTCATGAGATTAAAATACAGTATTTGCAGAAGTAGTATATATAGAGAAATGTAGATACTTGTGAATGCTTACTAGAGAGAAAAGATTTAAAATACCGTTTTAAATAATGGAAACAAGATTCTGGGGAATAAATCTGCTTTCTCAAATCTGTTGCATGCATTCTACATTTTTTAAAAATGTGACATTCATGAACAAGTAGTATGTTGCAAAATCTTTCTGTTAATTCTCTGTTAGAGCAGAAAAAATAAATCTGTAACATTTCAAGGAGATAACACTGACTGTGGTAATATGAAATGAGTTTGTTACCTACTGGTAATAGTTGTTGTAAACAAATTTTTGTTTGTGATTTTTTCCCCCTCATTTGGTTACACATTGGATGATGATAAAAGTGTCAAGGTTTTTGTGTTCGTTTTCATTTAAAAATATTGTAATTTACTTTTTAAAGCTGATACAGGAAGCCGCCTAACAAAAATTTTGGTCAGTTCATTGGGTCAAGGCAAATATGCTTGTAAGAAGTGACCATGCCTGCCACCCCAGAAACCCTGTCCCCATATATCGCATCCCAAACATACTCACCACTTTCCCCCAACAAACTGTGCTGACCTTATGATAATCGCTTCCTTGATAGCCTTTTATCATTCAAGTATCCCTGGACACTCTAGTTAAGCCTGCTATTTTTTTCTTCTAATTGGTTATACATTGAAAAAAATTCAATATCCAGGTTGTTTTACCCTCCTCCTTTAAAAATTTTAGTAACATTGATTTGCTGAGAGGCCAAGACCACTGTGCCTGTACAGTTTCTCATAGTGTGGAATGCATGATTGTAGTTTCAGAACTAGGCTCACCCTCTGTCTTTCTAGTGAGACTGTAGTTGGAATTGTGCTTTGTCAAGAAGCACAAAAGGACTGGTTTTGTGCTTTCTTTGATGTTAGCAAATATTGATGCTTAATGCCCATGTCCATTAAATAATTGAAGGCTGGAAATGGTAATATCCAAGTTCTATTTTTATATATTAGTTGATATAACTTCATAAAGAGGCACTTTGAATTCTTCTATTTGGTTACCCAGTGATAGAGTTTATAGAGGAAAGTCAGGAGAAAACTTAATAATTTCTCTTTACTTACCAATTTTCAAGAAAAAAATTTTCCTATACTCCTTTAAAGATGGCCATTAAAAAATAACACTGTGAACTCATGAATTTAAATGTACTTTGTGGGTTTTAATCCATTGTAATTTTAAACGTTGTGAAAGATAAACTATTGCCTGTTTTCAGTATAACACTTTATATGTGTTATCCAACATAATGCTCTCAAAAGTCCTACAAAGTATGTCTTCACAGATGAGAAAGCTGAGGCATAAAAAGCTTAAGTAATTTGTCCAAGTTTCCTTCACTAGAAGCAATAAAGCTACCATAAAAATCAAGGTTACCTTGTTCTTTAAGCATTTTGCTACATCCATTATAGTAGAAGTTTACCAATTACCATCTTAGACATTGTCTCATTTAGCAAATCATTTATGTGAATTAACAGATCTAACTTTATTCTTATTTTACCAAAATTAATACTAAGAAAAGTTAAGTGGCAAACTCAAAATTATCTATGTGCTTTGTTAGGGACAAAGCACAAACTCTAGCCATGGGCCTGATGCTTTTGAAGCAGTTCTGTCCTTCCCAAGGTGTGGTCATTGCACTGAAATGGAAGCTGTGTACCCCCATCCTTATGTCTGAGGGTGACAGACCCCAATTTCAGGTGGTGAATCTGTTTGATAATTCATTTTAGGAAGAGTAGAGAGGTCAGTTTTACAACAACAACACCACTTTAGGAATATTATAATTCTAAAGGCCAAGTCAGGACTCTTTGTAAAATAGAAACAAATGGAATTATGGACAGGTTAGCATCCACCTGCTGTCATATTATCTCAAGGCTTATTTTTCCCTTTGAGGATAATAGACTTAATTATTGTAGTTTCTACAAAATTTCATCAGTTTCCTTGCCTACAAAAAAAAAAAAAGGTAATTTGCGAGACCTCTGCTATTACCAATACTTTTGTTTAGAATAAAATGGGTGTGTATGTATGTATATGTATGCATGCACACACATATAAAACACATATATATCTACACATCCTCTCTCATTATACAGAGGCATCGCCATCTCTCCTTTAACTCACAATACATATGTACTCATTGTGTACCCCTAAGTCACAGTTTTCTTTAATAAACAGAGGTGTTTGCCGAGAGAAATTTTAAGTATTGAATTCTTCAAGTTATACCTGTTATTTAAGATGTAATGTTGGCAGCATTTTTTGAAGTATTTTTGGTGAGATCAGAAGGAAAAATATACAGTCTTGAATGTTCTGAACATAACTGCCTAGATAGCCAAATGTGAAACAATCCATGGAATCTTATTGTATACACTGGGAACTGGAACTAGGAAAACCTCCATCATTCTCTGAGCTATAATCCTGTGAGAAGATGGTAATGAACAGGGAGGCCTGGCGTGCTGCGATTCATGGGGTCGCAAAGAGTCAGACACGACTGAGCAACTGAACTGAACTGATTCATATGTACCTCGGAAAATGACTCATAAAAGTCTGAGTGGGATGGTGGGGTCCTTGCTAAAAATAAAGTTTCTTATTAGTTATCTGAAGTAATAAAAGCTTCACAGTCACCTAGTACTAACATCGAGATAAGGCACATCTCCATCCCTCTCACCTCATGATATTTAAGTATACGTACACCTGCCTACATATTTTCTGTTTATCTACAAGATTTAATTAGGCCTCTAAAAAAAGCCACGGCTCATAAGACGGTTATGGTATTTCAATTTAATGTAAGTCTACAGACTTAATTGCTTCCAAAAGCAACATAGGCTGCATTTCCAAATCCTCAGGATCTGGGATCAGCTGTTTAACGTTAGCTCATTTTTTTCACGGGCATTGGAAATGTGGGTTTACACCCAACCAATGCATCAAAATGTTGTCCTGCATAAAGTGTGGAAGTTTTCAGATGAAGGTGAATTAAAATTGAGAAGTAGATGAGCATCTTGATTCCACAGTAGGTTTTAAGTGGAATTATTTAAGGAATGAAAATTAGCCTCTAGAAATCAAACTAGTTACTCTAAAGCATCCGTAATGACCTCAAGGTATAAAACTGGGATGGAATCTTAAACTACAAAAGTGCAAGGGGTCTGTTCCCAGGTCGTCCTTGGAGCAGATGGTCTCTCCTGAAACCTGTGACATTTTATTTATGTTCCCTTCCTTCAGAGGCTCTCATGGCCTTACAAACGAGTGTTCTGAGGATCCCTGAGGGAACTCGGACGTGCCCAGAAATACTGCATGAGATTATCTTCCAGTGTGAATGTATAAGGAAGGTCCTTACAATTCTAGCTGTGATTTACCATTATGGAGTCAGGATAAAATCCACCAGTAGAGGCTTAATACAGGTTGGGTATTATGAAGCCATTAAAAGTAATGCTAGATACCTGTATTCATTGACATGCTAGGACACGAATGTGTCTTTTTATGTAAAAAGGCAGGTATAAAGATGGCATCTATAACAGTTCAATTCTTTCTCACATAGACTATCCTTATGCTGCATGATGTTGCATTATATCTGCCACCCAGCAATGGCCTGTCCTCCAAAGTGTTCGTCCTTGCTCTTCTCCTCACTGTATTGGTCCTCTTGCTTAAAAAATTCAAATGTTTTAACTCCAGGTATTTGTTATTTGATAAGCTGACTGAGATCAGGCCAGTCCATCTGTAAGTTTGATGAGATCGCCAACCTGTTGCTACTGCTATTTCTCAATAGAACAAAGATTCCTCTTCCCATTTTTAATCTTTGTTTATCTTAATTATATCCTAAGATCTATCATTATAATCATTATTTTCAAAGACAAATTGCTTGTTCCTTTTTAGTTCTATAATGTAAAAGTTCCATTATGGTTGAATCCAACTGTCCAGTATAACTTTTCCACATCCAAGGGGGCAGAGTATAGCTGGGGGGGGGGAGGGGGCCTGGGACAACTTTTAAGCCAGATTAGCTTAATTTATACAGAATGATACAACCTTGTCTAATAGTCTTACCACAGTTGGTTAGTAAGTTTATTCTAGGCTTTCAAACTTTAACTCTCAAGCTTGCTTTATAATTCACTGAGAAAATAGAAGACTTCAAATGAAAAACTCCCCTATTCTCCCAGCAACAAACCTAAAAATACACTTCTTCAACATGTTTTCTCTTTTTTTTACTCTTCTGTTAAAATGAATTCATTGTCCTGTCTCTTAGCAATGGCCAAACCCTTCCGACTCCAAATTTTTCCTGCGTGCTTTCTCAGGGATTTAGTCAGTCAATTGACCACTCTTTTTTTAGCTGAAACATAAATAGCACTTTCTCAAACAGTCATTGATAACATTTTATAAACATAATTTAAAATTTCTCATTCTTAAAAAAAAGAAAATCAGGAAACTCATTTGCTTCTCATCTATCTCCAGCTTCCACCCTATTCTGGCTGTTGTTTTTCCTACACCAGTACTTGAAAAAATCATTTATATATTCTGTCACTAATCTCCTCTTCTCATTCTTCAACCTTTGCAAATGGGATTTCATCCAAACCGCTGCATAAAGCTGCTCTTGTCAAGGTCACTAAATTCAATTGCCCTGTATTTGTCTTCATCTTCTAACCTTGCAGCTTCATTTGACACATTTGATGGCTTTCTCCTATTGAAAAAAACTCTCTAGTCTTGAGTTACATCTGACTTTTGTAGATCTTTTGTGGACTTTTCATATCTCTCAGGCTATTGCTTCACAGTATATGTTGAAGACTACTTTACATCTTCCTAATATTAATTTTTAAAAAATTCTACAGCCTCCTTCATTTCCTTGTATATCAGCCTCTCCTATAGTATTGTGTTATATCTCAGAGCTGAAAATAGAGTTTTAGACATAATAATGATACTTTTGGTTGTATGGTCCAATGCTACTACTAACATCATTCTGGTATGCTGGTTGCTTCCAACAATAAAGTCAAGGTGGGAGTCAAATATTCATAGTGCTCTTTGGAAAGCCAGTTAAGAGCTATTTCATTTTTTATAGACACCAAGGTAATGCACAGTTATCATTGTGACGGGGAATATGTTGGCTGCGCAGGTGCTAGCCCTATTTGGATATATGTGGTTGATGGCTTTAGCTGTGTGTGGCCTGGTTTGGCCCTTTCTCTTTTCTCTGGTGAAAATGTGCCTTTGCTATTGTGAGTTTCATTCAGCATATTGTCATTGATCACCAGCAAGGCATTGAGTTGGGCTTTGAGGATACAGATAGTAATAACAGCCACCCTGGTATAGAATTTACTCTGTGTAAGGCTTATTCCTAGGAGAAAGCAATGGCACCCCACTCCAGGACTCCTGCCTGGAAAATTCCATGGATGGAGGAGCCTGGTAGGCTTCAGTCCACAGGGTCGCTGAGGGTCGGACATGACTGAGCAACTTCACTTTCACTTTTCACTTTCATGCATTGGAGAAGGAAATGGCAACCCATTCCAGTGTTCTTGCCTGGAGAATCCCAGGGATGGGGGAGCCTGGTGGGCTGCTGTCTATGGGGTCACACAGAGTCAGACACGACTGAAGTGACTTAGCAGCAGCACCAGCAGCAAGGCTTATTGCTAAGCCCTGTCTTGGATGAACACTACATTTTACATGGGGCTTCCCCCTGTGTCTTAGTGGTGAAGAATCTGCCTGTCAATGCAGGAGACTCGAGTTTGATCCCTAAGTTGGGAAGACTCCCTGGACAAGGAAATGGCAACACAATCCAATATTCTTGCCTGGAAAAATCCCATGGACAGAGGAGCCTGGCAGGCTACAGTCCATGGGGTCACAAAGTGTTGAACATGACTGAGCTACTAAACAACAGCAACAACATTTTACATATAAGGGGACTAAAATTCAGTCAGACTTTCATTAGCTTCTGAAAGTCTAAAGACTGGTACCTGGCAGAGTTGGCTTTGGACCAAGAAGATCTGACTCCAGAGTCCTCGAGGTTCCTGGCTGGTGAGAAGAGACAGAGCAAGTGCCACATTACGATGTGAGAGGCCCTGGAAGAGAGGTTTAGAACATGTGTGAGCCCAAGGGAGGGAGGTCCTTACTCTGCCTGGGAAGGATTCCCAGAGGTGGTACCCTTTGCATTAGGTGGCGGTTGTTGTTCAGTCCCTCATCTTGTCCAACTCTTTGCAACCCCATGGACGATAGCATGCCAGCTTTTCCTGTCCTTCACCGGAGCTTGCTCAAACTCATGTCCATTGAGTCAGTGATAGCATCCAAGCATCTCATACTCTGCCATCCCCTTCCCTTCCTGCCTTCAATCTTTCCCAGCATCAGGGTCTTTTCTAATGAGTCGGCTCTTGACATCAGGTGGCCAAAGTTTTGGAGCTTCAGCATCAGTCCTTCTAATGAATATTCAGGATTGATTTCCTTTAGGATTGACTGATTTGTTCTCCTTTAGGATTGACTGATTTGTTCTCCTTGTCCAACTCAACATCCTTGCTAATCTTGATTACAAAATGTCCTTCTATGACAAAAATCTCTCAAGTTCTTCAGGGCTCATAAATTTTGTCGTTATGTAAAACTCCAAAGAAATCAAAAATATTTTACAGTCCAAGGGGCTCTCAAAAATCTTCTCCAACACTACAGTTCAGAAGCATCAATTCTTCAGCGTTCAACCTTCCTTATTGTCCAACTCTCACATTCACGCATGACTGCTGAAAAAACCATAACTTTGACTAGACTGACATTAATCAGCAAAGTAAGATCTCTGATTTTTAATACACAGCCTAGATTTGTCATAGTTTTTCTTCCAAGGAGCGTTTTTTAATTTTGTGGCTATAGTCTCCATCTGCATTGATTTTGGAACCCAAGAAAATAAAGTCTGTCACTGTTTCCATTGTTTCCCTATTTGCCCTGAAGTGACGGGACTGGATGCCATGATCTTTGTTTTTGAAATTAGATCTCTAGAAGGATAATGATACATTTCTGTCAGTGGAGTAGGAACACTTTCAGCAAAGGAGAAAATACACACACATTGCAGAGGCAGGGAAGCACGGTAATCGTGAGGCACAAGATGAAGTTCAGAGTGGCTAGAAATTAACCTGTGTTCATGATACTGTGAGGAGATGGGTGAGTGTAATGCAAAGACACTGGCTTGGCAAAGACATAGACTCAGCTACACTGCCAGCTTTGTCCAACTCAACATCCTTGCTAATCTTGATTACAAAATGTCCTTCTATGACAAAAATCTCTCAAGTTCTTCAGGGCTCATAAATTTTGTCGTTATGTAAAACTCCAAAGAAATCAAAAGTATTTTACACCCAAGCTCCAAAGCAAGACTCCTGTATGCTCTAGAAGAACCCAGATGGCGTAACCCTAGTTCTGTGCCCCATTACTCAAAGCCTCAGGTCCTACTAAATATCATTTGAAGATAGAGTAAGCAGTGATCAAGTTCATCTGGGACTGGGGTGTTCCTAGGGCTGTGCTATTTTTAGTGCAAAAATGAAAGTCCCAGGCAAACCAGGATGAGTTGGTTACTCTTTCTGCAGTCCAGTCAATGTGCCATGAACTCGTAAAGCAGAGACAAGGTTCATGGCAAATCATGGTGCATAGGACACATCAGTATATCTGTATAGAATGATTTTGAGATATAGCCATGCTTATTTCAATATTTTCATTAATTTTAACAGTACTGTTTGACTTCTTTTAATCAGGTCTGTGATGTCTGAGAAGCCTGATTCTGAGCTTAATATCATATTCTTCTATCTTTCTTTTCTTTTCCTCCCTATTTGATATATTTTCTTACATTTTAATTTCTACAAAGGAGACCTTTTGTGCATTATCATCAGCCTTCCTATTTATCTTTATCTTCGTGTATCCAAATTTTAAAGATATCTTAACTTTCATTTTTATTTTGAGGGATAAGTAGAAATGTGTCAATATATCATATCTTAAATTTTATTCTTATAGATGAGCTATTAGTTTATTTATTCAGTTCAAAGAAGTTAATATTCTATGAGATTATATATTAAGAAATTAGTTCCTTTTTAGGTGGGTTGGCATTTGTGTTATTTTGCCATTGCATCTAAGAATGAAACATGACATTACTTACATACAAACCTTGTTCTGTCTTTCAATAAGATTTAATAATTTCTTCCTTAATGGTGCTAACTTTCTTATTAATTTCTACATAGTTATAATTTTGCCTTTTGAGAAGAGAATGTTCCCCATTACTACTTATATCTGGTTCTTGCTAGCATAGACAAAAATTATTTTGGAATTGTACCTTATATCCATCTACTTTAAATAGTTTCTCTACTAATTATTTTTTTTAATTTGCTATCTTGTTTTCTCAGTATTTATTATTATATATTGTATAAAAACAAAGTTTTGCTTTTGTTCTGATCTTTATTTTTATTCACATAGTAACAATACCAGTGAGCATCTGCTTCCTATTCAGATTTTAATGGAAATGGCTTTAGTGTTTGCTTTAGAAAAGGTGTGTGTGTGCATGTATATTTGTATGTATGTGTACGTGTGTGCATGTGTGTGAGAGATGTCCCTGAGTTCAAAGGATTTGTCCTCTCTCGCTATTTTAATTTTTTTAAGTAAGAAATGGCTACTTAATTTTAGAAAACATTTTTTCATTTATTGAAATATTTGTATGACTTTTCTCCTTGAATTTTTCAGTGCTTTGAGTTTTGTATGCCTTTAATATGTTAGCTTCTAAATTATTTTTGCGTTCTCTCTGGTAGTATCTTATTGAAGATTAGTACATCTGTGTAGGCATATATCTATTTCTAAATACATCAAGATTCCTGCTCTATAATTTTTTTCTTTATGCTATCTTTATTTGGATCAGTTGTTCATTTCATTCATACTTTATAGAATGAATTGATGAGGTATTCATCTTTCCTAGTCTATAAAATTTTAATCATCTTTGTAATTGTAAGCTACTTAGAAGAATTCTAGACCTAGAACAAAAAATGTATCTTGCAGTAGTGCCTTTTGGGAGAGAAAGGAGTGGAATCCTTAATCACTTTGTCAGTATCATCTATAGTAACTAATCCACTGAAATTATCTGCTTTTCCTTTGGTAATTCTCATGCTTTAAAATGCTAGTATGTCATCGTTGTCTTCTATACTTTCAGATGTATTGCTATATTCAGATTCTCTCTCATTTTAAAATGTATTTATTTGCACCTTTATTTATCTGTTGCTGTGCTGGGTCTTTGTCGCTGCGTGCTGGCTTTCTCTGGTTGTGAAGAGTGGGAGCTGCTCTTCACTGCAGCGTACAGGCTTCTCATGGCAGTAACTTCTCTGGCTGCAGAGCAACCAGACTCTAGGGTGCAGGCTCAGTCGCTGTGGCACAGGGCCTTGGTCGCCTCATGGCATGTGCGATCTTCTCAGACCAGGGATTGAACCAATGTCCCTTGCGTTGCAAGGTAGATTCTTAACCACTGGACCCGTGAGGAAAGCCCCACATTTTCTTTTATAAAAACATAGTTTTTATTAGAGTTCAGTTGCTTTACAATGTCACATTAGTTTCTATTGTACAGCAAAATGAGTCAGCTACGTCAGCTACATCTCTCTTCCTTTTGGATTTCCTTCCCACTCAGGTTACCACAGGGCATTAAATAGAGTTCCTTGTGCCGTATAGTATATTCTCATTAGCTATCTATTAACAGTGTACATGTGTCAATCCCAATCTCCCAATTCCTCCAAATCACTTTCCCCTTGATATCCAGGTGCTTCTTCTCTGCATTTGTGTCCCTATTTCTGTTTTGCAAAGAAGATCATCTATACCACTTTTCGATTATATTACCCCATATATGCATTAATATGCAATATTTGTTTTTCTTTTTCTGACTTCACGCTGTATGACAATTTCTAGGTCTATCCATGTGTCTACAAATGACCCAATTTTGTTACTTTTTATGGCTGAGTAATATTCCATTGTATATATGTACCACATCTTTATTCATTCTTCTGCTGATGAACATTTAGGTAACTTCCATGTCCTAGCTGTGGTAAATAATGCTAATCACATTTTTCTTTTTAATCAAGAGACTAATCAAAGACTAATCGGACATCTGTAACTTGGAATTCATGGATGGCCATGATCTGATACATGATTAAGGACTATACAAAGTAGGGCTCAGGCTAAAACCAAAGGTAGACAAAACCAGGTAAACAATATTACCCAGAGGGGAATTATGCTTTCTTTATTTCCTCACAGCAGTTGTCCTTGGTAGAAGGCCGGCGTTAGTATGCATACCAGCACTTGACTTTCAAGCACTCTACTAGATTCTTACCAAATTTCTCACTTTTTACAGATGAGTCGGTCCCAAACCCCATTCTACTCTACGTCTCTCAGACAGTCACACATGTAAAATAGTCTTAACTCTTATGTTTAGAGAAACTAGAGGAAAGGCTATAGGAGTATAGGCTGGGTCAGCTCATGAAAGATCTTTAAATCATGATATATGCTGTTTGGATTTTAGTATGAGGGCAGTTAGAGTACAGAATTATATTAAGCATGAGTTTGCTTGATGAGACTGACTTCTTTAGATTATCTAGTTGCTTTCTCTTAAGGTGATAGCTAAGAGCACAAGTTTGGAGTTGACTGACCTTCCTACATTTATTAGCTTTATTTCTTTAAGCTTCAGTTTCCACATCTTTCTAATGAGGATACTATGTTTCATATAGGACATCTAAAATAATAAAATGATGAAGTATGTGTGGAATGCTGAATACACAGTAAGCAAACACTCAATAAATTGGTATAGTCAGTCATCATTGTGATCAATTATCTTCATCCTTGTCATCATTTCTATTTTCCTAATGTTAGAGACATATATGAATACAGTCTTGTTAGTGAGACATAGGGAATTCTCCTGAAGACTTCATAGGAGAGAGAACGAAGGGCATAGCTAGCTGGCTATCAGAGCTCAAGGTCTGTTCTACCAGCTGATGGAGACTGTTCAGTTTTTGGTTTTGCTTTGTTTCCCTTTTAATTATATTTGTTAAAAGGTCTCTGTCTTGCCTGTTGTAAATGCTGCATTCAAATCACTATCATTTCAGTTTTTCAGATAAAAAGGTTAATGGAATCAATAGAGATAAAGAAACTAAGCAAGATTTGGCATTACATTTTCTGAAACACAATCAGACCTCCTAGAATATGCAGATAACATCTGTTTCTAAAAGATGGCAGTTCTGTTCATCAGGGTAGCTCTCATTAGCAGCTGTAACAAATAAACCACCAATTCTATGGGTAAACATAATAACCCCCCCCCACTCATATTAGTTTTTTTAAAGATTTATTTATTTATTCATTTGGCTCCACTAGGTCTTAGCTGGAGCACCTGCAATTTTATTTTGGAATGCAGGATCTTTTAGCTGCGCACACACTATCTTTTAGTTGCAGCATATGGGATCTCGTTCTCTGACCAGGGATTGAACCCAGTCCCCCTGCACGGTAGTGCTGAATCTTAGACACTGGACCACCAGGGAAGCCCCCCACCAGTCTTCTGGGCAGCTCCCTTTTGGTGTGATGTGGGGGCAATGGCACCCGACTCCAGTACTCTTGCCTGGAAAATCCCATGGACGGAGGAGCCTGGTGGGCTGCAGTCCATGGGGTCACTAAGAGTCAGATACGACTGAGTGACTTCACTTTCACTTTTCACTTTCATGCATTGGAGAAGGAAATGGCAACCCACTCCAGTGTTCTTGCTTGGAGGATCCCAGGGACAGGGGAGCCTGGTGGGCTACCGTCTGTGGGTCACACAGAGTCAGACATGACTGAAGTGACTTAGCAGCAGCAGCAGGGGGATTATTTCTTCTATTCTGTTGCTCTGCTGTCTTAGATCTCTCACCTCCAGCTGTAAGGAAGAGGGATAGAATGTGTGGGGGGACACCCTGGCTCTTCACCCACTCAGTCGTAAAATGGCACGCTTCAATTCCAGTAACATTTCAGTGGTCAGATCTGAGTCACAAATCTGCAAATATCAGCTTGCTAATAACCCCACTCAGGCTTCTTGTGTGTTCAGGAGGTACAGAGGCAAGTTCATACCCATTTATATAAAAAGCAAGGAACAACTAAGGATTTAAGTCATAACATTCAAGTCCACAAATAATCATTGTTTTCACTGTAACAAAATTTAAAGAAAGAATTGTACGTCCTCATTGAAAACAGACTAAGTCAAGGTGATTATATTTACCATTACATTTTGTGCTCGTGTGTAGGAGGGGGGAAAAAAGGAACTGGGATAAATATATATGTGCTTAATAATGGAATGCTATTGACCTATTTTCACCTCAGGATTCCACTGGGAATTCTTAACTAAAATAACATGTATGCGTGTTAATTAAAATATGATTTTAATTAGTTAGAAACCTGATGCTTCACAACAATGATCGTTATCTATGTGAGTTTTTATTTTATTTAATCATCCATGTGATATCACTATTTCTACCTCTATGATATCAGCTGGCTCTTCTCAGTCTGTTTTCTATATCATCCTGTTGATATTTTGATAATTTCAATTTAAAAAACTATTTAATAATTGAAGTGTTATTGAATTGATTACCTTAAGGTAACATTTTGAATAGAAATCATACAATATAGTAATGTTTCTAACTTTTATAACATACATTCAGTAATATCAATTCAGTAATATCAAATAAATTAAAATATACTTCTGCTTTTCTAAACTCTTAAATAATAAAAAAAAAAGTTATTTTTGGAGAAATCATTTGTTATTTTAATTCCTCAGGTATGAGGTAACAGTTTAAAAGTTTACGTGATGAATAAAAGTTTACTAATCACTTTTTCATATATATGTAGCCTTTGGATAAGCAACTGATTGATGATATCTCATCTTTCAATCAGAAATTCATTTAGAGGAAGGAGAAAGCCTTTGTGAATGCTTGAGCTGAGACTGTCAGTGATATTATTTTGCATAATTATATTGTCTGTTGATTCATTTTCCATATTTCTTTGGATGAAGCTTCTCTGAATTGATTAAAACTTCCATTTTATAGTCTATTTGAATTCAGACTTTGCTTCAGATATTCTGCTTTGATTGGACATCCTGGTGCATCATTTCCCAAGGGCATTCATAAGGAAAAGGAAGAAGACAAGGAGGGAGATGTGGGTTTTCCATTCGTGTTGATCCCTGTACCATCTATTAGCTCTAGTAGTAGTTTAGACTCCTTGGTATGTATTGGGAGAGGGTTAGAGTCTTGTAACAGGTAAATGCTCTAAAGCTGAGAACCTCTTTGAGAGTTAATAAAATAGAATTAACTTCTGAAGCTCATGATTTCCCAGAATATCACTGGAAATTTCATCCACGTGAAAAGTAAGCTGCTAAAATTCTCTTAGCTGTAGACTTGTCTGCATTTTCCTCTTGAACATTCAGAAGTGGAATTTCTTCGCTCTTTACTCCTCCTGCTTGTTGCTCCTAAGATTATGAATGGCTCCAGACAGGAGCGCCAGTTTTCCACAGTAGGATCCATTGTGCTAAGTGTGTTAGACCATATCCCGATACTTCAGAATTATCACTGCTAAAGGAGAAAAATATGGGGATGACTTCTTTGTTGTGAGATGTCATCCTCTGAGTGCTCACAGTCTTCGTAACACAGCAGGAATACTCTCTGTCATCCAGAAAGAATACAAGATAAAAGCCACTTTCCTAATTTCTGCCTTCTTTCTTTCATTCCTGACTCAGGTATTGAGCCTTCTTGGTGCCAGCTTCTAGTGAGGCTCTGGAAATATAATAAAGAGCAACTCGCATCCTCTGGGCTAAGATGACTGTGATGCAGTGTGATGAGAAGACATAGGAAACACTGCTGGGAGCAAGGTGCCAGAAGATTTCACAGAAAGTCAGTGCCTCCCTAGGAGATGGTTCATAGAAAGCTGATAGGTCAGAAGTGGATGGTCATTTCAGACAGAGGAGGCATCATCAAGAGTCAAAACAACATAGAGTAACATGAGCATATGGGAAACCACAAATTGTGTGGAAATCCTGAGTGTAAAGTATTGGATAAAATACCAGGTAGGCAGAACATGTAGCCAGACCTTAAATACAGAGAACTCTTGTTCCTCTTTCTTTACATCTTTGGTCTTCTAGGCTTGCTACCCTGAGTGCATGGTAGGCTAATACTGGCTCTCAGTTGGTTGTTGACAGCCAGGAAATGACTCCATTGGGTCTAATTCCAGTAATCCAGCTACTGAGGCTTGTGAGTAGTTAATGCGAGTCAGGCTGCAAGCAGCTTTCTTGGGGTGCTCATCCTGGGGACCCAGGCCATAGTTCCTGTGGACTGTGGTTAACAGCCTTGCTCTCTTCCCTAGCCCCTCACCAAGAAAAACAAGCAAACAAAACACGCCTTATCTTCACGGAACTAGTGCTGTCCCCGCACCCGTGCCCAGGCTGCGCTTTCTGAAAGCAGGGGCCATAGGCTTGACTGAGCTATGTGGTCACCATGTTATCTCCCCATCCAGAAAGAGGAATGTTGGCACGCAAGGCACTCTCGAGTGGACCGCTGCCAGCCGTGTAGTAGATACCTATCAGCTTCACTATTTTCTGTCTGATTTTTTTACTTTTACTGGGTAGTGGTGCTCAGGCTCAGTAGGTTGGAGACCTTGGGGACATGTCTGTCCTCAATCCCAGGACACTAGGGAAGTCCTTGGCCTGGCTCCCTAAGGTGATTTGATTCCAGCCAAGGCAACGATGCCATTAACTCCTGATCCAGGACGGGGGCTCCCAGGACTGGGGAAGTATGGAACTCTTGTAATATCGAGTTGGAACTGTTGTAATATTAAGGCATTCCAGACCCGGGAGCCTAGGAGTCTGGATTTGTCTCAAAGAAAGCAAGCAAACAGAAAAATAAGAACAAACTGAAAACCATGACTTCAACTGATAGGTAATACAGTTCAAATTTTCAAAGCATGGGTTTGAGAGTAAGATCTAGGTTGGAATTCCTTTTGTTCTGCTACTTATCAGCAATGGAGTATATTTAGCAAGCCATTTAACTGGTGACTTAGTTTCTCATCCATAAAGGGAGTTTAATGTTTCTGTTATAAATAAATAACACATGTAAAGCTACTTATTGTAATGCCTAGTACTTAATAATCACCTAATCTTTATTATTTTTATTTTTATTTTCACGACTTGGTTTGTGATCTTAGGAAAAGATGGCAAGTATGTTTCTCTTGGCTTTTTTTTTTTTTTTGCTGTTTCTTTAATCTTTTTTATTATTTGTTTGTTAACCATTCAATAAATAACAATCATATTTTATTTAAAATTTTAAACATCTTATTTTGGGAGCATACATAATATGCTCAATATGGTAAATTCTCAGGAAAGAAAAAAGTATACATGTAAAAATGGAACATGGAATAGCATATGAATAATGTTAGGTGTTGGAACAGTTAAAGGAAACTTATCGTGTACATCTTAAAAAGTTCTGTGAAAAAGAAAAAAAGAAAGGTCTGGCAATAGAGTCTGAAACTAATGGTTTAAGAAAGTCTTAAACATGTAATTTCGTTTATAAAGTTATAAATTACCCACTTAGTGGGTAAGAAAAAAAAGGGAAAAAATACTTGAAAAGACTGGTATTTCTACCCCAAGTACTCTGATCAACTTAGATTTTAAAAGCAAAGACATTGTAGGAATAGTTGCATGAATGTTGTAGTTTTTTTCCTTATTATGATGTATTTTGATTTTACCAGAGAGCTAAGATGGATGCATTAACTTACCTGGTGCTGGATGTTAAATCAATGAAATGAAGAACTTTCTAAAGAAAGAAAAAATAAAACAGCTGCCTGAAAACATAATAGGCTTTATTAGCAGGAGATTTTTAGGTCGATATAAGATAATCACTCGAGATGGTATTTTGCCCTGCTGTGGTAACAAATTCTAGCATTTTCATGGCTTAACAGTAAGGCAGTTTATTTCTTTTTCACATAGAGTTGCTGTAGGCCTGGTGACTCTTTGCACCAAATATCCTATGAGCAGTTCCTGAAGGATTCATGCTATGCTCATCTCTGACTTCTTGAGTTACCTTTGCAAAGCAGAGGGAGATGGAGAAGGCCCACTAGCTCTTCATATCTCATACTGGAAATGAGACATTGCTTGCTGTCACATTCCTGTTTCCCAGGATTTATTGTTATAGTCTTATCCTACCTATAAGGTAGTCTTGGAAATATAGTCTTCCTATGATAAAGGGCGGAGAAGGCAATGACACCCCACTCCAGTACTCTTGCCTGGAAAATCCCATGGACAATGGAGCCTGGTGGGCTGCAGTCCATGGCGTCACTGAGAGTTGGACACAACTCAGTGACTTCACTTTCACTTTTCACTTTCATGCATTGGAGAAGAAAATGGCAACCCACTCCAGTGTTCTTGCCTGGAGAATCCCAGGGACAGCGGAGCCTGGTGGGCTGCCGTCTATGGGGTTGCACAGAGTCGGACACGACTGAAGTGACTTAGCAGCAGCAGCAGCATAGTAAAGGGAACACACAGCATTGTCTTGACCACACAAGGATCAATGTAATGCTTGGACTAAAGTACAGACCTGAATCTGGTGTCTGCAGTTCCAATGATTAATAATTGTGGTTTATGAAATTGACCTAACAAATGTTTACCTAACCAGTGCCTGCAGTAGGGGTGCTTAAATTGGAAAGGTGAAGGTGAAGTCGCTCAGTCGTGTCCGACTCTTTGCGACCCCGTGGACGGTAACCTACTAGGCTTCTCCGTCCGTGGGATTCTCCAGGCAAGAATGCTGGAGTGGATTGCCATTTCCTTCTCCAGTCTACACTAAATACAGTTAAACTTATATGTGTCTGTGTGTGTTGTATTATGTAAACATGCATTCCCAGAAATGTATGAGCAGCAGGATGCTTCTCTTGTAATTGTACTCTCTGTAGACAGGTAGTTACACTTGACATTTATCTTGCTTGCTCAAAGTCATCTCTATTAGTTCAGAAGGGAGATAATATATTGAGACAAATATATGAAAATCATTCTTCTGTGCATGATATCTCTACTTCTATCAATAATTCCAAATCTCCTGTTGCTATTGCTGGGACCTTAATCCTCCTTCCCTCTTAGTTGAATCATCCTAAATCCTGTTATTGTTAAGTCACTTCAGTCGTGTCCAACTCTGCGCAGGAAGATCCCTTGAAGAAGGGATCAGCTACCCACTCCAATATTCTTGGGCTTCTCTGGTGGCCCAGACAGTAAAGAATTCACCTGCAATGCAGAAGACCTGGGTTTGATCCCTGGATTGGAAAGATCCCCTGGAGTAAGGCAACCCACTCTAGTGTTCTTGCCTGGAGAATCCCCATGGACAGAGGTGTCTGGAAGGCCACAGTCTGTGTGGTCGCCAAGAGTCAGACATCATTGAGAGACTAAGTTACAGCACAATAAGACCCCATAGGCTTAAAGGAGGATGATGCTGGAAATGAAATTGGTGTATCATGGCACAAATGAATTTGAAGAGCTACAGCCATAGCTGGACACTTGAAGTATCAACTAGGAGAATTTAATGCCTTGGTCATGGGGGATTCTGGCATCATGTCTGAGAATGGATTAAGAAGGCAAAGGCATGGAAGAGATTACATTAGATTTGGACAATAGTTATTTGTCAACAGTTAAGGAGGTGTTTAATATTTTAATATTAGTATAAGCTACCTACCAGCTGAACATCAGCTTTAGTTAACTCATTGAAAACACTGAACACAGTATACAATCAGCCTAGGTTAGGTAATGCTGTGGTAGCAAATGATCCCGAATCACTAGGTGTTAACAAAATTTTCACCCACATAAAATCTGTGAAGAATTTCAGCTGACTCTCCATTCGCAATGCATAGACCTGGCTGGGGAAGGGAGCCTGAAAGTTTGTCCATCAGTTCTAAAACACTTTTCCCTGAAAGCGGCACCTCTTGCTTCTGCACATGGCTAGATGCCCAAAGCAAGTTGCATGGCCATACCTGTCTTCAAGGGATTGGAGAAGTGCAGTCTTTTTGTGTGCTCAGGAGAGATGAGTTGGGCATATTGGTTGGCATGGTAATGTCTTTCTACACACTCTTACACATTGCGAATTGCTCTAATAATTATTAAGGAGTATTCTGATCATTCCTTTTCTGTTCAAGTTATTTTATTGTCTCTACTCTTCCATTCATATAAACACCCAAACTCCTTATTGTCATTAATACCACTTATGATGTAAATCTTGTGTTTTTCTTTGTATCATCTATTTCTCTTAACTTTACTTTTGGTCAATACAAGCTGAATTATTTACTTTCCCTTTCTGTTTCTATATCTTTATACTATTACTTCAACCTAAATGCCTTTACACAGTCTTCACAGGTCATATGCCTTCTCATAATTATACCCATCAAGTTCAGAAGTTCTCAATTCCAGAAAAATAAACGACCCAATAAATGACCCAGGGGGATGGTATGGGGAGGGAGGAAGGAGGGGGTTTCAGGATGGGGAACACATGTATACCTGTGGCAGATTCATGTTGATGTATGGCAAAACCAATACAATATTGTAAAGTAATTAGCCTCACATTAAAATAAATAAATTTATATTTTAAAAAAGTTCTAAATTTCCATTCCCACTTTGAGTTTCCATAATAGCAATGTTCTATTAACTTTTGTAACACTATGAAGTTCAACATTATATTAACAGAATTTTGTCTTATTCTATCCAGAAAACTCTTTGAAGGTGGGGTCCATGCCTGATTCATCTCTGTAGCTCCTCTTCTGAGTGTCTTACTCACAGCAGTTCAATAAAAAGTGTTGAATTAATGGAGGAGACAGTCACTATATCAGAATGAGCATTGGACTAGTGATAAGAAATTCTGTCATTTACTTGCTGCCCAGTTACTAACAATATTACAATGAGCAAGTTGCTTCACCAGTTGGAACCACAGCTTCCGCATTTGCAAAATGAAGGTAATTGTAACTCCTTGTCTTTCAGTTTCTTAAAACATTAGGTCATAGTATGACATCACTTTGTATAAATTGTCCTCATTATTATATGTGGAAGTACAACTCTGATTTTAAATCTTCAACTGATCAATTTTTCAGCAGTATTTAATTGTGATTTACACCCTTTCTTCACAAAACATCGAGTTAGCCTTTGGATCTCAGGGATTTTGTGCTCTGGGTTTTTTGCTTACCTCTCCTTTATATGGTCATTGTATTTTGGAGTTTCTCAAAATTGGCTTTAGCCATCACTACCTTTCTCTCTCTGTGTTTCTCATTTTCTCACATATTATTCTATACTCTTTTGCTAGATGAGTTGTTTCTTACTGATGACATCAATTTCCATGTATCTACATATAACTCACAAATGTCTACTTTATGCTCAGATTTCTCATATGAGATATAGACCTTTAAATTCAGCTGCCTATTTGATATCTCCACTGGATTTGTCAACATATCTCAAGCACAACATTGCCAAAACCATACTGTTGATTCACATTTGCTCTCATAAATGTTGAGAGCAATAGGAAATAGCAACAGAAAATGGTATTTTCTGGAACTTATTTTTCAGCAAGAGGTATCACCATCTACTTAGTTTTCAATGTCAAAATCTGGGTTACCTTCTTCATCTGCAATATCAGCAAGTACTGGAATACTCCACACTCTTCTATAGCTATCTCTATTAACAGTATTTTGACAGAAAGCCCTGCCATGTCTCACAGGTTCCATAGAAATACTTCACTACGTGGTATTTCTATCCCTTGTAAATGTATTACCTCGACTACATTTTTTCAAACTGTATCTTATTGGTTGTTGCCAGCTTTGCTGTTCTTCACCATCTCCCAGAGCTTGCTCAAACTCATGTCCATTGAGTCGGTGATGCCATCCAACCATCTCATACTCTGTCATCCCCTTCTCCTGCCTTCAAACTTTCTCAGCATCAGGGTCTTTTCCCATGAGTTAGTTCTTTGCATCAGGTGGCCAAAATATTGGAGCTTCAGTATCAGTTCTTCTAATGAATAATCAGGATTTATTTCCTTTAGGATTGACAGGTTTGATCTGTTTGCAATCCAAGGGACTCTCAAGAGTCTTCTCCAACAACACAGTTCAAAAGCTTCAATTCTTCGGCTCTTAGAGCCTTCTTTATGGTCCACCTCTCACATCCGTACGTGACTACTGGAAAATCCATAGATTTGACTAGACAGACCTATGTTGGCAAATTGATGTCTCTGCTTTTTAATATGCTGTTTAGGTTTGTTATAGCTTTCCTTCCAGGAGCAAGTGTCTTTTAATTTCATGGCTGCAGTCACCATCTGCAGTGATTTTGGAGCCCAAGAAAATAAAGTTTGTCACAGTTTCTAGTGTTTCCCCATCTATTTGTCATGAAGTAATGGGACTGGATGCCATGAACTTAGTTTTCTGAATGTTGAGTTTTAAGCCACCTTTTCCACTCTCCACTTACATTCAGCATGAGGCTCTTTCAGTTCAGTTCAGTTGCTCAGTTGTATCCGACTCTTTGCGACCCCATGAATTGCAGCATGCCAGGCCTCCCTGTCCATCACCTACTCCCAGGGTTCACTCAAACTCATGTCCATCAAGTCAGAGATGCCATCCAGCCATCTCATCCTCTGTCGTTCCCTTCTCCTCCTGCCCCCAATCCCTCCCAATATCAGAGTCTTTTCCAGTGAGTCAACTCTTCACATGAGATGGCCAAAGTACTGGAGTTTCAGCTTCAGCATCATTCCTTCCAAAGAACACCCAGGACTGATCTCCTTTAGAATGGACTGGTTGGAGCATGAGGCTCTTTAGTCTTACTTTAAAAGGTCCCCATTGTTTCCAGATAAAGTTGAAGTCATTTAAGATGGTCTTCAAGAATTTGCATGATCTGCTCATCTCTGTTCCTCATAGTTATCTGTCTCTCTCTGTGACAGGGTCTCTTTCAGTGCCTACACGTTTCATCATGTATGTTTCATTTTTCACGTATGTCTTAAGAATTTTAGACAAATTTCCAACAATTTCCCTTTTCTGTGTTCAGAATAATCAGTGTAATTTTTTTCTTCATTTGTGGTTTTGTATGTAGCAAGCATTGTGTTCCTTATTTTCAAAGGTCATTCAATTTTTATAAAGTTATTATGAGGTAAGAACACTAAGGCTAAACTTAATTAAGTGACTTTCTCAAGGTTATTTGACTAGTAAATAGGTCATATTTACCAATGAATAAATGTTCAGTAGTAAATAATGAACATTTATTGTTCCTGCATCAATTGTAAAAATTGTATTCCTCTTGCCTGATATTTAGTATCGCCATGCAGATTGTCATTTCATTTTTACTCATACTTAGTTCATATATGCATCATGGATGCAATTAGAATTACTATATTCCCACCTTATGACTCACTTTGGCTATTCTGAGCTTTATATAAAGATCTAGTTGGTTCATTACCTTTCTGTTTGATGGCTTTCAAGCTGTGATTCAAAGGACTCTGTGGGTTTGAGATAATGCCTGGGCCATTGCCAAGATCAATATTTAAGAGGAACCATCTATCCTTACTTCTACCAGAGCAATAATCCATTAATTAATTTTAAATATTAATTATTTTTGGACAAGATTCTCATTTGTGGAAAAGTTTGTATTTCAAAAGATAAAACTTAAAAATAATAACAGCTGATGATTTAGACTGTCAGATAAGGACAACAAAATATAATTAGTAACATCAAGATTAATTATGATGATTAATTTTTGGAAATTGTATAGCATTTTGCCTTGTACATAGAAAATTCTTTAAAATTGTTTTATTTTGTGATTAAAGAATACTGTTTATATAGGTATGTGTGCATGTCGATGTGTATATGTGTGTGTTTGGATGGATAGGTACATCTGGATTTATGTTCTTACGCTTTTTTGAACTTCTTAAAGTGCATTTTGGTCTTTGGCTCAGATTATTATAATTGTTGCCATATATATATATATTTATATATATATATATAAAACACAGATCTATTAATATTTTCTTTATGGCTTCCAATATATACACAGACCAAGAAATTAGACAAAGAATTAAACAGAAAAAATAATTCAAATAATAAATAATTCTAGAAAAGAAATGCTTCATTGTACTCATGATTAAAGAGGTATAAAACAAAAGAACAAGAGATTTCTCATCTGCTCAGATTAGAAACAAATGTTTTATATAAATTTTTGAGAAATATTTATTATACATTATTCTTCAGACTGCAGATTAATATAGAATGGTGAAAGTGAAAGTTGCTCAGTTGTGTCCTACTCTTTGCGACCTCATAGACTATACAGTCAATGGAATTCTCCAGCCCAGAATAATGGAGTGGGTAGCCTTTCCCTTCTCCAGGGGATCATCCCAACCCAGTGATGGAACTGAGGTCTCCCGCATTGCAGGTGGATTCTTTAGCAGCTGAGCCACAAGGGAAGCCCAGAATAGAATAGAATTTTGAAGAATACATTAAAAATATCTGTCAAAATCTGTATATATTTCTTTGTATAAGCCATTGCCTGGTTATGAATTTATTTAGCAAATGTATATTCAAAAGCACATCGAGATACTTCTGTGTGGATTTCTGTTTTACTGCTCTTTGAACTACCAATAAAAAAAGTTGGAAAAATGCTAAATAAGCATTAGTAGAGGTATAGTTAGATTAAGTCATATAGATTTGGTCAATAAACAATATACAGATGGTCAGATAATTGAAATAAGAAAGTGTGAGTTCATGTAGAGATAACTAAGAAACAGGAATATAGGAAAAGCCCATGGTAAGTAACATGTGATCACTTTGTATAAATAAAACATACACATATTTATGTAAAAATACACATGAAATAATGATTCTTGAAGGATACATTATTAAAATATATTGAAAATGACTACCTTTTGGGCAGAAGAAGTTGAGGTGGAAAATAAGGGAAGAATAGCTTATTTTTTCACTTTGTAAATATCTTTATACTGTTTTAATTTTATTTTTTACTAAGTATAGGTGTTTTGTTTTTGTAAAATAATTTTTTAAACCCTGATATTAGTTATTTTGGGCTTCCCTGGTGGCTCAGAGGTTAAAGCATCTGCCTCCAATGCTGGAGACCCGGGTTCGATCCCTGGGTCGGGAAGATCCCCTGGAAAAGGAAATGGCAACCCACTCCAGTATTCTTGCCTGGAGAATCCCATGGATGGATCGCAAAGAGTCGGACACGACTGAGCGACTTCACCTCACCTCACCTCATTAGTTATTTTAATTCCTACTTTTTCATGAAAAAAAATTCTAAAGCTAAAGAGTTAAAATTCTCCCCTATTTTATAAAAGTGGATCCTAAACTTACACATATTTAGTATTATAAATATTCTTCACTTTTATTGAAATGTTACTCTCAGCATTTTTATTTTATTCCTTCCTGCAACTCACAAACTGGATACATCTTTACTAAGATGCTAATTCTGCTGTGAGGAAGTCTTTGGTATTTTAGAATTGTGTACTTAAAATTGAAGGCAGCCTTTTTCACGAAAGACTTTTCATGATTATAATATTATAATATTCTCTAAGGCTGATGGTTGGTTTTGGAGGTAGTTGACCTACTTATAGAACCTGAAAAGGAATAACTGTCCTCTCTTGTCTTTCTTTGTGATTTTTGTAGGATCTCTGCAGTAATAGTGCATATCTATACCCCTTCTAAATTCAGCATTATTTTTTCCACCACCCTTGACCTTTAAACAAAGTACCATGCTTTAAAATGGTAATCACTGCTTTAAGAACAAGTGACCAAGTGATACACAGCCAGAAATAAACTACAGAAATAAACTACTTAAATCCTGGAAAATGTTTCCTGTCCTTTGAAATTAAAGCACTCACTTAAATCAGAATCTGTTTCTTTCCACAAAGCATATATGTTTTGTTTGTATTTGTCCCAATTTCTCTTTTCTTTTATGTTTCCAGAAATTCTGATAAAAAGTCATGTAAAAATGTGAAATACCTGATCAGAGGAGTTGCTTGAGAAATGTCTCGGCTGAAACCACCACTTTGGTGTAAGTGCTAGCTGCTTAACAAGTCAAGGGTGTGAGGATCTATGAATAAAGAGAGAACATTTTGCCATGAATTATTCAGCTAACCATGGGATGCTGTTATCTCCACTCCAGTGGCTTTTAATTGCACATGTTAGAATTCTGCTTATCTGGCATTCAATTTGATGCCAAGGTGCCGCTTGTCCAAGCAGAGTGGGAGGTGGGAAATAAGGATCCCATCAGATAGGCAGCTGTCATTCAAGAATGCGTTAAGAATGTTTTTGTCACCAGAAAACTAGAAAATACACAGACATTGGCAATGGAAGGAGTTGAGAATATGTAACATGAAATTGTGTTTTTGTTTGATTTTGGTATATATTGCTGAATATTGAGTGTAAAGTAAACTTGTGTGTTTGCTACCTAAATCTGTTGTATCCCCTTTGCTAGAGACCCAAGATTGATCAATCCCTGGAGTAAAGATGACTCTTCACTCCTTAAGCCAGCCTCTCAGAGGACCTAGTATTCTGCCATTCTAAATGGAGCCTTGTGGCAATTTTGAGAAGTTGCTGGTTTTAATTTTTGAAAGTCTGTTTAAGATAGTCTTGTTAATCAAGCTAAATGATTTTCCAAAAACATTTTCCTCATCTCAGATTCCCAGAGGAGGTGTCTTTTGGCACCTGTGCTTTTCTCCCCACAACAATTTATGTACAAAATATCATTTAAAATATTTTGAGAAGATTTAATTTAGAACCTCTTTTTATATATATATCTCTCTGCATAATAGATGGCTTTTTTGTATTTCATATATCCATTTCCAGATTCAATTGCATATGCAACACACACTTTTAGTCACTTACCATCTGTTGTATACTGTGTGAAGTGTAGGGGATATTGAGTTTACAAAGATCCACAGATAAGTATCCTTACTTTATAAACAGCTCAAAGACTAGCGGAAAGATGGACAATATGCCTCTATAGTCCTGTGTGGTTGGCACACGCGAGCAGGTCATGCCAGACACAATGGCAGCACTATTGAGAATGCCAGTACCCAGGCTTCAGGGAAAATGGAGCAAGTGACAGAGAAGACCTCACTTGTGATGAAACTTGATGGATGCTCTTGCATTTGAAAAGCTCACAAAAGAGGAAAGGTAAGGCATTCCAGAGAGCAAAGCACAGATAAAGATTCAGAGCTCCGGCAGGCTTTGAGGTCTTGAGAGAATCGCAAGCCTTAAATGGCTTTGGGGGTGAAAAAGATGCATAAGTGAAGATGGCAAAGAGTAAGTACCGAGTGTACACAAGGTCAGGTACCAGATTATGAAGTGCTATGTGAAGTTGCTCAGTTGTGTCCGACTCTTTGCGACCCCATGGACTGTAGTCCACTAGGCTCCTCCGTCCGTGGGATTTTCCAGGCAAGAACACTGGCGTGGGTTGCCATTTCCTTCTCCAGGGGATCTTCCCAACGCAGAGATCGAATCCAGGTCTCCCACACTGCAGGCAGACTCTTTACCATCTGAGCCACCAGGAAAGCCCTGTGAAGTGCTGTGTATGTAGATATTATTCTGAGAGCCATTTGCAGACTTCTAAGCAGAAGTGATAGGATCAGATTTGATCAGATTTCTGATGGAGAAAAATTGTTCTGATGATTTTGTTCCTTCAGCAGTTGCTTTATGGGTTGGCACCTTAAAAACTTCATGTGAGCATTCCCTAAGGTGCCAGACCTAAAAGGAAATGCAGAAAAATAGAGAGTTTGAAGTCAAAAGAATCGGGTCTTCTTTCATGTTCTCTCATTTTTGCGGTATGTGCTCTCTGGCAAGGTGCTCCCTTCCTGTTAGATGTAAGTTCCATGTATATCAAGAGCCTAAAACAATTCCTCATGTATAGGTGACTCTCTGTAATGTTTATGGAATAAATGGATGGATTTCCGAGGCTCTGTGTTCTTTTTACTAAGGTGAAGAAGATTGAAATCTGTTCTGAGGGTCATTTGGGCGGTATGAAGAAAGCCACATGAATCTTACTTAAGTGTAAGAATACACTGTCCTCTTCAGGGAAAATATTACTGTTATTTGAACCAATATTGTGAGTCTAAGAAAACTATAGTGAGAGAGAAGCCATGAATCAGCTTTCAGGAAATTTCTTCTCCAGTGCTTTATTTTCTTGATGTTAATGGACTTTTCTTCATTGTTCTACTTTGCTGTATCATTTTTTCCCTACATTTTAAATGTCTTAGTTCACAGAGAGTCAGTCCCAGGCCTTTTTTTTTTTTTTACTTTGTGGTTTCCTATAAATAACTATCACATTAGAATTTCTAGTTGTAATACTTCTCCAGAGCTTAAGAATGACAATTCAGCTGTTTTCTGAGTTGAATTAAATTAAATTGGATTAAACTGAATTTTTATTCAAAAACTTATACAGGAATAGGAATAAGAACCAATGTTACATTCACAATAGTCTTTTAAAAACAAATATAGGATTTACTGTATAGTATGGCACCCCACTCCAGTACTCTTGCTGGAAAATCCCATGGACGGAGGAGCCTGGAAGGCTGCAGTCCACGGGGTTGTGAAGAGTCAGACATGACCGAGCAACTTCACTTTCACTTTTCACTTTCATACACTGGAGAAGGAAATGGCAACCCACTCCAGTGTTCTTGCCTGGAGCATCCCATTTTTTTTTTTTTTACTTTGTGGTTTCCTATAAATAACTATCACATTAGAATTTCTAGTTGTAATACTTCTCCAGAGCTTAAGAATGACAATTCAGCTGTTTTCTGAGTTGAATTAAATTAAATTGGATTAAACTGAGTTTTTATTCAAAAACTTATACAGGAATAGGAATAAGAACCAATGTTACATTCACAATAGTCTTTTAAAAACAAATATAGGATTTACTGTATAGTATGGCACCCCACTCCAGTACTCTTGCTGGAAAATCCCATGGACGGAGGAGCCTGGAAGGCTGCAGTCCACGGGGTTGTGAAGAGTCAGACATGACCGAGCAACTTCACTTTCACTTTTCACTTTCATACACTGGAGAAGGAAATGGCAACCCACTCCAGTGTTCTTGCCTGGAGCATCCCAGGGACGCTGGAGCCTGGTAGGCTGCTGTGTCTGGGGTCGCACAGAGTCAGACACGACTGAAGCGACTTAGCAGCAGCAGCAGCAGCAGCAGCATAGGGAACTTGGCTCAATATTCTGTAATAACCTAAATGGAAAAAGAATTTGAAAAAGAATGGATACTTGTCTGGGTATAGCAGAATCACTTTGCTGTATACCTGTAACTAACATATCCATTTTAATCAATTAGACTCCACGCCAATATAAAATTTTTAAAACTTGTAAAAAAGAAATTGATGTCATAGAAATCATTTTAAAATACAACTTAATCTAAGAGTTATACAGTCAAACATATCCACTAGAAGAATTTAGAAAAAGCCTTTGGAAGAAAAAGTGAAGTGAAATATAATATTAATACTTGGATACTATTTGTTTGAGAAGGAAAACTTTTTCATATCTGAAGTGTCCTCAAATTTAGGTGACAGTAATTAAGTTGAATTTTTAGGATAAGTTTAAAAAAAAAATCTTTCCATGATTTTGAACTAGGAGAACACTGGTAAATGGGAAGTGTTTCCTCTCAAAAGCCTCTCTCAAGGGGTTTCATCGATATTTGGGATGATGTTGTTCATTTAAGTGTTAATGTAATAGAAGAGCAATGATCTGGGGTCCTTTGCCTTTGCTGCATAAACTACATCTTAAGCATCTTTATTCTCATTAGTAAAAGATAAATATGCAACACTGATTTTGACCTAAGCTTTTGTTGTATCCGTAGCTTATTTTCCTCCACGATTTCTTGTTTGGACCTTTTCCCTCGTGGCTTTATTAAATTAGATAGTTTATTACAAAATTTCTTTGCCAAGCTTTTAAAAAACAGTAACAGTAAATTGATGACAGCAACCTATAGTGCCAGTCTCTATTTCCATGGCAACCATAATAAGCTCTACACATTCTCATAAAGAGGTAGAACCACTGCTACCATATAAACACAAACAAAGACCAATAAGGAATTAATGCACAAGCAAACAGTTATTACAGCAAAAGTGCTCAGGGCTGCAGTAGTCTTGCACTGAATCTTTAATTTCTTAACACAAACATTTTTTATATCCACTGTAAAATATAGGAAAAGCATAAACCAAATAACGATATAATTGTTGATTTAGAAATAAATGTTGCATGTTACTTAGTATACACTCTTATGAGAATGTTTTCTCTGAATAAAATTGGTATTTTAGTGTGGATGTCAGTGAATGTTTCTGTACAAGACCAAATAGAAAATATCTCAGGATTTGCAGGCCATATGGTCTTTGTTGTGACTAGTCATCATCAGTAAGACAAATGAATGTTGCTATGTTACAATAAAACTTTATTTTAAAAACAAGCAATGAGCTGGGATTGCCCCTAGTCTGTAGCTTTCAACATACTTTTAGGTAGTTGGAAATTTTTACATATCATTCAATTTCATTTTTACTCTAATGTAAAGTAAAGGTAATAATCATACTGTGGTTGCTCACTCGTGTCTGACTCTGCGACCCCATGGACTGTAGCCTGCCAGGCTCCTCTCTCCATGGAATTCTCCTGGCAAGAAAACTTAAGTGGGTTGCCATGCCCTTCTCCAGGGGATCTTCCCAACCCAGGTCTCCTGCCTTGCAGGTGGATTCTTTACTCTCTGAGTCACGAGGGAAGCCCAATATTCATTCTAAAGACGAGCAAATGGAGATTTGGAGAATTTAAATAGCCCAAGGTCAGTCTGAATTGGAACATGAACTCAGTCTCCCTCTTTCTAGAGCTGACTGCTAACCACTATTAACCATTACCTGATGATAATGACTAGCATAATAGGGGCTTAATGCAACAGCAGTATGCTAAACTGTTTGTGTCTATTACTTCATTTACCTTATAAGATTGCTGTGACATAGGTACCATTAGCATTCACTGTTGCAAATGAGAAATCCACACCTGGGAAATCTAAGAAAATCTTCTGAGGCGAACCAAAAAAGTAATTCTATTTCAAATTAGCTTATTCTATTTAATTCAACGACTGAAATAATAAAATCATTCTTTAAATGTGACCCCATTGACATCACAAATACATAAAGGACCATGATTGCTTAAAGAACTTCTGCATTCTGGTGGATGCTTCCAGATTTGCAATGCTTGTTTGTTAATCTGCAGTCTTACTTTGATTGTAACTTCGTTTCCATTCACTCTACTTTATGAGGAGTAATTTCATGAAGAGGCAAAAAGGGTGATTGTGGTGTGCAGTTAATTAGAATTTCTAATTAAAATTGTCCTAAAAACGGCAACCAATGCCAATAGAAGAGTAATTACTATTCTGTAAATTAAGGAAATTGCATAGTTCAAGACTTTTTTTTTTTTTCCTATTGGATTGAAAAATACCCAATTTCGATCAGCATACCATGAAGAAAAGTATTTACCTTGAATGAAAGTAAAATACACATGGCAGTATGGTTGAATTTAATCTGATCAAATATAATTCAGTTAAATCCGGGAGATTCTATAACTGATAATCTTGACTCTTTCTTGCTGCCGCTCACCCCTTTGATTCATTTTTAATTTTGTGACATAAATTTGATTATCTCAAATAAGGGTTCAGTAAACCTGAGGCTTTCACATTAGTATGCCTGTATGCAGGAGCACGTGTGTGTGTGGGTGTGTGTTTGTATGCATGTGTGTGCATGCACACCTGTGAGTGTGAGAGTGTGTGCTCCATGAAATATGGATGGGATTCTTAGCATGATGCCTGATACTTAAGTGTTCAACTCTTGCTTCTTCCTTATATTTTAGTGACAATTATTTCCCTCATAATCTGATTTCATAGGTCTAGGAAAGACTGGAAATTTACCTCATGGAGAGGAAGCATCTCTCAGGAGCATTTTCCTCCCTGATATTTAGTTCTAAGCCTTATGAACCCACTTGTTCATAAGATTTGTTGTTGTTGTTTTTAACCACTCTCCAGGTCATCTCAGGTGAGACAACCTCTTCTAACTCCTCTGTTCATGGAATTCTCCAGGCAAGAATCCTGGAGTGGATTACCATTTCCTTCTCCAGGAGATCTTCCCAACCCAGGGATTGAACCTGCCTGTCTTGCATTGCAGGCAGATTATTTACTGTCTGAGCTACCAGGAAAGTCCTCTACCTTCAAAACTAGTTTTAATAACATGAGCAACCTTCTGAGTTTCTGTCTCTGTTCCTTCTGTATTAGTGGATATGTTTAGAAAAATAATAATTTTGGAAAGAAATCCTTTGCCTTTACTTCATATCAGGCAAAATACTGGGTTAAGCTGTCTGTGAAAAGGAAGCTAAGCTCAGTGATAGAATATGAACATCATATTTATTTTTAAGCATGCTAAAACATATTTTCACTTTTAAAATTTAATATACTTTAGAGCAATTTTAGGTTTACAGAAACATTTAGCAGCAATTGCATAGTTCTGTATAATCTACCTCTGATACAAACACACTGGCTTCCCTCTCATTAGTATTTCAATTATTATTTGAAATATTATTAACTAGAGTCCATTATTTATATTAGGATTCAATCTTGATGCAGTACCATTCTATGGGCTTTGTAAAATGCATAATATGTCTACTTCTTCATACAACTTCCTTTCCCTCAACCCTCAACCATCACCGATCCTTTTGCTCTCTCTCTCGTTTTTTCCTTTTCTAGAATATCATATAATTCAAATTATGCACTATGTAGACTTTTCAGTGCTGCTGCTTTCAATCAGTGATAAGCATCTAAAATTCCTCCATGTCTTTTTTCCTCAAAATTAAATTTTTATTTAATTTTTTAAAATAAATTTATTTATTTTAATTGGAGACTAATTACTTTACAATATTGTCTTGGTTTTGGCATACATCGACATGCATCTGCCCTGGGTGTACTCGTGTTCCCCATCCTGAACCCCCGCCCACCTCCCTCCCCATACCGTCCCTCTGGGTCATCTGAGTGCACCAGTCCCGAGCACCCTGTATCATGCATCGAACCTGGACTGGCGATCTGTTTCACATATGATAATATACATGTTTCAATGCCATTCTCCCAAATCATCCCTGCCGCGCCTTCTCCTACAGAGTCCAAAAGACTGTTCTATACATCTGTGTTTCTTTTGCTGTCTCGCATACAGAGTTATTGTTACCATCTTTCTAAATTCCATATATATGCATTAGCATACTGTATTGGTGTTTTTCTTTCTGACTTACTTCACTCTGTATAATAGGCTCCGGTTTCATCCATCTCATTAGAACTGATTCGAATGCATTCTTTTTAATGGCTGAGTAATACTCCATTGTGTATATGTACCACAGCTTTCTTATCCATTCATCTGCTGATGGACATCTAGGTTGCTTCCATATCCTGGCTATTGTAAAGAGTGCTGTGATGAACATTGAGGTACACGTGTCTCTTTCAATTCTGGTTTCATTGGTGTGTATGCCCAGCAGTGGGGTTGCTATTTCCAGTTTTTAAAGGAAGCTCCACACTGTTCTCCATAGTGTCTGTACTAGTTTGCATTCTCACCAACAGTGTAAGAGGGTTCCCTTTTCTCCACACCCTCTCCAGCATTTATTGCTTATAAACTTTTGGATTGCAGCCATTCTGACTGGCGTGAAATGGTACCTTATTGTGGTTTTGATTTGCATTTCTCTGATAATGAGTGATGTTGAGCATCTTTTCATGTCTTTGTTAGCCATCTGTATGTCTTCTTTGGAGAAATGTCTGTTTAGTTCTTTGGCCCATTTTTTTATTGGGTCGTTTATTTTTCTGGAATTGAGCTGCAAGAGTCACTTGTATATTTTAGAGATTAGTTCTTTATCAGTTGCTTCATTTGCTATTGTTTTCTCCCATTCTGAAGGCTGTCTTTTCACCTTTCTTAGAGTTTCCTTTGTTGTGTAAAAGCTTTTAAGTTTAATTAGGTCCCATTTGTTTATTTTTGCTTTTATTTCCAATCTTTGGGGAAACAGGATCCTGCTGTGATTTATGTCAGAGAGTGTTTTGCCTATGTTCTCCTCTAGGAGTTTTATAGTTTCTGGTCTTACATTTAGATCTTTAATCCATTTTGAGTTTATTTTTGTGTATGGTGTTAGAAAGTGTTCTAGTTTCATTCTTTTACAAGTGGTTGACCAGTTTTTCCAGCACCACTTGTTAAAGAGATTGTCTTTACTCCATTGTATATTCTTGCCTCCTTTGTCAAAGATAAGGTGTCCATAGGTGCGTGGATTTATCTCTAGGCTTTCTATTTTGTTCCATTGATCCATATTTCTGTCTTTGTGCCATCACCATACTGTCTTGATAACTGTGGCTTTGTAGTAGAGCCTGAAGTCAGGCTGGTTGATTCTTCCAGTTCCATTCTTCTTTCTCAAGCTTGTTTTGGCTATTCGAGGTTTTTTGTATTTCCAGACAAATTGTGAAATTATTTGTTCTAGCTCTGTGAAAAATACCATTGGAAGCTTGATAGGGATTGCATTGAAAATATAGCTTGCTTTTGGTAGTATACTCATTTTCATTATATTGATTCTTCCAATCCATGAGCATGGTATATTTCTCCATCTATTCGTGTCCTCTTTGATTTCTTTCACCAGTGTTTTATAGTTTTTTATATATAGGTCTTTTGTTTCTTTAGGTAGATATATTCCAAAGTATTTTACTTTTTTCATTGCAATGGTAAATGGAATTGTTTCCTTAATTTCTCTTTCTGTTTTCTCATTGTTAGTGTATAGGAATGCAAGGGATTTCTGTGCGTTGATTTTATACCCTGCAACCATTGAGGATAATGTTTGCTGTGGGTTTGTCATATATAGCTTTTATTGAGTTATATTCCTTCTATTCCTGCTTTCTGGAGGGTTTTTATCATAAATGGATGTTGAATTTTGTCAAAGGATTTCTCTGCATCTGTTGAGATAATCATATGGCTTTTAGTTTTTAATTTGTTAATGTGGTATATTACATTGATTGATTTGTGGACATTGAAGAATCCTTGCATCCCTGGGATAAAGCCCACTTGGTCATGATATATGATCTTTTTAATGTGTTGTTAGATTCTGATTGCTAGAATTTTGTTAAGGATTTTTGCATCTATGTTCCTCAGTGATACTGGCCTATTGTTTTCTTTTTTTGTGGCATCTTTGTCAGGTTTTGGTATTAGGGTGATGGTGGCCTCATAGAATGAGTTTGGAAGTTTACCTTCCTCTGCAATTTTCTGGAAGAGTTTGAGTAGGATAGGTGTTAGCTCTTTAAATTTTTGGTAGAATTCAGCTATGAAGCCGTCTGAACCTGGGCCTTTGTTTGTTGGAAGATTTCTGATTACAGTTTCAATTTCCGTGTATGTGATTGGTCTGTTAAGATTTTGTACCTTCTTCCTGGTTCAGTTTTGGAAAGTTATACTTTTCTAAAAATTTCTTCCACGTTGTCCATTTTATTGGCATATAATTGCTGATAGCAGTCTCTTATGATCCTTTGTATTTCTGTGTTGTCTGTTGTGATCTCTCCATTTTCATTTCTAATTTTATTGATTTGATTTTTCTACCTTTGTTTTTTGATGTCTGGCTAATGGTTTGTCAATTTTATTTATTCTCTCAAAGAACCAGCTTTTGGCTTTGTTGATTTTTGCAATGGTCTCTTTTGTTTCTTTTGCATTTATTTCTGCCCTGTTTTTAAGATTTCTTTTATTCTACTAACCCTGGGGTTCTTCATTTCTTCCATTTCTAGTTGCTTTAGGTGTAGAGTTAGGTTATTTTTTTGACTTTTTTCTTGTTTCTTGAGGTGTGCCTGTATTGCTATGAACTTTCCCCTTAGCTCTGCTTTTATAGTGTCCCACAGGGTTTGGGTTGTTGTGTTTTCATTTTCATTTGTTTCTATGCATATTTTGATTTCTTTTTTTATTTCTTCTGTGATTTTTTGGTTATTCAGCAGCGTGTTGTTCAACCTCCATATGTTGGAATTTTTAATAGTTTTTCTCTTGTAATTGAGATCTAATCTTACTGCATTGTGGTCAGAAAAGATGCTTGGAATGATTTCAATTTTTTTGAATTTACCAAGGCTAGATTTATGGCCCAGGATGTGATCCATCCTGGAGAAGGTTCTGTGTGTGCTTGAGAAAAAGGTAAAATTCATTGTTTTTGGGTGAAATGTCCTATAGAGATCAATTAATTCTAACTGGTCTATTTATCATTTAAAGTTTGTGTTTTCTTGTTAATTTTCTGTTTAGTTGATCTATCCACAGATGTGAGTGGGGTACTAAAGTCTCCCACTATTATTATGTTATTCTTAATTTCCTCTTTCATATTTGTTAGCATTTGTCTTACATATTGCGGTGTTCCTATGTTGGGTGCATATATATTTATAATTGTTATATCTTCTTCTTGGATTGATCCTTTGATCATTATGTAGTGGCCTTCTTTGTCTCTTTTCACAGCCTTTGTTTTAAAGTCTATTTTATCAGATATGAGTATAGCTACTCCTGCTTTCTTTTGGTCTCTATTTGCATGGAATATCTTTTTCCAGCCCTTCACTTTCAGTCTGTATGTGTCCCTTGTTTCAAGGTGGGTCTCTTGTGGACAACATATATAGGGGTCTTGTTTTTGTATCCATTCAGCCAGTCTTTGTCTTTTGGTTGGGGCATTCAACCCATTTACATTTAAGGTCATTATTGGTAAGTATGATCCCTTTGACATTTACTTTACTGTTTTGGGTTCAAGTTTATACACCCTTTCTGTGTTTCCTGTCTAGAGAAGATCCTTTAGCATTTGTTGGAGAGCTGGTTTGATGATGCTGAATTCTGTCAGCTTTTGCTTGTCTGTAAAGGTTTTGATTTCTCCTTCATATTTGAATGAGATCCTTGCTGGGTACAGTAATCTGGGCTGTAGATTATTTTCTTTCATCACTTTAAGAATGTCCTGCCATTCCCTTCTGCCCTGAACAGTTTCTATTGAAAGATCAGCTGTTATCCTTATGGGAATCCCCTTATGTGTTATTTATTGTTTTTCCCTTGCTGCTTTTAATATTTGTTCTTTGTGTTTGATCTTTGTTAATTTATTAATATGTGTCTTGGGGTGTTTCACCTTGGGTTTATCCTGTTTGGGACCATCTGGGTTTCTTGGACTTGGGTGATTATTTCCTTCCCCATTTTAGGGAAGTTTTCAACTATTATCTCCTCAAGTATTTTCTCATGGTCTTTCTTTTTGTCTTCTTCTTCTTCTGGGACTCATATGATTCGAATGTTGGGGTGTTTGACATTGTCCCAGAGGTCTCTGAGGTTGGCCTCATTTATTTTCATTAGTTTTTCTTTTTTCTCTCTGTTTCATTTATTTCTGCCATTCTATCTTCTACCTCACTTATCCTATCTTCCGCCTCTGTTATTCTACTGTTGGTTCCCTCCAGAGTATTTTTGAACTCATTTATTGCATTATTCATTATATATTGACTCTTTTTAAATTTCTGCTGCTGCTAAGTCACTTTAGTCATTTCTGACTTTGTGCGACCCCATAGACAGCAACCCACTAGGCTCCTCTCTCCCTGGGATTCTCCAGGCAAGAATACTGGAGTTGGTTGCCATTTCCCTCTCCAATGCATGAAAGTAAAAAGTGAAAGTGAAGTTGCTCAGTCATGCCCAACTCTTAGCGACCCCATGGACTGCAGCCTACCAAGCTCCTCCGTCAATGGGATTTTCCAGACAAGAGTACTGGAGCAGGTTGCCATCCTTGTTAAACCTTTCTTGCATCTTCTCAATCCTTGTCTCCAGGCTATTTATCTGTACCTCCATTTTGTTTTCAAGATTTTGGATCATTTTCACTATCATTATTTGGAATTCTTTATCAGGTAGATTCCCTATCTCTTCCTCTTTTGTTTGGCTTGGTGGGCATTTATCCTGTTCCTTTGTCTGCTGGGTATTCCTCTACCTCTTCATCTTGTTTATATTGCTGTGTTTGGGGTGGCCTTTCTGTATTCTGGCAGTTGGTGGTTCCTCTTTATTGTGGAATTTCCTCGCTGTGGGTGGGGTTGAATGGGTGGCTTGTTAAGGTTTCCTGGTTAGGGAAGCTTGTGTCAGTGTTCTGGTGGGTGGATCTGGTTTTCTTCTCTCTGGAGAGCAATGAAGTGTCCAGTAATGAGTTATGAGCTGTCAGTGTGTTTGGTGTGACTTTGGGCAGCCTGTATATTGAAGCTCAGGGCTATGTTCCTGTGTTGCTGAAGAATTTGCATGGTATGTCTTGCTCTGGAACTTGTTGGCCCTCGGGTGGTTCTTGGTTTCAGTGTAGGTATGGAGGCGTTCGATGAGCTCCTACCAATTAACGTTCCCTGGAGTCAGTTCTCTGGTGTTCTCAGGATTTGGACTTAAGGCTCCTGCCTCTGGTTTTCAGTCTCATTTTTACAGTAGCCTCAAGGCTTCTCCATCTATACAGCACCATTTATAGAACATCTAAGTTAAAAATGAAAAGTTTCTCCACAGTGAGGGACACCCAGAGAGGTTCACAGAGTTACCTGGAGAAGAGGGAGGAGGGAGATAGAGGTGACCAGGATGAGACGAGGGGGAAACAGAAGAGGAGAGAGCAAGCTAGCCAGTAATCAGTTCCTTATGTGCGCCCCACATTCTGGACCACTCAGAGATGTTCACGGAGTTATACAGAGAAGAAAAGAGGGAGGAAGGAGACAGAGGTGGCCAGGAGGATAAAGCGGGGAATCAAAAGGAGAGCGACAGATCCAGCCAGTAATCAGTCTGGAACACACAAAAAGATTCAGAGTTGTGTAGAGAAGAGAACAGGGAGGGAGGAGATAGAGACGACCTGGTGGAGAAAAAGAGTCCAAAGAGGGAGAGAGCAGTCAAGCCAGTAATCTTGCTCCCAAGTAAAAGTGGGTACTGAAGACTGGGTTCTTAAAGGTACAAATACCAAAAAGCAAAGATTAAAAATCTAGAGTAGAGGTTGGATTTTCAAAAATATATGAAAGAAAACAAACGAACAAAAATCACAAAAATTATAAAAAATATATATATATGAAGTTTGCTTTAAAAAACTGGGGTCTTTTTTTTTTGCAAAGAAATAGGTTATAAAAATGAAAATTAAAGGAGTAATAGAGGATTTAAATACATAAATTTTTTTTAATTAAAGAATAATAGTAAAAATATATTTAGGACTTTCTCTGGAGATGTTGCAGACAGTGTGGGGTCAGTTCATTTTCAGATAGTTCCTTGATCGGGCTTATACTTCTCAAGATCTATAGGCCCCTTCCTATGTAGTCAATGCTAGCTATAGGGTTTTAATCTATTGCACCTGTCATTTCCAAGGCAGTTCCCTCTGTTTTAGCTTCTTCTGTTTGCTGGTCTCTTCAGTGTCTAATTTCCACCCTGACACAAGGGGTCAGTGATGGTCATTTTTTAAGGCTCACTTGTTCACTCATGCTGTGGGGAGGGAGGAACACTGCAAACAAACATCACTGGCGTCTGTGGGGAGTGCTTGCAGTGTCTCGGCCACACTGGCTTTGCCCCTGCTCACGGCATGTGTGCTTTCCCTGTCTACACTGCTTAGGCTCTAGGTTGCTCTGCCAGGAACTGTCTGAGGCCTGCCCTGGGTTGTATGCACTTCCCAGGTCTAAGCTGCTCAGGTTCAGGTACTCGGGTACTCCTCAGAGGTGCAGACTCGGTTGGGCCTGCGTTTTGTGCCCTTCCCAGGTCCAAGCAGCTCAGGTGACCAGGTCTTTGGCGAGTGCGTTCGCTGCAACTATCGCTTCCCCTGTCCCTGCTGCTCAGTTTTCTGGGTGTACAACTGGCGCACCTTCTCAGGTGGATGTCGACCGTCCAGAATCCCGTGAAGTCTTGGTTAGCAACAAAACCCACTTGCAGTTTGTTAGATACTCTCTGGGGCTGCGATTGCCCCCTTCCGGCTCTGGATGCCCTCACCTGCCTGTCTCCGGAGGGGCATGGGCTGGTCCGCAGCCAGCTAGCTCTGCTCAGTCCTTTGTTCTGTGAACGGACCTGGTGGTGTCTTAGGTTAGGGCTTTTCAGGTAGCTCTAGTCAGTCCTTTATTCTGTGAGCGGGCCTGACGGTGTCTTAGGTTAGGGCTTTTCGCAATGTAGCTATCCCACAGTCTGGTTTGCTGTCTCAAGTTAGTTCCCTCAGATTGCGCTTGGGGCATTCAGGCCTGGTCCTTACTCTAAGCAATGCAGCCCGCGCCTCCCTGCCCAGCCCCCGCTTGCTAGTGGCAGCTGCGGGCGTCTGCACTGCTTCTCCACCAGGAGTTACCATTGGGCTTGTAATCTCTGGGTTTTAATTATTTATTTATTTTTCCTCCTGGTTATGTTGCCCTCTGTGGTTCCAAGGGTTGCCACAGACTCGCCAGTGAGAGTGTTTCCTGGTGTTTGGAAACTTCTCTCTTTTTTAAGACTCCCTTCCTGGGACAGATCTCCGTCCCTACCTCTTTTGTCTCTCTTCCTATCTTTTATATTTTTTCCTACCTCCTTTCAAAGACAGTGGGCTGCTTTTCTAGGTGCCTGATGTCTTCTGCCGGCATTAAGAAGTTGTTTTGTGGAATTTACTCAGCGTTCAGATGTTGTTTTAGTGAATTAGTGGGGGAGAAATTGGTCTCCCCGTCCTATTCCTCCACCATCTTAGGACCGCCTCTGTGCATCTTTTTTAAGTCAACAGGACTGTTAGGGGAAGCACACTGATTCCCTCCATGTCTTTTTATAGTGTGGTAGCTCATTGCTTTCTATCACTAAATAATATTCAGTTATAATGATGTAGTACACTTTGTTCTTTCAGGGAGGAAGACATTTTCCTTTATCCTTAAGTTCTTCTGGCTGGACCAAGAATAAAATTGACATGAGACAGATTAACATGAGACAAATCAAACGGTTAATAACATATACATGGAAGTGAAAGTGAAAGTGAAGTCGCTCAGTCATGTCCGACTCTTTGCGACCCCGTGGACTGTAGCCTACCAGGTTTCTCTGTCCATGGGATTCTCTAGGCAAGAATACTGGAGTGGGTTGCCATTTCCTTCTCCAGGGGATCTTCCCGACCCGGGGATCGAACCTGGGTCTCCTGCATCAGAGGCAAACGGTTTAACCTCTGAGCCACCAGGGAAGCCCTGAGACCCAGGAAAATAGTAAATTGCCAAAATCAACTGAAACCCTTAACTTAAGTTTTAGTGAAGGACAAATGAAGATGTTGGAGATAGTTCTTTGGGACTTCAAAGGGGAGGAAGATGATTCATGTGAAAATGGAAAAAGCAAATGTTTGGGAAACAAATGTTAGTTGGATGCTCAGATACTATGGGACAGAGGATGGAATGGAGTCTCTATTCCCTGCAAGTCTCCAGCAGCACACCTGGTGTGGTTTCTTCATGGACATCCCTAGTGATTCCTCTATTCTGAGAATAAGCCCTTTATCTAAATTCTTTTCGGCAATCAAGCCAGAGGTGACAAGAAAAACTTCCTGAATCTTCTGTTTCTTAAAATCTAATCAGACTAGATTCTCATGCCAAAGAGAAATATTTGGGAGTAACTAATTTTGCTTTTCTATAGTTAACTGTTTATTATTTCACTTCACCTGTTGAAGAACGTCTTGGTTACTTCCAAGTTTTGACAGCTATGACTAAAGCTAAAGCAGACAGTTTATGTGCAAGTTTTTGTGTGGGCATGCATTTTCAACTCATTTGGGCTGAGAGCTAAACAGGTGAGTGTTGGGTCATATGATAAGGATATATATAGTTCTGTAAGAAATTACCAAGTGCTAGTCACTCAGTCGTGTCCAACTCCTTGCAACCCCATGACCTGTAGCCTGCCAGGCGCCTCCACCTAGGGGGTTTTCCAGACAAGAATACTGAAGTGGGTTACCATTTCCTTCTCTAGGGGATATTCCCAACCCAGGGATCGAACCTAGGTCTACTGCATTGGAGTCAGGCTCTTTACCACCTGAGCTCTTTACCAACTGACACCAAGCTGTCTCTTAAAACGGCTGTGCCATTTTGCATTTCTACCATCAATGAATGGAATTTCCTGTTGCTCCACAGGCTGGCCAGCATTTGATATTGACATTGCTTTGGATTTCATCCATTTAAATAGGTATAAATTGTATCTCATTGTTTTCATTTAATTCCCTAATGACATACAATGTTTAGGCTTCTCTGGTGGTTCAGATGGTAAAGATTTCACCTGCAATGTGGGAGACCTGGGTTCGATCCATGGGTTGGGAAGATCCCCTGGAGGGGGTCATGGCAACCCACTCCAGTGTTCTTGCCTGGAGAATCCCCATAAACAGAGGAGTCTGGTGAGCTACAGTCCATGTGGTCACAAAGAGTTGGACACGACTGAGCAGCTAAGCACAGTAAATATGATGTTTAGCATTTTCTCATATGCTATTTGTTATTTGCCTATCTCCCTTCAAGTGTCTGTTTAGATCTTTTTTCCACTTATTAATTAGGTTATTTGTTTTCTTATTGTTGAATGTTAAGGACTCTGTGTAGCCTGAATTCAAGTTTTGTTTTTGTTTTTTTCCTACTTTCTGGATTACCTTTTCTTTCCCATAGCAGTATCTTTCACAGAATTGAAGATGTACATAATTACATTTAAATGATAGGTCCTACTAATCAATTTTTCTTTCATGGATTGTACTTTTGATACTTTATATAAAAACTCATTGCCAAACACAAGGTCACTAAGATTTTTTCCTGTGTTATCTTCTAGAAGTTTATAGTTTTGTGTTTTATATCAGATCTGTTATTTATTTTGACCTAATTTTTGTGAAAGATGCAAGATCATCTGAATTCTTTCTTTTCTTTTTCTTTTTTTGGAGTGTGGATGTCCAGTTATTATAGCACATTTAAGTTCAGTTTTTATTTGCTACTTTATTTGTTGATATTTATAGTTTCAAATCAACATTTCCAAATTGAAAAGCACACAAGATGCCTATGTCTAAAGGTCTTTTCACCATATCCTCACTCCTAGGAATTTAGTATCCAGGCAATAGTTTGAAGGAATTTAGTATCCAGGCAATAGTTTGAAGGAATTTAGTATCCAGGCATTTGCCTGAACATTGACACTTGTCAGCAGAAATTTTTCTTTCCCAATCCTACTCCTTTGGGCTGCTATGAACAGGATGGAGTTGAGTGAAAGTACTTGAGTTCATGGATGGAAGAGCTTCATAATCTGGGTTCCATATCAGAAGAAAAATGGTAACTCAAAAGGAAGTCAAGGGCATACAGCTACATTGTAGCAGCTGCAGGAGATGATGAGCTTATCATGTGTAACGTGCTGTTTTCACAAAGTTGTGGGAGCTGTGTAAGCAAGTAGATATGGCTACAGCCTCTTCTTTATGGCTGCTGACCATTTCCTTCAAATGGTACAGCTCCATACACGCATTGTTATTTTTCCCAGTTAGATAGTCCTCAGAAATCTGCTCAATTTAAAAATCAGATGTTTGGGAAGAAATACTTGGCTATATTTCTAACAATTTCATCAAAGATAGTGCTGTTTTTAAAAATAGTTACAACATATACCTGCATCTGGACTATAAAGGGGTGCCAAAGAGAAAAAAAAATGTATCTATGTATATGGGTTATACACATATTGTACACTTATCAGTTCAGTCACTCAGTTGTGTCCAACTCTTTGCAACCCCATGGACTGCAGCATGCCAGGCTTCCCTGTCCATCACCAACTTCCAGAGCTTACTCAAACTCATATCCATCTAGTTGGTGATGCCATCCAACCATCTCATCCTGTCGTCCCTTCTCCTCCCTCAGTCTTTCCCAGCATCAGGGTCTTTTCGCATGAGTAAATTCTTCACATCAGATGGCCAAAGTCTTGGCGTTTCAGCTTCAGCATCAGTCCTTCCAGTGAATATTCAGGACTGATTTCCTTTAGGTTGGATCTCCTCTCAGTCCAAGGGACTCTCAAGAGTCATCTCCAACACCACAGTTCAAAAGCATCAATTCTTTGGCTTTCAGCTTTCTTTATAGTCCAACTCTCAAATCCATACATGACTACTGGAAAAACCATGACTTTGACTAGACAGACCTTTGTTGTATATAAGTGTTTTGCATTTATATATGCAAATATTTGTTCTTTCCTATCTTAGTAATATTTATGATAAAATAGCTGGCATTTATGTAGTATTAAGCTCAAAGTGCTTTTACGTTTAATAGTTTATTTAATCTAGTGGGGCAAAAGCTCCCTCTTTTAAATTAGCATCAAAACAGAAGTTTACTTTTGGAGTAGGAATTCAAATATTTGAACATATTTTTTACCTGGCAAGTCATTGTCTCCTCTACGACAGATAAGAAGCCATTAAATCTAGCCCAGCAGACTGAGAATTCAACAAATCAAATGGCAGATAAGGAAGTGCAATATCAATGGTATACCAAATTCTGAACTTAGCTGTTGTGGGGAAAGAAACATTTGAATGGGTTTAATGGGAATTTGTGTTTTTAAAGCAATTGTTCTACAAATACCTGGAAGAAAGAGGAGGACCAGTAGCCAAAATGGGTTGAGAAGACCTAGTACAACATCGATCATCAAGGCAGTACCTGAAATATCTGTGCTTATCAGTTTGACAAAATAATCAGTGGTAGGTGATATGAAAACATTTTGCTTTAGAACTTACTCCATTAAAAAAGATGGTACTCTTCAGTGACAATCTACATCCCAAATGAATTTTTCCTACCATTACCATCAATAATTCATTCCATGAGGGCACATCACTTTTCACCATGGAAAATTAACAGTGATGTGTGGGGCGCTGGCAAGAGAGGAAAGAAGCTGATATTTTATACTTTGGTCTTTTTAATTCTGTGTTTGTGTTTGACTGGATTTGTTCGAGTCTCAAGAATTTGGTCCCATGATTCTCATAACTGTTTGTAAGCCAAATGTCTTACAGTTTGGGTTCAGACACTCTGCTTATTATTTCTGTAAAAGCTTTATGTTCTGTCAAAAATGAAACATTGTATTATTCTTCCTATAGCATAGGACTCCTGAGTGGGCTTGCTTCAGGTTCACGGGCATGCTGCTCATACATCGCACAGGGCCTCATGCTCAGATAGCCTCAGATAGGTTTAGTGTTCTGCTCTCAATGTTTTGCCATTCTTAACAACTTTTGAACAAGAACCCCATTTTTTCGTTTTGCAGTGGGCCTCACAAATCATGTAACTGGTCTTGTAGGTTGGAATAAAAAGTTCAGTGACAAATAGACTAAGATTTCAATTTCTTCCCTGGATCTTATACCCGCATGAACTTGGACAAGCTAGCTGGCCTTAGAGAGCTTGTTCCATTTAATAATAAAATGGGGATGAAAACCATTTACTTCATAGAATTGTAATGATGATTGGATATAGTAAAACATGTAAAGAGCCTAACAAGGATAAGACAAATACAGCTTTAATCTCAGCAGCCAACTTCAGGCACTTGTCTAGAAGATGTGTGAGGGATGCTATTTAGGCTGAGCTACCCTGTTTAGGCTCAACAGGAAATACTCCAAGATTGAAGCACAGCTTGAATTCATGTGTAAATCATGTGACCCCAGTCTAACACAATGGCTGACTCTTGATAAGCATACAATAAACCTAAAACTTTATCCCTCTTTTGCTCCTGCTTCCTCTTAACCACTTTAAATCTGATAGCTTCTTCTTAACCTTTAGCCAGAAAAACTGAGGCTAAATTCCTTCTAGGCAATAGTTATCATGTGTGTCTAAATTAGGCTTCAAATTCTGAGTTGATGTTTAAAGAAAGCCTCACTTTGAAAGACCCAAGATTATACTTAGCAAACTCTAGTTTTCATTTGTATGAAATTACATATGTTTTATTTTCCAAAATTTTTGCTGATTATCAATATTCATGCCAGCCTCAATATTCATGATTTTTTTTAAGTTTATTTACTTAAGCCAACCCCTACGACCATAATTGAAACATAGGTTGTTTTGCTGGAGAAAGAAACTTGGCTCAGAGGAGTGTCTTTGCACACCATCTCTATAAAATACCAGCTATTCACTTGTAACAATATTTTTTAATGAATCATCTTTCTCTGCTATCATTGCCCTTCTTTGAAGCTGTCCTCTGTATGGAAGATGAACACACAGTGCTCTTTTTCCCTTTTCCTTTGGTAAGGTTTTTTTTTGTTGTTGTTGTTGTTTTAATTGAGGTGTAATTAACACATTTGTTTCAAGTGTGCAACATAATGGTTTGGTATTTGTGTATATTGTGAAACAATTACCGCAGTAAATCTAGTTTACATCTGTCACCATGCATAGTTACCAGCTTTATTTTCTTCTTGTGATGAAGACTTCTAAGATCTATTCTTAGCCACTTTCAAATACACGATACAATATTATTGACTGGGGACTCTGCCAAAACTGACATCTATTGCCATAATGTATCTCTGGTTAGTAATGTGTTAACTGTAGTCACTATGCTGTATGTGACATCCCTGTAACTTATAACTGGAGTCTTGTACCTTTAAGATATAAGGATCAGGGGACTCATCACATAGTTATAAAAGACCATGCAATATCAAGATGTACTAGGTTTACTAGGGGCTCTCATTCCCAGAGAAGCAGTCTGATCTCCCGAAGACATTCCTCCATTCAAGCTTCCTCATATTTAGTTATTGTTGTCAGTACTATCGGCCAAGAATCGGATGCATGCTTGGTTCTGCTCTTCACAACTCACTATTTCCAGCCTTCATGTTGTAAAAGGGGCCCACCTCCACTACCCCTTATCCCAGGGCTTCCTTAGTACCCTGGTCTTTTCCACACACAGCTTGGACAACAATCTTCATCCAGAAACCATGTGTGAGTTTCCCAAATTTAGGTGAAAAATGGTGAACAAAGTCCAGTCCAACATGGCATGCATTAATTATGAGGTTAGTACACCTCTTCATTAGGATGCTGAGCACACACCTGGGAAAAACAAGTACAAACTCAAACCTGAGGAAATGGCGCAAATTGAAGGTGCGTCACCCAATTAGGGATTGAGGCATTGCCAGCTGCCTTCTCCACCAGATGTTCATTTAGGCACATGGAGTTGCTACTGGGGAGGCATTTCTCTCGTTTTGATTCTCATAATGAACCTATTGAAACATCAGGTGGGGAGCTTTCCAGGTGTGAGATCACATTGTTGCTGAAGGACTAGTAATGAGGGACAATTCTCCTTGATTTACATATTTATATAATGTGCTATTAGAACCTTTGGCTAAAGACACCCCTCTGTGTCTGAGAAAAAAAAAATGTATTAACTTGATGGACAAAGGGTTTTAATTTTCCCTTCATTTAAATGGAAGCTATATACCAGCTCCATAAGCCTGGAAACACTTTCAACCAGGTAGCTGAGAGACCATTATTTTCAGCACTGACACTACCTCGGGATTCACTTTTTCATATATTGTAGGTTTGCAGTTTTTCATTGACTGGGGTAATTGGCAATTCCACTGAGCGAACCTTAAAAAATCTGTTTTGCTCCTTAACTATAACATAATATAAAATCAGTATCAAATTTCTGTTTTGCAGCCGTTGAAGTGGCTTATTTCCAGAAATGTTTAGAGAGTATAACAGTTTGCATCCAGATGTAGTTGCAGAACAGTCACTGAAAAATGCTTGTTTTCTTGCATATAATTCCAGCCTTCCACCTGTGTTAATTGCTAGTGACATTTTAGGTTGTTTTTCAATATTTTCATGAGAACTGAAGCTTTACCAAGAGTATTATTGTATCTCTCACCCAAGTGAATGCCAACTAGTGATGTCTATGCTGATCTGTGAAGGAAATCTGTCCTCCAGTGGAAGGAATAGTAATGAGGTGAGGTATTTAATTGTAGGCTCTAGCGGCACTTAAGAGGGATCATCAGGAGTCTTGTAAGTATGAATCATGACCCTTGAGTGGGCATGTGCATAGAAAGCGTTCATGTTTCTGTATCTGAGCACATCAACGTTTGCGGGTAACTTCTTATGAGACAGCGCCTCCCTGGTGGCTCAGAGGTGAAAGCGTCTGCCTGCAATGAGGGAGACCTGGGTTCAATCCCTGGGTTGGGAAGATCCCCTGGAGAAGGATGTGGCAACCCACTCCAGTATTCTTGCCTGGAGAATCCCATGGACGGAGGAGCCTTGTGGGCTACAGTCCATGGGGTCGCAAAGAGTCGGGCACGACTGAGCGACTTCACTTTCACTTTCTTATGAGACATGCCGGAACTTAAGCTGTGAGTCAGTGAGTCACCAGAAGAAGCTAAGAGAGCTCCATCTGGAGCTGAGGGATGAATCCCGCAGCCTGAAGGATACCAAAGAGGGAAGTCACAGATTTACTGGCTACTCAGAATGTGGTCCCTGGACCCACGGCATTGACATCTACTCAGAGCTTGCTAGAAAAGTAGGAGCTCGCTCTCTACCCCAGTCTTATTGATTAATTTAACAGTCTGCCTAGGTGGTTTGCACAGTGCAAAACTCTGTTCACAAGGGATTATGGTATGTCTTTGCTCAAACTGGACTGGAGTGGAGCACCAGCTGGCTAGCCTGGGGCACCTGGGATTTTGGTACTGTTGATGTTCAGTACCAGCTAGGGGCCAGGTTGGTGTTTCACTTGGACTTTGGACTGAGAAGTTTTAATGAGTTGTTAAGGGGTTGGGAGAGTCAGTGTCAGAGAAAGAGGTCCCACACCGGGTAGGGGCCACACAAAGGCTAGGAACCCAGTCAGGCTGTAGTCTCCCAGAATGAGAATCTGGGCAGTGGCACAGCCCAAAATGTGTGATTCAAAAGTGATCAAGGCATCAAAATAAAAGTGGCTTCAAGACTAAAGCTACATAGTCTGAGTTAGGGCTAGAGGATGCCTGGGTTCACCTGAACCTGCATTTTCAGCCATGGAGACCACATTATAGACTTTTCTCACTGGGGAAAGGGCTGGGATTACAGCCTGGGTGATGGGTTTTCATGAGTCATGAAAGCTCAGCTGGCTGCCGCCAGTGCTTCAGACTGTTCAGCCTTGGGTGGTGGAACGTGGTGCATGCAACCCAAGAAACAGTAGCTCCAAAATATAAATAGAAATAAAAATAATTGCTCCCAGTTATTAGCACTTTGTAGAGAATACGCTTCCCACCCTGCCATTTTCATAAATTAAGTGGACAAAATGGTGCAAAATATTTTAAAATGAAGTCCAAGTTGGCAGAATCCCATGATAAACATTTATAATTTTAATAAGATCTAAACTATGGTAACAACCAAAAAGTTAGCAAAGCCTAAAGTCAGTAAACTCAATTCTATCCAAAGTCACATCCTGAGCAATTGTATTAATCAGTGTTCTTAAGAGTGTTCTAATGCTCTGTGTCTTTCGTTCCTTTAAATAAGCCAAAGTCTTAGTACTATTGACTTTCATTGATTATATCATTTCCTTAAACCCTTTCACCCACACTATGGGGTAAATATTCTTAGCCTCACATTTCAACTGAGACTTATGGAGATTAAGGGACTTTCCCAAGGCCATAACATCTTCAGTAAAACTCAGCTTTTTCAAAAAATTTTCTAAAGGTTTTCCAGAACACTATCATTTCTTAAGAATTCCAAATGTTATTATGAAGACATGTGTGAGGTAATAGATGTTTAAATCAGGAACATTCCTTTTACTAGTTACTTTTCCATTTAATCACTTATATCGTACAGGTCATAGGAACCTGTAGATAAAAATAGAGTGATAGAAATGGTCAAAAAAACTGCTTCTCCAGCTTTGATCCCATCTGCCTTTCTCCAGTGCTAAACAGGTATTCCGGGGGCATACTAGAGGACTTATCCATGGCACTCTATGATTAAATTCTATTCACTGCTATGGACTCTGTGACTTTCCTCTCCTTTTATGCTCTGGTTTTCTGTGCTCACTATGTGACTTAATAAGGATAGACAAAACTGTGGGAATAGATACACCCATGTATTTAATGGCTTAATAATATATGAGATTAGTTATTTCCCCATAAAAATTCAAAGAGGTTCCAGATAAAGCAGAGGGCAGGGAAAACAGGGACCCTTGTCACACAATTGTTCAGGGGTTCCGAATGATGGCCGCTCTGCCATTTTGAGCATCTGATCGTTAAGGTCTCTGGAAGATCATCAGCCCAACCAGTGAAAAGGAGGGGAAAGTAGTGGCTGAGCACGTTTAGGGCGCTTTCCAGCGGCCAGTCGGGGAATTACATGGATGACGCCGCCTCACTTCATATTGGCTAGAACTCAGTCACATGCAAACCAAATTGCTAGGCAGGCACAGCAATATGGTCCATCTTGTTTCCAGCAAAGGAGGAACTAGATATTTTGTATCTGACTTTAGTTTTTATTTATTTTTATTGGAGTATAACTGATTTATAATGTGTTACATTCTGCTGTACAGCAAAGTTAATCAGTTATACACACACACATAGGCACCCACACATACATATGTCCACTCTTTTTTAGATTCTATTCCTTATTCATTACAGAGTATCAAGTTCCCTTTGCTGTATAGTAGGTCCTTATTAGTTATCTATTTATATATAGCAGTATGCTTATGTCAGTCTTTATATCCCAATTTATCCTCCCCTCTGCCCTCCTGGTAACTATAAGATTGTTCGCTGTTGTTGCTCAATATCTGCTTTGTAAATAAGTCCACTTGTACCATTGTTTTATATTTCACGCATAACCAATATCTTGTGATATTTGTCTTTCTTTGTCTTTACTCAGTATGAAAATCTCTAGATCCATTCATGTTGCTGCAAATCGCATTATTTTGTTGTTTTTGCTGCTGCTAAGTCACTTCAGTCGTGTCTGACTCTGTGTGACCCCATAGACGGCAGCCCACCAGGCTCCCCCATCCCTGGGACTCTCCAGGCAAGAACACTGGAGTGGGTTGCCATTTCCTTCTCCAATGCATGAAAGTGAAGTTGCTCAGTCTTATCTGACTCTTAGCGACCCCATGGACTGCAGCCTACCAGGCTCCTCCATCCATAGGATTCTCCAGGCAAGAGTACTGGAGTGGGGTGCCATTGTCTTTTGAATAATATGCCATTGTATATATTAATATGTATACCAGTCTTTATCCATTCCTCTGTTAATGAATATTTATGTTGCTCCCATGTCCTGGCTATTGTAAACAGTGCTGCAATGAACATTGAAATACATGTGTCTTTTTGGATTATGGTTTTCTCTGGATATATGCCAAGGAGTGGGATTCCTGGATCATATGGTAACTCTGTTATTAGTCTTTTGAGGAACCTCTATACTGTTCTCCATAGTGGCTGTGCCAAGTTACAGCATTTTTGATGAGCTGGTGTTCTCTCTGATGCTTTCAGTATCCAATTGGAAGCAGTGGTACCAAAATCTAGCAAAGGCAGTCACTGATACTGCTCATTCCCACAAGACAGCATCCACCGCCAACAGTGACCTGGGCAAGACTGTGATGCCCAGTGCCAGTGACAAGATGATCTTCACACAGCTCATCAGACAGTGCCAATAAACCTTCACCATATCCAGCTGAACTTTGGGCGATTGAAGAAAACAGGTCTTTGAACTCACACTGCTCTTACTGAACACCCCTGGCCTATGTACATATCTGAATGTATAAATGTTGGGGGGTGAGGTTTGGTCTAAAGAAAGAGGTTTAAGGATAGAAATGTACTCTGTGCTGTATTCTAGCTCATCCTTTCCATCTACTGCTGAGATTTAGTGGGTTTGGCTCAGACTTAAACACTTGCTTAATAACTTCTAGCCATTTGAAGAGCTTGGGGCCAGTGGGACAGACTGATGCATACACAAAAAATTGCAAAGCTAAATTTCAATTTTCTATTCTTATTTTTTTTCTATTCCCTCACGTCTTGTTTTCTTGAATTCTGCCAAGTCTGTCTCTTCTGTCTCTTAGTTGCACAGTCTAAGCTTGGATCCTACTGTTAGGGTAAAGATCAAGCTAGTTACAAAGAGTGGAAGAGGAGTAACTGAACACCATGAGGAAAGCACCCTGCTGAAAGGCCGGTAAAAGTTTGTTTCCCAGTGAGACATGGGCCAGAAACCTTGCTGTTGATCTTACTGGATGGGATCCCTGTTGGCCAAATATATGCCAACGAGGATTTGGTTGATTCTGACAAACTCATATTGTTTATAATCTGAGCTTATAATATTAGATATGTCACATAGGATAGCAGAAATGTCACAGTCAGTATTTGCATTTAGTAACAACGTCTATGGGGTCAGAGTCAGACACGACTGAAGCGACTTAGCAGCAGCAGCAGCAGCCCTTTATTTATAAAGAGAAACATTCTGTGATGAAAATATTTATAGGGTCACAACTGGGCTCAAGTTAATATTAATCACACTTCCTGAGTGACCTTGAATGGATTAATTAACATTTCTAGGCTCAGTCTTCATGATTTAATATATGTAAAGCATTTAGCATACTAGTCCATTATGATCACTATTATTATTGACTCTCAGTGATTTGAAAAAATTGATGGATAGATACTTCCAAGGGAACTTCCGTTTTTGTCTTCTTTCCCATATATCATTAGATGCCACTAAATAATATATATAATTACATATTGAGTATTTTCTAATTCATGTAATCATTTTATGAACAGGACTGTAATAGGACTGTACAACTCTCTTAAGTTTCTCCTGCTGATGGGTCTACCCTGAAAGTTATAAAACTTTTTCATTTCTAAGTCATTTAGATATTTAAATCATATTTTTTTAAGATTTTAGAAAATCTACTTTCTTAGAATAGATGATTTTCATTCCAGAACTAGTTTTTGTTTTATGTCAGATTCAGTACACCTTTGATTTATGCTCAGGTTGTTTTCTGAGGCTTTAAAGAATCACAGCTGGGTGGGAAAATGACTCTTGGCAAACTGATTTTCCAACTAAGAAACCCAAAGTGATGGATTGCTAGAATAATAGCCATAATATATGCTGAGAATATGAAGGAAATACATGATTCCTTCAAGATGAATTTGAGTTTGTAAGAAGCAAGTCTGTGTTTTATTAACTTTCTACATACAAGTAAAGTTAATCTATAACACCATCTCTACTTGAATTCATGGTAGCCAAGTGTAGCCAAAGGAGTTTCCAAGGTAAGTCATTCAACTCCACAGTAATCCAAGTCTACGCCCCAACCACTAATGCCAAAGAAGCTGAAGCTGACTGTATGAAAGCCTACAAGACCTCCTAGAACTAACACCAAAAAAAAAAAAAAAAAGATATTCTTTTCATCCTAGGAGGAAGTCAAGAGAAGATACATGGAAGAACAAGCTAGTATGGCCTTGGAATATAAAATGAAGTAGGGCAAAGGGTAACAGAGTTTTGTCAAGAAACACACTGGTCATAGCAAAGGCCCTTTTCCAGCAGTGCAAGATGACACATGTTCATCACCAGAAGGGCAGTACCAAAATCAGATCAATTATGTGTTTTGCAGCTGAAGATGGAGAAGCCCTGTACAGTAAAGAAAAACAAGATTTGGAGCTGACAGTGGCTCAGATCATGCACTTCTTATTGCAAAACTCAGATTTAAATTGATGAAGGTAAGGTAAACCATGAGGCCATTCAGGTATGACCTAAATCAAATCTCTTATGATTATACAGTGGAGGTGATTAACATATTCAAGAGATAAGATCTGGTAGACAGTGCCTGAAGAACTATGGACAGATGTTTGTAACATTTTTTCAGGAAGCAGTGACCAAAACCATCTCAAAGTAAAAGAAATGCAAGAAGACAAAGTGGTTTTCTAAGGAGGCTTTACAAATAACTGAGGAAAGAGAAGAAGCAGAAAGCAAGGAAAAAAGGGAAAGATACACCCAACTAAATGATGCTAAAGCTGAAACTCCAGTACTTTGGCCAGGTCATGCGAAGAGTTGACTCATTGGAAAAGACTCTGATGCTGGGAGGGATTGGGGGCAGGAGGAGAAGGGGATGACCGAGGATGAGATGGCTGGATGGCATCACTGACTCGATGGACGTGAGTCTGAGTGAACTCCAAGAGATGGTGATGGACAGGGAGGCCTGGCGTGCTGCAATTCATGGGGTCGCAAAGAGTCGGACATGACCGAGCGACTGAACTGAACAGAAGCAGAAGAAATTAAGAAGAGGTGGCAAGAATGCACAGAAGAACTAAACAGGAAAGGTCTTAATGACCTGGATAACCATGATGTTGTGCTCAGCCACTCACCTAGAGCCAGACAGCCTGAAGTGTGAGATCAAGTGAGCCTTAGAAAGCATCACTACAAACAAAGCTAGTGGAGGTGACAGAATTCCAGCTGAGCTATTTAAAATCCTAAAAGATGATGTTGTTAAAGTGCTGCACTCAATATGTCAACAAATTTGGAAAGGTCATTGGTGGCCACAAGACTGGAAAAGATCAGTTTTCATTCCAATCCTAAAAAAGAAGAGCAGCAAAGAATGTTCCGTCCGACTACCATATAGGTGTCCTGATTTCACATGCTAGTGAAGTTACATTAACCATACTTCAAGCTAGGCTTCAACAGGCCATGAGCTGAAAAATTCCAGATGTACAAGCTTAGTTTAAAAGAGGCAGAGGAAATCAGAGATCAAACTTTCAACACTCATTGGATCATAGAGAAAGCAAGGGAGTTCCAAGAAAACATCTACTTTTCCTTTATTGACTATGCTAATGCTTTTGCTGTGTGGATCACAAAGTGCTGTGGAAAATTCTGAAAGAAATAAGTGTATAAGACCACCTTACCTGTCTCTGAAGAAATTGTATGCAGATAAAGAAGCAACAATTAGAACTGGACATGGAACAATGGCCTGGTTCAAAATTGGGAAAGGAGTATGTCAAGGCTGTATATTATTACCCTGCTTAATTTCTATGCAGAGCACATCATGTGAAATACCAGGATGGATGAATAACAAGCTGGAATCAACATTGCTGGGAGAAATATCAACAACCTCAGATATGCAAACGATAGCACTCTAATGGCAGAAAGTGAAGAAGAACTAAAGAGCCTCTTGATGTAGGTGAAAGAGGAGAATGAAAAAGCTGGTTTCAAAGTCAACATTAAAAAAAAAAAACTAAGATCATGACATATGGTCCCATCACTTCATGGCAAATAAAAGAGGGAAAAGTGGAAGCAGTGACAGCTTTTATTTTCTTGGGTTCCAAAATCACTGCAGATGGTAACTGCAGCCATGAAATTAAGACATTTACTCTTTGGAAGGAAAACTATGACAAACCTAGAGAGCATATTAAAAAGCAGAGACATCACTTTGCTGACAAAGATCTGTATAGTTAAAGCTTTCAATTCTTCAGAGTCTCCTGGACTACAAAGAGATCAAACCAGTCACTCCAAAAGGAAATCAACCCTAAATATTCTTTGGAAGGACTGATGCTGAAGCTCCAATACTTTGGCCTCCTGATGCAAGGAGCCAACTCACTGGAAAAGATCCTGATGCTGGGAAAGATTGAAGTCAGGAGGAGAAGGGGATGACCAAGTTTAAGATGATTAGATAGCATCACTTACTCACTGGACATGAGTTCGAGTAAACTCCAGGAGATAGTGAAGGACAGGGAAGCCTGGCATGATGCATTCCATGGAGTCACAAAGAGTTGGACATGACTCACTGACTGAATAACAATAAAATATCTAAGAAATGTCATAGTAGCAAGGCCTTTATGTTCCTCAGTAAAGTATTGTTCCCATAACATATCTTATAATTATTGAGGTACAAAAATGTCTCAAATTTAGTTTTAAAATTTTATGATGTTTTGTGAGCTGTATCTGGGCTTCCCAGGTGGCTTGGTGGTAAAGAATCCACCTGCCAGTACAGGAGATGTGGGTTCAATCCCTGGGTCAACAAGATTTCCTGTAGGAGGAAATGGCAACCTGCTCCAGTGTTTTTGTCTGAAAATTCCATGGACAGAGGAGCATCACAGGCTCCAGTCCCTAGGCTGGCCAAGAGTCAAACATGCCTGAGCACACACCCATATCCGTATTAGACGTATCTAGTTCTAGTAGTCAAATATTTCTAATGTCAATGGTTATTTTGTATGTTTCTCATGTATAGGTCATGACTTACAACTCCAAAAAAGAGCATACCAGCTATTATGTTAACCTCTTCAAATTAATTAGGGTAACTTCCACATCTTTCTGAGCTGTGTACACATGTACACATATGTACATATACACAGGATACATACATACATATATATTTAATCCCATTTTATAGATGGAGCAAAGGTTATATTGTGAATTATATTGTATGTGATTTGGTGAAGTTAGACAGCAAATCCAGGATATCTACCTTCGGAACCTGAGCTCTGGATCTTGATGTTGCCCCACCTCTATTGGCAGCTATGATGTGCACAGATTATGTACATCTTGTATTATTTCTCTTTCAATAAGAGTGGTAAAACAGTTTCAAGTTAAAATTATATCAGTGAGGCACACAAATGTGAGGTATAACAGTTAGAAGAGGCTCTCGTGCATTAAAGACTAGCTCAGTCTTCTTAGAGCATGGCAGAAAGAGTCCTCTTCAGAAAAATGGGTATATAATTGAAGTCATCTTCATCATCAACAACATCATGTGTTCCATAAAGGTTCAAAATATTTTCTAGGTATAGAAATAATATAAAAAATGGCAATTTGATTCTATGTGGTTGTCTGCCTCAGTCTTGTGTTTAGTGATAAAGAAAATTATTCTTGTTCAGAAATGCCAGAGCCTTTACCCTTGAGGTGATAATAAAGCACTTACTAAATTGGAGTGTGGTGCATATGAGCAAGTCTTTAAGGAGACTTGAACTTAATCCTAAAATTTTAATAATGCACAACATCTAATCTTCTTAGGCTGAGGGCGGGGCCCAGTTCCTCTGGGTTAGCAAGATTTTCCATGTCAAATAGGGTCTTCTCTATATAGAGAAGAGCTGTAAGGCAAAGTGTTAATCAAGGAGCCTTGGAATGCAGGTGAATAGAGAGCAAATTCAGCAACAAAGTCATTATAATAGAAGGCTGAAAAGAATGAACCTGAAATCAACCAGACCAGAAGACAGGCTAGTCTGTAACAGATATGCATAATAAAGTCAGAATAGATCAGGAAAAAGAAATGCAAAAAGGCAAAATGGTTGTCTGAGGAGGCCTTAGGAATAGCTGAGAAAAGGAGAAAAGCATTAAAGGCAAAGGAGAAAAGGAAAGATATATCCATTTGAATGCAGTTTCAAAGAATAGCAATGAGATAAGAAAGCCTTTCTCAGTGATCAGTGCAAAGAAATAGAGGAAAACAATAGAATGGGAAAGGCTAGAGATCTCATCAAGAAAATTAGAGATACCAAGGGAACATTTCATGCAAATTTGGGCACAATAAAGGACAGAAATGGTGTGGACCTAACAGAAGCAGAAGATATTAAGAAGAAGTGCAAGAATGCACAGAAAACTGTACAAAAAAGATCTTCAGGACCCAGATAATCACAGTGGTGTGATCACTCACCTACAGCCAGACATCCTGAAATGCAAAGTCAAGTGGGCAAGGAAGCATCACTACAAACAAAATTAGTGGAAGTGATGGAATTCCAGTTGATCCATTTCAAACCCTAAAAGATGATGCTGTGAAAGTACTGCACTCAATATGTCAGCAAATTTGGAAAACTCAGCAGTGGCCACGGGACTGGAAAAGGTCAGTCTTCATTCCAATCCCAAAGAAAGGCAATGCCAAAGAATGCTCAAACTACCTCACATTGCACCCATCTCACACGCTAGTCAAGTAATGCTCAAAATTCTCCAAGCCAGGCTTTCGCAATGCGTGAACCGTGAACTCCCTGATGTTCAAGTTGGCTTTAGAAAAGGCAGAGGAACCAGAGATCAAATTGCCAACATCTGCTGGATCATAGAAAAAGCAAGAGAGTTCCAGAAAAACATCTATTTCTGCTTTATTGACTATGCCAAAGCCTTTGACTGTGTGGATCACAACAAACTGTGGAAAATTCTGAAAGAGATGGGAATACCAGACCAGCTGACCTGCCTCCTGAGAAATCTGTGTGCAGGTCAAGAAGCAATAGTTAGTGTTGTAGCCATCCGTTCCGGGAAACAAACTCACTCAGAAGGACAATGCAGATAGTGGAGTGCAGTTTATTCACCTGCGGGCCCAAGGCAGAGTCTCCGCTTAGCCAAGGACCCCGACAAGTTTTTGTGAAAACCTTATATATATACCCTAAGTGTACTTGCTCAAAGCCACCTCCCCAAATTCCTTGAAACTAGTCTGGAAAAGGTAAAAGAATGATACAATCAAAGTTAACCTATGATTCATGTGTCACAAGATTAGATAAACAGCAGACATTTATCAATAGGACTGTGGTCATATCCCGATAAACATAATCGAATTTATGACTTTGTTCTGTTACAGAGATAATTAGCATATTCTTTTAGGCAACGGAGAGTCCAAGTCCTGAGGCTCTTTTATCCAGGGGAGTCTGGTTTCCCATTGGTATGCCATTTCTATAGACACCGGGTACAAAGTTCAGAGTCCATTGGGTGTAGTCCATTGGGTGACCATGCGTATAGCCTAATATTCACAGCCTGGCCAGGATGGAGCCCAGCTCTGTCTGTTTCCTCCTTCAATGGGACCTGTCACCAGACAAATGTCTTACCTCATGTGGTATGTACCTACACATATGCTTAGCAAAGAATTCATAAGCCATCTATCTGTATATAATCAATAATTTACTGAAAATTTGTTTCACACTTAAGATACAAAGAATTATCACAGGATGAAGTTTGTCAGTAAAAATATTTGTATATAAAGCGGCGGTGACCATGTGTGCCCCTAATGTTTGCAGCCTGGCTTAAGATGGAGTCCAGCTCTGTTTCCTCCTTCATTAGAACTGGACACGAAACAACACACTGATTCCAAATCAGGAAAGGAGTATGCCAAGGCTGTATGTTGTCCCCCTGCTTATTTAACTTATATGCAAAATACATCATGAGAAATGCTGGGCTGGATGAAGCACAAGCTGGAAAGAAGATTCAGTTCAGTTCAGTCGCTCAGTCGTGTCCGACTCTTTAGACACCATGAATCGCAGCACGCCAGGCCTCCCTGTCCATCACCAACTCCCAGAGTTCACTCAAATTCACATCCATCGAGTCGGTGATGCCATCCAGCCATCTCATCCTCTGTCGTCCCCTTCTCCTCCTGCCCCCAATCCCTCCCAGCATCAGAGTCTTTTCCAATGAGTCAACCCTTAGCATGAGGTGGCCAAAGTAGTGGTTTCAGCTTTAGCATCGTTCCCTCCAAAGAACACACAGAGCTGATCTCCTTTAGAATGGACTGGTTGGATGTCCTTGCAGTCCAAGGGACTCTCATGAGTCTTCTCCAACACCACAGTTCAAAAGCGTCAATTCTTCGGTGCTCAGCTTTCTTCACAGTCCAACTCTCATATCCATACAAGACCACTGGAAAAACCATAGCCTTGATTAGACGGATCTTTGTTGGCAAAGTAATGTCTCTGCTTTTCAATATGCTATCTAGGTTGGTCATAACAAGATTGCTGGGAGAAATATCAGTAACCTCAGATATGCAGATGACACATTTATGGCAGAAAGCAAAGAAGAACTAATGACCCTCTTGAAAGTGAAAGAGGAGAGTGAAAAAGGTGGCTTAAAATTCAGCATTCAGTAAACTAAGATCATGGCATCTGGTCCCATTACTTCATGGCTAATAGATGGGGAAACAATGGAAACAGTGAGACTTTCTTTTGGGGGTCTCCAAAGTCATTGCAGATTGTGACTGCAGCCATGAAATTAAAAGACAATTGCTCCTTGGAAGAAAGGTTATGACCAACTTAGACAGCATATTAAAAACAGAGACATTACTTTGCCAGCAAAGTAGTCAAACTGTGTAGTCAAAGTCTGTGTAGTCAAACTTTGGTTTCTCCACTAGTCATTTATGGATGTGAGAGCTGGACTATAAAGAAAGCTGAGCGCCAAAGAATTGATGCTTTTGAACTGTGGTGTTGCAGAAGACTTGAGAGTCCCTTGGACTGCAGGGAGATCCAATCAGTCCATCCTAAAGGAAATCAGTCCTGAATATTCATTGGAAGGACTGGTTCTGAAGCTGAAACTCCAATACCTTGGCCACCTGATACGAAGAACTGACTCATTGGAAAAGACCCTGATCCTGGGAAAGATTGAAGGCAGGAGAAGGGGACAACAGAGGATGAGATGGTTGGCTGGCATCACCGACTCAATGGACATGAGTTTGAGTCAGCTTGGGAGTTGGTGATGGACAGGGAAGTCTGGTGTGCTGCAGTCCATGGGGTCGCAAAGAGCTGGACAAGACTGAGTGACTGAACTGAACTGAGGTCAGGATTATCCTTGTTAAGTAACCACACATCCTTTTATCAAGATTATGTTCTCTCACCAGGTCAACTCAGTTAAGTTCAATTAAAGGGTATTAAAGAGGCACGCCACCTTCATTCAGGTAGAATCTAGATAGTAAAGGAGAAAATGGTTGAAATTTTGGACAATAATATTAACAAGGGTCAAGACTGGGAGGTGGAGTTTCTAGAGGACTTTCACCAGATTTTCAAAGCACTGTAAAGATCAGGTATAGGAGAGTCATTTATTATATGCCCAATAGTGGTTATCATCACATTTTGTGTTTGTATCATGTACATGTTGGTCATCTTATTAAAGGTAATTTGTGGAATGTAGGCTACGAGCCTCCTCTGTCCATGGGTTCTCCAGACAAGAATACTGGATTGGGTAGCCATTCCCTTCTCCAGAGAATCTTCCTATACTGAACCCAAGTCTCCTGCCTTGCAGGCAGGTTCTTCACTGTCTGAGTCCCCAGGGAAGCCCCTAATATAAACGTAGACATGTTCTACAGTAGTTAGAAAACCTTTTGTTCTGTGGCTTAGAAGAGAGAATGCTCTTCAAAATACATGATTTGCTGTACTTTATGGTGAGCAGAATAAATACCTTCTTTTGAAAGAAAGAAGGTATTTCTTTCTTTTGAAAATACCTTCGTTTGAGCAGAACTTTGGCTGCATTATTTTGTCCCAGTTCATTAGTGGTTTCCAAAGAAGTGTTCCTAATTGCTTGTCCAAGAACTGTTGAAGCCAATAGTTTCTGCTTGTGTCTGCTGGTCACTTCAACTCTTCCGGTAGAAGATCTAAAGGTTTCCTACATCTCTTTCCCTCCCAGTGTCCCCAGCCCTGTGATCTAAACTCATTGAGATCCATGCATACAAAGTACAGAAAGATCCAATTTGAGAAACATTTAAAATAATTTTTTCCACATATTTCAGATATTCTTTCCTTCTGCAAGCCTTTCCTATGTCTAGCTAGATTGCTGGATCCTAGTTACACAGTTTTCCTCAGTTCCTGGATCTATGAAAAATACATTTTATCTACCTGTGGCCCGGAGAACTTCTTGGATCCATCTGTGTTCTTACTTTCTGGTCTCATCTGCTTTTGCCTTTGGACCCTATAATGGTCAGATGTCTTCCATAACAGAAGAATAATTATATGTAAGAGATACTCAGTTTACTTTTCATGACTCCAGAGTTTATTGAGTAGCTGCTCTAGGGAAAGAAAGAAAAAAATGCTTTCATTTGTGGGTTATTAATTGCATTTTAATACTATCTTACCATAAATACTTTAATAATACTTACTTTGTAGAAGGAACTTATTAAATACTTAGCAAATTAACAAATGAATGAATGAGTAACTGAACAATATTCAGATTATCCTTATGTTTAAATACCTGTGATTTCCTTGGGTTCCTACACTTGATTAAAATAAGCATGCTTGCCTGCAAAATGAATCTTCTGCTACCTCCCAGAGAATCCTGTACAATTGGTAAGAGGCTAAGACCCTATTATCACAGGGTCAGGAGCCCCATAACCAAAATACTACTGTTCTCCATTTAGTGCTTCAAATTGAGGAAGTTAGACCAGAGTAGAATTGAAATGGAAGACTAAAGGGCCACGTGCTTTGGGGGAGATTCATGATTGGCAGTTGCATCATGGTGGGTATTACTGAGCAAAAAAGATGAAGATTTTGGTGAGGCAGGAAGAGGTGTCTGTCTGATGTCTGTTCCTCGAGGTGGGAGGGGAAGGTTTGACTTCTTCATGATGACTGGGCTCATTTTAGTCAGGAAAAGTCGGTTGGATGAAAAATTCAAGCCCCGGGGTAACGCACTCAAGTAGTCCCTGGAGAGGATGTGAGTTGGACAACTTATTTAACTACAGTCCACACAGAACAAAAGGAAGAAATTTAGGAGTTTGATTTTAATCTATTAAAGGTGTCCAGCCCACATATCTTCTTCCTGCCTCTCCTCATAAATACATAAATACATACCCTCCTCGGGGATATGAGATAGATAATCAGAGAACAGAGGTTGGTTTATTGCAGTGCAAATCTGACTGTGTCTTCAAGAAAGCAGTGGCAGCAGTCCAGAGGAAGAGACTGCGAAAGTCAAAATACAAATATAGTCAGTGATTTCAAATTCCTTTTTTCCCTCCCTTCAGTTATGTTTCTGACTCCCAAGGAAGGCTTTGTGGTGTCTTAACTAGCTATTGAATTTATTGTGTACACTTCCTGGCATTCTTCCCTCCCATGGCTCTTTCTGACATCAGAACAGTATCATCTTTCAGCACTTTTGGCTTTGTTTCTGAGCGTGATTTTCTTCCTTTCCCCCTCCTTACCCTATAGGTCTTAACAAAATAATTTCCGGCATTCAGTTTAGAGTCTTAATTTAAAGTGATGAAAGGGACTGCCCCCAAACCTTAAGCAACCCTAAAGAAACAGTGAGACCTACGAAAGTGTGTTCTTTTCTATGTATATGTTTGTGTGTGTGATGAATGGTAAGGGAAATCTAGAAACAGGTTGAGTAGGAAGGGATTTGGCAATATGCATGAGACTAGTGTGAGAAGATAAATTGAAGGTCATAATAGATTTCTAACAATTTCCAAGTCGTGTATTCGAATAAATGCAGGCTTACAGAGGAAATAATGGAGAACTTTCCTGTGGCTGTTAAAATGTTTTATGTATTTCTTTCACTAAATGAGAAGGCAGATTAACTTTTTGGGCTTCCCTGTGGCTCAGAAAGCAAAGAATCTGCCTGCAGTGTGGGAGATCAGTGTTCTATCCCTGGGTTGGGAAGATCCCCTGGAAAAGGGAATGGCAACCTATTCCAGTATTCTTGCCAGGAGAACTCCATGGACAGAGGACCCATGTGAGCTACAGTCTATGGGGTTGCAAAGAGTCATACATTACTGAGCGACTTTGAGAGAGAGAGATTAGCTTTTAAACTTTTTTTTGGTGGGGGAGGGTAGGATTATGAAGAAGTTCATATACATGTGAAAAGTTTTGCTGTGAAATAAGTGATTGCGTGTCTTTTCTACTCAAGACCATGGAGAGGGGCTGCAACAGAACCACTCTGCGTGAATGTCCTTGTTTGATATTTGTCCTCTGTGTTTAGGAGCTGTGGGGAAATTTGTCTGACTTACCCTTGAGAAGGCTGAACATACCCTGACCCCAGTATACAGGGCTGATTGCAAATGGAAAAGTCACTGTATGTAATCAATTCTGATGATAGATTGAAGGTTAAAGTCCCATGCCAGAAGTAAATCTTGGCATAGGTTTTATCAGCCTGGGATTATTTTTAAGAAATTATATTTATGAAAGAGATTGTGTTAGGCTAATGAAATTCCAGCAGTAAAATGCTAAGAAATGAATACCAGAGGAAGAGATTTTGGGGCGACCAGGAGAAGCAGCTGAAGATGAGGAAATGTCCATGTCATGGAAGAATGGTCAGAGAGGAGTCAGCCAGAATACCTCCAAAGACTTAGGAAAGTTCCTACAGAAGAGATGAGACAGTTTTGAAACTTCTTGGCAGTAACTGCCAAGCACATGATTCTCTACTGTCTGCAACTTACCCAGCCGCTCTTCTTGCCTTTCAAACTCTGGTAGTGTCAGAATGATAAAGGCAGTTGCCATGAGGAGATGCTGAGCAAGAGTAAATGATGACAGGGAGTAAAGGATAGGTTGAATGTATGAGCAAGGTATTTCATGGATTCAGTATAGCTTCATTATTGATTAGATGTGAGTGATATAAGAGGAACAGGGTAGGGGCAACACACAGATGTCTGTTTGGGTCCACTGGGTAGATGTTGTTTCTGCCCAAGTCACTAAGAGAATAGTTTTGGTGGGATGATAATGCATTCCATTTGAATCTGGTAAGTTTGATCTGCTCCCCGAGTTTGTGGTGGACAGGGAAGCCTGGCGTGCTATAGTGCATGGGATTGCAAAGAGGCAGACATGACTGAATGAACTGACTGACTGACTGAAGTTTGATCTATTGGAAGGAGATATCCAACAGGATAGAAAATCTGCCCTACTGATAACCATTTTAAGAATCAATGATAGGTACTTTCCTGGCAGTCCAGTAGTTAAGACTCCACTGTTAAATACCACAGGAGGCACGGATTTGATTCCTGGTTGGGGCACCAAGATCCTGCATGCCATGCAGCATGGCCAAAAAAAAAAAAAAAATTGAGTCAATGATAATTGAAAACTATTCCAGTGAATTAAATCATCTGGAGAGACAATCAACAGTGAACAAAGAAAAGACTCTGCCTGAACCTTGTGGAAAGCCTCTGTTTAAGGTATGGGCAGAAGAATAGAATAGAATGCCTATTTATTTACATTATCACAAGTTATATATATATATATATATATATATATATATATATCAGATAAAGTTTTGGGCTCCTAGGCAAATTATAGGTGGCAGGTTTCTTCATAAAATATATCCTTAATCAACTGTTTCATGTACTTTGCTACTAAAATGTTCTTCTTCTACTTTTTATCTCATCATGTGCTCTTCAAAACTACTTGCTTTAATCTATGACAGTGACCTTACAATGCACTTTATAATGCATGTACCTTGATGATAAGGTGTGATTTGTAGTCTTTCTAGGCTTGCACATGAATCTCCCAAGAGCCATGCTGTGTTAACACAGTGGTCTGAATCATTAAGATTGAAAATTATTTAAATTCTTCATTGTTATGGACAAGCCTGAGCAACTTGACAGCATATATTCTTTGAAATTTTACTTACAACTAAAGATCTTGTTTTGAAAACTGTCCTTGGACCAAGATAACTAGCAGACATCTCAGTTACTTCTCATTCGGGTATATACATCTATACAGTTCTCTTGGGATAATATGCATGTAAATATCTACAGGTGAGCAATCAAACTAGGTTTAATAGAAGGCAGTCACATGGCATTATGCCTGACTCTCTTCTTCCCAGAAGATAGTTCATAGCAAAGGAAAACATATAATCTATAAATGGGAAAGGACAATGGTTGTGCCTATGGAAGTGAAGCTTCCTCTAAATCTTTAGATTCTCTAAATAACTCTTATCTCTTGAGCACAGGACCTTCAGGAAGTTGGTAGGGAAGAGAATGCCTGCCCTAGAAGCAGAGAAGTTGTGGACAATGAAGTATGAAGAGAGCAAGACAAGTGCAGGGTCACAGAAGCTGAGAGAAGATGGTTTTACCTCATTCAGTAGATGAATAGGCATTAGACTGATGGCTGGTTGGAGTGGTCATCTGTATCAAGTGCTGCAAAGAAAATTTAAAAATGAGAGTGGGTCGATGACCATTTGTTTTGGCAAAATATTGTCTTTGGTAGTTTTAATAAGAACTATTATACTGAAGTTGTGAGTATGAAAGTCCAATTGGAAATGGTAAGAAGAAAGCCAAAAGGCAGTAAGCACTAGAGGGGATTAGTTGAGTAATTTTTCTGAAGATAATGAACAGATAAGGTAGCGGCTGGAGAAGGAGATAAGGCTATATTTACATGCATGAACATGTGAAAGAACAAACGTAATGTTTGGCCTTCAGAAGGAGCACACATATTCTTTCATTTTAGCATGATGAAAAGTAAAGTCAGTAGGAGAAGAGGCATGTAAGCTGGTAGAACTGGTGGTGGAAAGATGAGATCATTCTTGCCTGACTCTTGGTGATGGTTTCAGCAAGGTATTAGCAGGAGGGAGACCTGAAACAGCTGGAGTTTTAAAGAGAGAGTGCGAGTGATGCAATTGTCATCTCTCAGAGTATTATAGTACAAGCCAAGTATAACCACAATTGTAACATTAACCACAAAGACAGTAGACATATATTTGCAGAAACGTGAGTAGAAAGAACTAAGAAAGCCAAACAAGGTATGAAAGGAAAAGCAATGATATAAAGAATGATACTGTTGATCTCTTTTTAAATATATAAATAAAACAAAATGTTTTTAAGAATCATAGTCATAGAAGCAAAAATAAACCATGCCTTTCCTGCTGGTCTGGAAATTAAGAATCTATACTTCCACTACAGGGCAAGTGAAAATTTTAGTCACTCAGTTGTGTCTGATTCTGCGACCTCAAGGACTGTAGCTGGCCATGTTCCTCTGTCCATGGAATTATCCAGGCAAGATTACTGGAGTTAGTTTCCATTTCCTACTCCTCCACAGGGGGCATTTAATTCCTGGTTGGGGGACTAGAATTTCACATGCCACATGGTACAGCCAAAAAAAAAAAAAACCCACCAACTTAAAAGATCTTGACAACATTGAATTAATAATAAAACTAACAAAAATCAGGATATTATGATGACAGGGGAAAAAGGATAAAGTATAAGCACACTGATTTTTTTTTTTTACCTTTAATATTGAAAGATTGCATATTAAGTGAGAGAGGAAAATGTTATCCCCTATAAGTATAAAGTTAAGTCCTAGAAAATTTATAACAAGACAAACCAAAATAGGATTTGGTGTTACACTTAAAGTAAGTGTATTTTACTGAATGTTAAGTTTTACATGGAAAACATACCCACAGCATTAAATTGTAGGTAATTATATGAACCTTGAGTAAGAGCAGAGTATACTGTTTGCAATTTACTTTGAAATTCATTACAAATTAAATAAAATGATAAAATAAGGGATATGTGTATGTATGAATTGTAGAGTCCAGGTGATGTATAGGTATTCAATGTTGTTATTATTTCTATATTTAGATTTTTCACAAGAAAAATCTGGGCCAGAAATCAGATGAGGACAGGAAGGAAGGAGGAAAAGATGGGGAAAATTGAAAATGTAGCAATTCCCTTGTCTTTTAGGATGGAAAGTTTATGGACCTGTGTAAATACATTGACTCAATAAAATGTGGTTTTGGGTTTGTAATTTAGTTATACAGTTAATAAATATAATAGATTAAGTTCAGTTCACTCAGTCATGTCTGGCTTTTTGCAACCCCATGAACTGCAGCACACCAGACTTTCCTGTCCATCATCCACTCCCGGAGCTTGCTCAAATTCATGTCCATCGAGTCGGTGATGCCGTCCAGCCATCTCATCCTTGGTTGTCCCCTTCTCCTCCTGCCCTTAATCTTTCCCAGCACCAGGGTCTTTTCCAATGAGTCAGTTCTTTGTATTAGATGGCCAAAGCATTGGAGTTTTCAAATTTTAGGGGGAAAAATACTCAAACCTTTTGAAGTGTTAGAATTTACTACACAATTATATGTTGTATAATGTTTTAATATTCCCCGCATGCTTATGTTTCTGTTGACTCATGGTGGAATTAGGAAGGTGAATCCAAGCTGATATTTCATCCAAAGGTATGTTCTTGTGTCTCCCTATCCACATGAATCCTGTGAGAAGTCCCATGTTAAATAGTAAATAAAGAAAGATACCACTAAGTCTTGTCTGACTCTTGCAATTCCCATGAACTGTAGCCTGCCAGGTTCCTATGTCCATGGGATTCTCCAGGCGAGAATACTGGAGTAGGTTGCCATTTCCTTCTCCAGGGGAGCCTCCCTACCCAGGAATTGAACCCAGGTCTCCTGCACTGCAGCCAGATGATTTGGCGACCGAACTATGTGGGAAGCTATAAAGATAGTTGCTCTATGGATTCCCTATTAATGGTTCAGTTGTCCAGTCACTTGATAGAAACTGGTGCTGTAGATGTCATATAGGAATTTTACTTCTTCCTCTACTGCCCCCTGCATTAAAACAAAAACATTGGGAACGTTGGGGGTAGAATAAAGTCTAGTTTCTGGTTCCTTAAAGCATCCGCTATCTATACCCTTTATGGTGGTGTCTTCTCACTTCCGGGTATGTTGTCCCAGTGTTGGATTAAGCCCTGCTATGGCAGGGAGGAGGCTCTTTGTCTCACAGTTTCCACTTGGTATAGGTGCCTATCCTCATAGACCTCCTTCAGCAACTGCTTCACAAACCTAATCTGCTGGTTCAGAGAGAGAATCTCCATCAACTTCTTCAATAGCCCAGTGTTCTATACAAGTTCAGTTCAGTTCAGTCACTTAGTCGTGTCCGACTCTTTGCGACCCCATGAATCGCAGCACGCCTGGCCTCCCTGTTCATTACCATCTACCGGAGTTCACTCAGACTCACGTCCATCGAGTCCGTGATGCCATCCAGCCATCTCATCCTC